>OX387249.1:2617054-2654554 GCA_947562095.1 Branchellion lobata | reverse complement strand
AGTAGTAGTAGTAGTAGTAGTAGTAGTAGTAGTAGTAGTAGTAGTAGTAGTAGTAGTAGTAGTAGTAGTAGTAGTAGTAGTAGTAGTAGTAGTAGTAGTAGTAGTAGTAGTAGTAGTAGTAGTAGTAGTAGTAGTAGTAGTAGTAGTAGTAGTAGTAGTAGTAGTAGTAGTAGTAGTAGTAGTAGTAGTAGTAGTAGTAGTAGTAGTAGTAGTAGTAGTAGTAGTAGTAGTAGTAGTAGTAGTAGTAGTAGTAGTAGTAGTAGTAGTAGTAGTAGTAGTAGTAGTAGTAGTAGTAGTAGTAGTAGTAGTAGTAGTAGTAGTAGTAGTAGTAGTAGTAGTAGTAGTAGTAGTAGTAGTAGTAGTAGTAGTAGTAGTAGTAGTAGTAGTAGTAGTAGTAGTAGTAGTAGTAGTAGTAGTAGTAGTAGTAGTAGTAGTAGTAGTAGTAGTAGTAGTAGTAGTAGTAGTAGTAGTAGTAGTAGTAGTAGTAGTAGTAGTAGTAGTAGTAGTAGTAGTAGTAGTAGTAGTAGTAGTAGTAGTAGTAGTAGTAGTAGTAGTAGTAGTAGTAGTAGTAGTAGTAGTAGTAGTAGTAGTAGTAGTAGTAGTAGTAGTAGTAGTAGTAGTAGTAGTAGTAGTAGTAGTAGTAGTAGTAGTAGTAGTAGTAGTAGTAGTAGTAGTAGTAGTAGTAGTAGTAGTAGTAGTAGTAGTAGTAGTAGTAGTAGTAGTAGTAGTAGTAGTAGTAGTAGTAGTAGTAGTAGTAGTAGTAGTAGTAGTAGTAGTAGTAGTAGTAGTAGTAGTAGTAGTAGTAGTAGTAGTAGTAGTAGTAGTAGTAGTAGTAGTAGTAGTAGTAGTAGTAGTAGTAGTAGTAGTAGTAGTAGTAGTAGTAGTAGTAGTAGTAGTAGTAGTAGTAGTAGTAGTAGTAGTAGTAGTAGTAGTAGTAGTAGTAGTAGTAGTAGTAGTAGTAGTAGTAGTAGTAGTAGTAGTAATAGTAGTAGTAGTAGTAGTAGTAGTAGTAGTAGTAGTATCAATAGTAGTAGTAATTGTTTTTATTGTTGTAGTAGTGTAGTGTGTAATATATTTAGTAGAGTCGGATTCTATCATTTATATAAAGATTACAAATCTAATCTAGCAATATCAGTAATGTATACCTATTGGATATTAGAATTTTTACAAGCATACCAATCTAACCCGCACTTAGAAGTAAATAGGACGTTTGCCTTTAAAAAGTCATACACTGGATCACCTGAGGAACGTGAAAGACTTTATATCGTAGTAAGCAATTTAAACCTGTTTAATTCAGGAGATTTTGAAACAAATAAACCAATAAACGAATAGAAAAATTATTTTATTTATAACAATTGACTTTTTATTTTAATAAAATTCATTTCCATTTTCAAACTCTTCTTGGGCAGTGCAGAGATGAATTCACGAGGGTCCTACACGGTCCATGACATGGAGAAACATGGCTTCACGAACCCTGGCTTTGTGATGGATCACTCTTCACAGGTTGGTTCGGTCTGATTTTTCATACTTCAAGCATTTGTGAAAAATCGAATTTAAATGTTAATTTCACGTTGCGTGCTATGATAATTTCAATTTCATGTTTTTTTACAATTTTAGATTTTTGTGTTATAATAATTTTAAATAATTTTTCTATAAGATAGTTCCTTCAAGTGCAGCTCCTAGTGAAATAGTTTATGTGTTAGATTGTAGTTATTTTGCGACACTGGACTTACCTTTAACGATGCATCAATCTTCAGTTTTTCAGTTTCAAAGGACTTCCAAAATTTTCAATTAATATTTTTTCAATTTTTGTTTGAAAATATTTTTAAAATATTTTTGATAAATTAAAAAAAAAAATTATTGTAAAAATCCCTTACTTGGGCTTTAGAAGTTATTTGAAGCTAACAACTCAAGTACGAACAAAAATTCAATAGAAAAGTCACGAAGTAAAAAAGTCTTCTCCGACGAAAGATGACACACAGAGAGAGGCCACTGGGGTGGGTCGGCAGAGTTCGTCTTGTCGTGTCTGGGCTACGCTGTAGGCCTGGGCAATGTGTGGAGGTTTCCCTACTTGGTGTACAGGAACGGAGGAGGTAGGTGGATCTTGTGTTGATGCAAAATATCATGGAAAGAATCACGTTGTTTTATTTATACAAACATTTTGTATTGGTGTTTGATACTAATGAGTTTCTAGGCTGTCCATTAACAAGGCATTTGTTCTTTACTTGACGTCATGCTTTCTAAAACTCAAATACACTTTTTTTCAAAAATTAAGTTTTGAGCTCACAGCCAACCATCTACTGGACTACCAGTGCCAAGTTCAAATGCTTTCGTTTCCACCCATTCATGAATACCACTCAAGCTCACCACCACCACCACAGGAGCCTTCCTGATTCCTTACATTCTCATGCTTCTACTCGTTGGCCTTCCCTGCTTCTTCATGGAGATGATAGTTGGCCAGTATAGCGCCTGTGGACCGATCCATTTATGGTCTATTGCGCCCATCTTCAGAGGTAGGTTTCCACGATTTGACATGGTTATCTAACTAAAAAAATGTTTATGATGCGATCGGTTTAAGCCGCCATCCCACTTTGAAGTGCTCATTTTCATTGGACAGAGGCTTACGCCTACTCCCTGTGTGCTTTCTCAAACGAGACAATACAACGATGAGTGTTGTTAAACGTGTAGTTGCGTAAGAAGAAATATGTATTATTATCAGAAAATTCACTTAATTTAATGAAGAAATTGATTAAAAAATATAAATGGAATGAAACGGCAAAAGTATTCGGGATGCAAGAAGATTTGTAGACCGTTTTATAAGAACTACAATAAAAAGTGATGGTTTTATCCTTATTAAACAATCATCTTCAAATATTAAGACGAGAATTTATAAAATATGTCTGATAATGTGATATTGGAACAATCAATACAGTGAATGATATGTGATTCCATTGTGGGTTGAAGAGGGGACAGCTCCTCTTATTGAGAAAAGAAAAAAAACGATTATAATGTTTTAGTGAAAACAAAAACCAGAAAGATACTCTCGCATACATTTACAACCGAGCGCTTTTTAACTATCTGTAATCCACATTAAATGAATGTTCTGACTAGCTTAGCTTAGACTCGGTTAGTTTGGATAAAATAAGATAAGATTAGCTCAGAGAAAATTAAATTGGATTATATTAGATTTAATTGGGTTAGATTAGACCGACCGAATGCATCCACCACAAAGGGCTGGGTTACGGCATGTTGACCATCAACTTCCTGGGCAGTATTAACTACAACGTCATCATCAGCTGGTCCTTCTACTACCTCTTCGCCTCATGGCAGAGTGTTCTTCCCTGGAGTGACTGCAAGCATGACTACAACACACCATGTACGCTTGTTCATTTTTGAACTTCAGTTGCTTGAACAAAACCTTTTTGTGATATTTTTTTTTGTCTTTATTAAATCAGTTTTAAACATATTTATTGTTTATAATTATTCCTTGTTAACATACAGATTGCTATACAATATTCGAAGCTGAAGACTGCGAAAAAAACTACAACGCAACACAAGGTCTCTTTAATTCCAGCGATAGCTTCAATAGCACTGGGACAAGCTGGTGGTTCAACCAGACCTGTTTCAACTCCTCCTACTGCTCCACCAACGAGCAGGTGGGCTGCAACAAGACCTATGTCGAAGCCACCCGAGTCAGCGCCTCCCAGGAATACTTCAAGTGCGTCTTTTGAATTCGAAGATGAGTGACATTAGAAAGTAATAAAAATTATGATATGGCCTCGAAACTCTCTGGGGTTACTTTCTGCCTCCATAATAATATTTCTTTAATTTTATATTGTATTCCATTAAGCCGAAATCATTCCTGTTTCATCCATCACAGACTGAGTTTTTTGAAAACAACAGCATCTCTTGACGAGTCAGGGACTCTTCAGTGGGCTCAAGTGCTGACCCTTCTGTTGGCATGGATCGTGGTGTGGCTGTGCATGATCAAGGGCATCAAGACAGCAGGCAAGGTAGAGCAACTCAATTCTTCAACTTTCCTGAATCAGCATGCTATTGAATTTTCATCTTATCGAAATTTTCAGTCTCCCATAAACTTGCAGTTTTCAATCCAAACACGCAAAAGTTTAATATTTTACGCAACATCCTTCTGAAAAAACAAAAATCCCAAAGTTGAAAACAATCCTCACAGGTGGTTTACTTCACGGCCATCTTCCCTTACATCATCATCTTCATTCTGCTGATCAGGGGAGCTCTTCTGGAAGGGTCTTTAGATGGTGTAATCTACTACCTGAGACCTCGCTGGGAAAGGCTTGCCAACGCCAGGGTAAAGAAACAGTCCGAAATTCGTTCGTCATTTTTCAATGAATTGATTTCAATTTATTAAATTTATTTTTTCAAATTAATTAACTATTTTATTTTAAAGTTTGATTATTTAATTTTCTCTAACAAGGTGTGGGTGGATGCAGCTGGTCAAGTGTTTTTCTCGTTGAGCGTTGGTGGTGGAGGCCTGATGACCTTTGCCAGCTACAACAAGTTCAACAACAACATCTACAGGTGACTAAGTTTATGGTTAGGGTTAGGGTTAGGGTTAGGGTTAGGTTACCCTCAATAGTTCCACAATTCAGAGTTGATAGCAGTATTTGAATCTCGAAGAAGATTTTCTTCAGAACTTTCCATTTCTTGCAGAGACTCGTTGATCGTGATCTTCTTGGACGCAGTGACCAGCATCATAGCTGGCTTCCCTATCTTTTCTATCCTGGGCCACTTGGCGCTCAAATTGGGAAAAACAGTCGAAAATGTCGTCAGCTCTGGTAACTGTTGCCTATCCGCTTCTCCACTCTGTCACACTTCATCAGCATTCAACATGTACTAAGCGCTGCTGATCTGATTTAATTTTATTTATCTAATATAATCAAATAGAATAATTTATTTATTGCTGGTTCAATAGCTTTAAGAAACATTGCTACTTCAATCATTCGAGTTACATTTACACTTAAAACCCAGAAATCTTCGTTTGCTTCTTTTACTCTTTTCCTCAGTAGCAAAATCGATTATCTGAAGGATTCTCTTTAAAATATTTTCCCATTCACTCAATCTTCCATCTTTCACGATTTTCCAAAAAAATCTTTTAATTTTTAGACATTTTTTCAGTTTTTCCGATTCTTCAGTTGCTCATTGGCGCTCCGTTGTTTCACATTAATTGGTTATATTATATTGCTAATGAACTTCCTACTCTGGTAATATTGACATTTTTAAAAATACCTCATCCGAATACCTGCTCATTACACTTCCATACCACTGTTTTCGTTTACTTTCAAGGGTTTCATACATTCCCCAAACTTTTGGGACATCTTCAACTTCAATTCTTTGGTCATTTTTCGAATTTTATAAATTCTCAAAGCACAAAAATAAAAAAAAGTTAGAATGAACGATTAGTATTTTTATTTTTTATTAAACTTAATAACATTTATTTTCCACAAAATTATTGGTATTCGGAACTGAAACAACCAAATTGAATGGTCAGGTCCGGGTCTTGCCTTCATAGCCTACCCAGAGGTGGTCACCTACCTGCCTGCCTCTCAGTTCTGGGCCACCCTCTTCTTCCTCATGCTCATCACACTAGGACTTGATTCCCAGGTTATGGACCTTACATTAATTTTTCAACCAGTCATTCATAGATCTTTCAATCCATGAAGCTTGTGATTTCAAGCATGGAAGTGCAATGTTGTTGTTTTCTTCAACAGATGGCAGCGATAGAGGCAATCATGACCGCCATCACTGACACTTGGATCTGGCTGAGGAAATGGAAGCCTTTAGTGTCTGGAGGCATCTGCATCGTCATGTTCTTCCTCGCCTTCCCTATGTGTCTGCAGGTGCGACCATTCTAGTTGCATTCAGCTTTGCTCTCAATAACCTCTCCCACCTTCAACTTCTTTCAACGCGATTGATTCTTGTTACTTTCAACTGCAAACAATACAATCAAGTCCCGCCATCCTCAATACAACACCTATACCTGATTAAACGTTTCATTTCCATTCATCAGTCGTCAGAGTACTGGGTGAACATCATGAATTCCTATCCTGGCAGCTTCTCTCTCATCATCGTCGTCGCCATTGAACTCATTGTTTTTGGCTGGATTTACGGTCTGTAGCTTTTCAGGCCATTTCTTAATTTTCAATAATGAAAGTATAAACTTCAAAATAATTTTAAATAATTTAAATCAAAACTATACGATTAATTCATAAAATAAACTTATAAATATAAAATATAAAAGAAATTATTGTAGGAACGAGAAGGCTGATGAGAGACTTAGAGGAGATGACAGGGGTCAAGCTGTGGTGGCACTGGTGGGTGTTGATGAAGATCATTGCTCCCATCCTTGTCATCGTGAGCAATTTTAAACACTTCACTGTATTTGTCTTTTTTTTTAAATCTTTTTTTTTCAATTTTAAAAATATAGTTTTTTTCCAAAGTTTTGAAGTTTAGAACTTTTATGATTTAATTTTTTTGATCAATTGTTAAGCGTAGACCAAGTTTAAGTATTTCTTATTTCATAATATTCACTTTCCTTCTTTTGGCTTTCGAGGTTAGCTCAAAGATAAAACCGATTTAAAATTTTAAAAATAATGTTTAATTCAGTAAATTAATTTTCAACTCCTCCACAACAGGCCATCCTCATCTTCAGCTTTGTTGACTTCAAGCCCCTCAAGTACCCCAACAAAGAGGTACAGTGCTTCGGTGTCACTTGCGTCAGTAATTAACACACTAATTATTTAGCAAATATAGCTAAGCAATCAACTTTATGACACCATCAGCGCACATTTGAATGTTCACACTTATCGAACTTGAAAGATTTATGTGTTCATCAGTGCATGTGTTGATTAGAGTTACCCATTCTTTCAAGCCGACCTTTCATTCTTCAATTAGAAAAAAAAACTAACCCCTACCCCAGTCTTGTGCTTGCATTGGCTGTAACAAAATCACAGCAACAACTGCAACTACATCAATTGACTGTATAAAATAAATACATTCCTGCAACAGCAACAACAACAACAACATTAACAACAGCAGCAATAACAACATTAACAACAGCAACAACAACAACAACATTAACAACAGCAACAACAACAACATTAACAACAACAACAACAACGACAATATTAACAACAACAACAACATTAACAACAGCAACATACACCAATCTCTGCAACAGGACTACCCAGTGTGGAGTCAAGTGATTGGCATGCTGATGGCTCTGCTGTCCATCGTCTTCATTCCATTCATCGCCTGTCTCGTCGTTTACAAATCATACTCAGAACCCGAGTACGATGGCTTGAGCTTCGGCAAGGTAAGCCAACATCACAAACTTAGTCCATTCCAAACATTTTATGTCACTTAGTCTTCAATATATAAAACAATCAAAGCAGCATTGTGTATCACCTGTTGCAATACTTCACAGCGTCTGTGGGCTCTTTTTAACCCTTCTTCCAAGTGGATGCCAGGACCCGAAAAAGCCAAACTGGAGGCAGAACAAGCCAGAATGGAGGCTAACAAAGCTGATGAAAATTCTATTTCTTTTTGATATGAAAAATTATTTTTATTTATTAACGTGTTATAAACGCACTAAGAATAACATTTGTTCAAACCGTCTAAAGTGCCAAGTGTGAAAACTCTTTTGAACTGACATTGAATTGCATGCTTCAACCACCCGGGTAGACTAAGACGGTTTACAATACAATACAATACAAAAACGAATTATATTATAGTGGCATTAACCCCGTAGATTTTCGAGGCCACACGAGGTTTCAACTTTATTTTCGCTGAAAATTCATTGCAATTAACGATCGGCATTGAAACGAAAAACTCGGTGACAAACTAAAACAGAATTTGAAATTGAACAATAATCATCTAATATAAATATTTATTTATAATTTATAGATGATAAGTTTCTTATTTTTTTGCTGCCTTCTCGTTTCCCAATGATTCACATCGTGAGACCTTCCGATCTTTTGATGGTTTCTCACCCCTCTAATAAACGCTCCAATCCTTGTGCCAAAATTGACTCTTAACTCCATGTAGTGGTTTTCCCATAAGTTTAAAAAATTAAAAAAAACATTGAGCAGATAAACAACCAATTATTTCAAGCATTAAAACGTCGACGTGAATATCACCGTAGGAACCATTTTATTAGGAATCCTCCGAACATAAGGAAAGCAGACAGGTGTTTTCTTTATTGCCAAAACACTTCATCAACAACCAATTTTTGTTTCACAATTACTTACCAAATTCTTTTTTTATTACTCGATTTCAAAATTCGTATATACGCTTTCACACTCATTCACCCGTCTTAAAAGTTGAGCCATTTTCTGGTTATGAATGTTTATACTTTCAAATAAAAATTGTGAACTAAGTTCAAACTCTGAGCTAAAAATCTCAATTTTGGACAAATTATTTCCTGTTTTTGGTTTGGCGTAAATGTCGTTAAAATCATGATCGTTAAAACCGACAAATCGATCACCGGTTTCAAACAACCAATATCAAAAAGACCAGCATTACAAATTGTATTAAACAACCATTATTTGACTATTTTATAACAGCCATTAACCAAATAAAGTGTTTACAAAGAGAACGGACTACAAACAAAAGCCAGACATTGGACAAACACCGCCTGTACACGACTGCCAAGATGAGCATTAGATCGCTCAAAAGCGTTTTTCAACAGCCACACGAACTCAAGACTCTCTTAAAATAGTTTCACTTTCAGAAGAGCTTAGCTTAGATCACTCCAGTCGAGGTGGTGGTTACCTTAATTGGAGCTTTTCATTGGTTTTCTTGTTCAAGCCTTTCTATAGTTGCATGTTTTTGAGCAATAAATTGAGTAGTGTAAAGGATAGAAAAAACATATGTTTTAGTATCCTTAAGCTGAGCTATCATTAGTGCAACGTTTTCACATGAGCTGTTCAAAGCCGCTCCCGAACTAAATGACTAAGCCAACGCTAGCACGGTGTCTGTACTTTACTTGAGGTTGCCGCTTTTTGAAAATAACCTAAAAAAAGACAGAAATTAAGCTTTGAAGTTCACTACCCAGAGTACACAAAACCACAAGAAATTGAAAGACTCCTAGAAATCAGACAATACAAACATGAATATCCTTATAGTGGCATTAACTCCTTAGAGTTACGAGGCCATGCCATGAGACTTGATGGGGTGTCTTCAGTCAGTCTTTCAACAAAGGAACCCACAATGCTCAAGCAAAGAACCTTCAAAGACTTCCACGTTAACTTCTCAGTTGATAACTTCACATCAGATATTCGAATCCAATATAACCAATACTTAAAGCAAAGTGATATTTTTGGAAGCATTTGTAAAAATATTTAATTTTGAGTTTCTAATGAAATAAACTCATGGTTTTCAAACTATTTACAGCTGTAAATACTGAACAAGTCTTTTAATTCGCTTATAACCGTCATTATTATTTTTTCTGTTCTTTATAGATGGCATTCGAAGGGCATAAAAATTCTTTAATTATTTTCGAAACAAACTTTGAGATAAACACAAGAAGGTTATAGTACCTGTGTAATAATATTGTGTCATTGTAAACGCCGACGTGTGAAAATAATAACTTTTTAATAGTTGTTGTTGTCCCAGTGCTCTTCATTACTGACTGCCACCAGTGGACCAGCAACCGATCACTGAGACGTCACGACTTTATGTATTACGAATTCATTTATTACGAATTCATTTTATCACGAATTCATTTATCACGAATTCAAAGTTATTTCGTTTGTCAATTCACTTCATTTTTTTGAATCTGCAATTTTTTTCTGTAAAGCTTTTGAGTTTGATTTTGAGTTTCCGAATGCTTGAGTATTTTCGTTTGAACCACCTACGATGGGATGTCAAGCGATAATAATCTATTTTCACGCCTCTTTCTTTCGCGCTTTTGATTTTTTTTTCTCGATTTAATCATCTATTTATTCTTTTTTTGGTATGAAAATTTCGCCACCCTGAATTGTTTTTCAAGCTTCATAGTTTCTGGTCGTTTTATTATTAGGGAGTTTTTTTTTATTTAGAAAGATTGACTCTTCTTCTTGCACACAATCTACTTAGGTACTTCGAATAAAAATTTATTTTTAAGGTCTTGTATTTTTTAGATATTAGTAGGAAGTAAAATGGTTATATAATTTATATATATAAGTTTTATTTATTCAATATATTTAATTATTTTTACTCATTTTTATTTATTTAAAAATTTGTCAACGCATGTGTGGAAAAAGAGACGAAATTGGGTGAGTTGGTGAACTACCTCAAAGATAATGAAGTTACAGAGAGCCTCAGCTCAAAGAATTTTTAATGTGGGAGCCAGGCAGATTACTTATTGCGCTGATTATGATTCCTGTTTCGCGAAAGCGTGTATAGCCGTTGCTTTAAATAACTTTAATCAAAGTATTTTTTTAACTATTTGAAATTTAAAGTTTCAAATATTATTTATAAATAAGCTAATTTATCTAGGAGTTAAAGTTTTTGCTGATTGCGAAAATTTTGAAAATATTTTTTTAAAATTGCCGAATCCGCCATTTTCCCGTTTGAAATGCAGACATTGCAGTGAAATCGTCAACGAACGCCTACATTAATACCGTTTGCCAAATTACTCAACAAGAAAGTAAACAAGTGTTGAAAAGCATTGCACAGAAATGCGGTATCCAGACAGAATTACTTGTGACTTTGAGAAATGGCTGGGGAAGAAAAAGACACTGCAGTAAAATCGTCAACAACTCGGCTAAAGAGTACCGTTTGCTAACTTAAAAAGCAAGGAAGCAAGCGAGTGTTGAAAACATTGCAGGGAATTGTGGTATCCAGACAGATTTCCCCGTGAATATGAGAAATGGCTAAGCAAGGAAATATAAGAAAAAACGAATTAACTTGAAATAACTCCCCAATAGTTATATTAGGTGGTTCTAAGATATGATTAAATTTTCAACTTTCAAGACTCATTAATTTGAGTAAATAGACAATTTTGTTTTTGAATTTCTCAGAACCTTTTAACATTCCAGTTTAAGTTAATTTGATGAAACATCCTTCAATAGTCATTCAATATAAACTATGACTTAAGTCTAAATTTTTTGAGATTTATAAATATGATTCTATAGCCAGTTTTTTATTATTTCTTGCAACATACAACTGACAGTTCTTATGACATTCAGTTATTGTTGATTTTCTTTTTCTTTTATTTTGACTGTTCACCATGTTCGTGCCATTTCCAGCGTCTGTCTAGACTTGCTTTGATAAGGACTATAAAAAGTTATTAGTTGTAAAATAAGTTTTGAGTTTTTAATTATTCTAAGAAAAATTTTGCTAGTTTGTAGAATCAAAGAAATTGCGATAAAAGTTGAGATGCTATATAACAAAATTAAAATAAAAAAATAATGTAACTACACTTTTTGTATCGATTATTCATTACATTTCACTTCTTAACTAGAAGCCTGTCAGGCTAACAATAGAGCATAGTTTTCGCTATAACTTCTAATGATTACAATGAAATAAAAAAATAATAGTCAGTTTTTCAATTTTATTGAAAAACAACCAAGTTTTGAGTTGAATACTTTTAATAAAAAATTCAAAAGCACTTGTTTTATTGCTTTGTTGATCCTAACTACGCATAATAATACCTGCGGAACCTATTATGGTATTTTTATTGAAATGACTGAACAATTTATAACTGTGTAGTGTATAGTTTATAAGGAGTAGTCTTGGAGCTCCCACATTGAGCTGCTCGCCACTGTTAATTAAGTTCGTCCACTTTAATGACATGGTATATTTCTGAAAGTTGTTTAAGTATGTCTTGTTGATAACTTTTGACTTTTTGAACATCGCTTTGAATTGTATCCCAAGTAAACAACGAGAAAAACAGAAGGCTGGCACACTTAAAAATTAATTTCAACTTCGATTACTTTGTGAGTTTTTCAACCATTCGATGAAATCTTGTAAAAATCAAGTTCTAAAAAAGTCATTAAACTTTTTTCAGCATAAAAAATGAATCGAAACAGCTACACCGTTTCCGACAGCGCCTACAGAAACCAAGCCTACCACCAAGACCCTTCTGACCTGGTTTGATCTTTTTTTCTGTTTCAATAGACCGTTATAGCGAATCCAGACCAATGCAAAAATTTTGTTTTGAAATTGTTTTTGAGACTTTTTCTAACGAAAAATCAAAACGCTTTTATACTTTCAAGGTTTTCCTGTTTTCCATGAAAATATACAAATGAAGCATGAATAAATTAAATAAGTTTCAATAAGATTGATTGAATCTCAACAAGGATTCTCACCTAATAATACGGCATCAACTCTAAGCCGTTAGCGTCAATAATTAAGCTTGATCTTTCAATCAGTTTCTGTTGAGCTGACGAGTCAAAAAGCGTGCGTTCAATGACAAGAGATAAAAATGCGAAATTATTTTGAAATAAACTTTTTAGTTTGCTTCATTCAAGCCTTCTAAATATTTTTTTATTCAACGAGTCGACTAGTAATGACAAGTACATCCTTGTTACAAACTTGAAACTCAGTGCGAATGAATCGTAAGTGGAAATCGAATAACTTTTCTTTACTTTTTCACTTATTGTAAATCGTTTTGTTTTTTTTATGCGGGTGTGTCTGAAACTCCCTGTAGCCCAGCAACGGTTGAAATCGTTTTTTAGAGACGCTTTTGAACCGCAGCTAAAAAGCGCTTCACAAATGCGTTGATTAGATTTGATTAGATTAGATAATATGTTAATTAACACAGCGTACATTTTTAAGCGAAAAAATAATTGGCATATTTAATTAAACTTTTTATTGTAACATTACGTGCTCAGTAGCATTTCGGAGAAAGAGATTGACATGTTTGAGCCTTGAGACAACCGCTGATATCTGCATGTATAATTTTCAAGTTTTGTTATGAATACCAGGCCAATCTGTAACGGCTATGACCAACTTTTGTTACTAGATTATTCATCATACAGCGGTCAGAAGATTGAGTTGAGCTAATTGTCAACAACATAACTTTGAACATGTGAACTGCTCAGTTTCAAAACGCAAGGTTATGACAAAAACAACCTCAGCAACAAAAACAACTTTTACAACAACAACTTTTACAACAACAACAGCCTCAGCAACAACAGCATTGTGGAGACGAGGGACACCCGAGACTTCACTAGATAATTTCGAGATTTCAGCTTTCAAAATTCATTTAAGTTTCAATATGCAGTCGTTTGGCTGCCTCTCGAAGTTGTTGACAATCAGCACCCAAACAGGACTGTTTCATTGACATGGGCCACTAGAACACCACCAACCACGGGAGGTGGTGGTTATTGAGAGCATAATAGTAGTCAGTTGCTGTGGTCATAACGTCATTGAACCTAATTAGACTTTTTAAGCTGAAAAATTGTCCTTCAACTCGAAAGTAAGTCGATCGTACAGAGTATTGTCTTATCGCAGCACGAGAGTGTCTCGCAAAAGCTGCAGTGACTTGGAGTTTACTAAACAACATAGATAAGTATTCAGAAACAAATTGACATAATTGAATTTTATAATTTTTTTGAATTTTTTAAAATTTAAATTTAACAAAAAAAAAGATTTGTAAGTATGAATACATTTTATAAAGAAATAAATAATAATAAAAAAAGAATTAAAAAAAAATCACGGAAATTTTTTTCAGAAATTTTATCCATAAAAAACTGAAAAAAAATTAAAAAAAAAAACTTACAGGACTTAGAAAAAAAACCCAAAAAAAGCAGTCAAGCGGAACCGAAAGAAGTTGAAGGCTTGCAGGATGGCACAGAGAGAGGCCACTGGGGTGGGTCGGCAGAGTTCGTCTTGTCGTGTCTGGGCTACGCTGTAGGCCTGGGCAATGTGTGGAGGTTTCCCTACTTGGTGTACCAGAACGGGGGAGGTAAGCATTATCCAGCCCTTAGAAAAAATAATTTTATTAATTATTGGAAATGTAGCGAAATTATGGATTATATTTTTCGATCATTTTCAATTTGTTTATGAATCACCACCACCACCACTGCCACCCACACAGGAGCCTTCCTGATTCCCTACCTCCTCATGATGCTCCTTGTGGGCCTTCCCTGCTTCTTCATGGAGATGATAGTTGGCCAGTATAGTGCCTCTGGGCCCATCCACTTGTGGTCACTTGCTCCAATCTTCAGAGGTTTCAAGAGATCACAAATTTCGTTAATTATATTTTAATTTCCCAACTTTTGATAAAAAAAGCTTATCTCATTCGACTCCACACACCATTGAAGGAATCGGCTTTGGAATGGTTATCATAACCTTCTTGAGCAGCATCAGCTACAACGTCATCATGGGCTGGTCCTTCTACTACCTCTTCGCCTCATGGCAGAGCGTTCTTCCCTGGTCTCACTGCTCCAACGAATACAACACTCCCAGTTCGTTACACGTCCCAGCTTGCAAACTAAATATTTCCTCAATTTGTCAAATTGCAGTTAACTATTGGAGAAACAATTTTGAAAGAACAATTTGAATTAACTTGTATGAGAAAAACCAGCATTGTGTATGCAAGGCAAATTGGTTCGAACTAGACTGAATTTGAAAAACAGTTTAGTTTGAGGGCGTAGTTAGAAAATATAGTTGAGTTTGTTATTGAAAGAAATGTCATTTAAAAATTTCACGTGCATTTAAATAGATTGGTTCAAAACAAAAATTTTTGGAATAATTTTTTCTAAATTTTTAAAATATTTTTCATATCAAAGCTGACAGTTCTACGCGAAGTATATAGCAATTTCTATTCTGGAAAACCTTCACTGTTGCTTGGGTTTTCTTTTATAGTGACTATGATAACATTCCAGACTGTTACACTGTGAATGAGGCTCAGGAGTGCGAAAGCAAGTACAACGAGTCGATCACCTACCTGGCCAACACCACCTACCTCATCGCTGACAACATCAGCGGAACCATCAATGAAACATTCACCAACCTTACCTCAATAGTCGAAGGATACTGGTGGTTCAACCAAACCTGCTTCAACTCCACCTACTGCCTCTCTTCAGACCTCCAACTGCCCGGCTGCGACAGACTCTACGTAGACAACAACAGGGTCAGCGCCTCTCAGGAATACTTCAAGTTTGTTGAAACTCTCATTTTGCTTTTTTATAAGTGTTTTTTGTGGTTCATTTTTAATATAATAAATCAACATTAGGTTTCAACGATTTTTCATTCAATGTTCATCATTGGCGACTTTACCTAGAAAAACGAAAGTATATTATAAAGCGAAACCATTCTTTGAATTTTCATCAAACTTAATTTTTTACTCCCAGAAAACGAGTTTTGAAGTTGAGTCCAAGTTTGGACGAGTCAGGAACGATTCAGTGGGAGTTGGTGCTGGTGTTGTTGCTGGCGTGGATTGTTTGTTGGGCGTGTGTTGTGAAGGGCATCAAGTCCACGGGAAAGGTCTTATTTCAATTTTTCAATAATTTATTTTTTTATCTAAAATAAAACTTTTCAATATTAATTTTTAGCTAATATATTTATTTTTCTTCATTGTAAAAATTACCTTTAACCTTAAGGAAAACCTAAAAGTGGCGTGGAAATGTGTATAGATGAAATAACTTTTAACTAATATCAAGGTTAATGAATGTCAACCAGGTGGTTTACTTCACGGCCATCTTCCCTTACGTCGTCATCTTCATTCTGCTGATCCGAGGAGCGATCTTGGAAGGTTCTTTGCAAGGCGTGATTTATTATATCAGGCCTCGCTGGGAAAGGCTTGCCAATGCCCGGGTTGGTAAATAAAAATTTAAAAAAAAAAATTTAAAAATACTTTTTTTTTTAATTTAAAATATTATATTTTGATTTCAAAGTTCAAACACATTCTAGTTGTGGATTAATAATTGGAATTCGTTCTCAATAATTTCTATTTGGTTGTTGTTGGAAGGTGTGGGTGGATGCAGCTGGGCAAGTCTTTTTCTCTCTCGGCGTCGGCATGGGAGGCCTGATGACGTTTGCCAGCTACAACAAGTTCAACAACAACATCTACAGGTGGAAAAATTAATCATTTTAAAAATAATATTAATTTGAATTCTCAAACCCTTTTTTGTTTTTATTTTTCCTAAAAAATTTTTTGGAGTCTTCTCATGTCAAACTTATTGTCTTTGGCCTTTGAAGGCACTTCATATCTATTTGCCGACATAATGAATTTTAATAAGCAAAATTAAAAACTATAATTGTTAGAGCGGCAACAGGAAATAATTAATTAATTCAATAATAATTAGTTTTCTTTTTCAACTATTTTTTATTACAAAAAATAATATTAAGCTTTCATCCACTGCAGAGACACTTTGATAGTGGTGATACTGGACGCCGTGACCAGCATCATCGCCGGGTTTCCTATCTTCTCCATCATTGGACACCTGGCCCAGAAACTTGGAAAAGACGTTGAAAATGTCGTTGAATCTGGTACTTCAAACATTTAACCTGAATTATTGAATTTGAAATTCTATTTTTTTACTAGATTATCTTGAATAAGTTCATTCAGTAATACTATTTTTTTCTCAATTTTTTTATTTCTTCAATGTGTAAAAAATCAAAATTGAAAGTTGTTCATTTTATTTGTTTCCCGAAAAACACTCATTCAAGGTAGTTGTAATCCACAAAAACGTGCATTTGAAGCATTATTTCTATTATACACGTAACCATGAACACGCATGCAGGTCCAGGCCTGGCGTTCATAGTGTATCCAGAGGTGGTCACCTACCTGCCTGTCTCGCAGCTCTGGGCCACTCTCTTCTTCGTCATGCTCCTCACTCTGGGAGTTGACTCACAGGTGCTCGTTCACATAACACTTCGTTGACCTTATCTAATCTGACTCCAGCATTTGTATAGCGCTGATTACACACTGTTCAAGATCGCTCATAACTTTATTTTCATCCTATGGAACAAAAATTTAGTTGATAAATCATTTTTTTCATTCGGTGAAAACATCCAATGTCAAGAATTGCAAAATAATGAAGCTCATTGTGTTTGAGGAGTTGGCAAAGCTTGTATATATTTCCAGAATTAATTTTTCTGCTTTGTGAATTCCACATTCCAATGTGTGAATTCCACATTCGAATGTGTGAATTCCACATTCCAATGTGTGAATTCCACATTCCAATGTGTGAATTCCACATTCCAACGTGTGAATTCCACATTCCAACGTGTGAAATCCACATTTAAAATTAGTAAATTTACGCTTTTCAATTTGTAAATTTCACATTTTAAACTAGTAAATTCCACACTATGAATTAGTAATTTGACCGTTTCCAATTTGTAAATTTACCGTTCTCAATTAACAAATTTACAGTTTTTAATTTTTAAATTTACCGTTTTCAATTTGTAAATTTACCGTTTCCAATTTGTAAATTTACCGTTATCGGATTGTAAATTTACCTTTTTCAATTTGTAAACTTATTGTTTTCAATTTGTAAATCCAATTTTTCAACCTTCAGATGGCGGGCATAGAGACGATAATGACCGCGGTGTCAGACAGTTTTCCGAACCTGAGAAAGTGGAAACCCCTGGTGGCTGCCACCGTGTGCTTCGTCCTCTTCCTCCTCGGCTTAACCATGTGTCTGCAGGTTTTTAAACATTTTTTTCATTTTTTAAAACTCAAAAATTCTTTCAAATAAATTTTTTTACCTTTTTAAGCCTTTCATATTTTCAAAAAAATATCATGTGCCTATGTTACAATTAAAAATATAAATAATTTTAACTTCAAAGCAACTGTATAACAATCTGAATACTTCATTGTCACCATTTTTCATCACATCTCATACAAAACAAATACAATACACATACGAATATTATTATAGTTGCATTAACCCGTAAAGTTTCAAGGCCGTCTCATCAATTCATTATTACACCACTGAGTCAACTCATTCTCAAATCATCGTATTGTTTTCCATAAATGAATATTAACTGACTATTTAACATCGATAAATCTTTCAAAACTTTTTAAATTCAATTCATTTTCGAAACCACTCTCATTTCATATAGACTCACCACTCAATTGGAAAACCTCATTTTAGAAAAAAAAAAAAAAAAACCTTTTTTTAACTCCGAAATTCACAATCCTTTTGAGTATTCCTTTCAAATGACTCCCCAACGACCACAGTCAGGTGAATACTGGCTCAACATCATGGCCTCCTACCCCAGTGGCTGGTCTCTCATCTTCATTGCTGCCTGCGAGCTCATCGTCTTCTCGTGGATCTACGGTTCGAGTCTTTTTGACGGCTTTTTCACTAATAATCTTAAAATAATAAGAATAATATTATTATTATTAACATTATTAATAACAATAGTAATACTGCCACTAATGATAACATAAAAAATATGACTATCAATATCAATTTGAATAAAAATAAAAAGATTATTACTATTATTTTTTTTATTTTGATTATTATTATTATTATTATTATTATTATTATTATTATTATTATTATTATTATTATTATTATTATTATTATTATTATTATTATTATTATTATTATTATTATTATTATTATTATTATTATTATTATTATTATTATTATTATTATTATTATTATTATTATTATTATTATTATTATTATTATTATTATTAATATTATTATTATCATTATTATTATTATTATTATTATTATTATTATTATTATTATTATTATTATTATTATTATTATTATTATTATTATTATTATTATTATTATTATTATTATTATTATTATTATTATTATTATTATTATTATTATTATTATTATTATTATTATTATTATTATTATTATTATTATTATTATTATTATTATTATTATTATTATTATTATTGTTATTATTATTATTATTATTATTATTATTATTATTATTATTATTATTATTATTATTATTATTATTATTATTATTATTTTTATTGTTATTATTATTATTATTATTATTATTATTATTAATATTATTATTATTATTATTATTATTATTATTATTATTATTATTAGTATTATTATTATTATTATTATTATTGTTATTATTATTATTATTATTATTATTATTATTATTATTATTATTATTATTATTATTATTATTATTATTATTATTATTATTATTATTATTATTATTATTATTATTATTATTATTATTATTATTATTATTATTATTATTATTATTGAAGCGAACATAAGTTGAAAGCTTCAAATCAACTGCAGGCGCGAGAAGGTTGATCAATGACGTCAGAGAGATGGCTGGTGTGAAGCTGTGGCCCCCTTGGTGGGTGTTGTTCAAGTTGATCGGACCTGTGCTGGTTGTGGTGCGTTACCACTCAATGCTTCGTGGCTGAATAACTTTTATCTGCTTCAAAGAACAAACTTCTTTGGAATATTTTAAAAAATATTTTTTACGTATTCAAAATGAATACCTTAAAATGATCACAATGATTCCTTTCAGTACCAGTTCAACTCTTTCAAAAAAAGTCAATTTTTCACAAAATATCACAAACTCCTCCTTTCCAGGCCATTCTCATCTTCAGTTTCGTCGACTACAAACCTTTAAAATACCCTAACAAGCAGGTGAACAAGCTTTAAGTAATGAAGTGTTTCACTCATATTATTTGGCGCTATACAAATATTTTCAGTTAATTGAATCAGATGTGATTCAAAATTGCATTTTTTTCTGCGTTTAGCTTGGCATTTCACTTATGACTGTAGCCTTCCGAACACGCGAACTTACGACTTAACAGAACAATACAATACAATACAATACAATACAATACAATACAATACAATACAATACAATACAATGAAATACAATACAAAACAGTACAATACAATACTATACAATACAGTACAATACAATACAGTACAATACAAAACAAAACAATACAATACAATAGAGTACAATACAATACAATAAAATACAATACAATACAGTACATTACAATACAATAAAATACAATACAATACAATACAATACAATACAATACAATACAATACAATACAATACAATACAATACAATACAATACAATACAATACAATACAATACAATACAATACAATACAATACAATACAATACAATACAATGAAATACAATACAAAACAGTACAATACAATACTATACAATACAGTACAATACAATACAGTACAATACAAAACAGTACAATACAATACTATACAATACAGTACAATACAATACAGTACAATACAAAACAAAACAATACAATACAATAGAGTACAATACAATACAATAAAATACAATACAATACAGTACATTACAATACAATAAAATACAATACAATACAATACAATACAATACAATACAATACAATACAATACAATACAATACAATACAATACAATACAATACAATACAATACAATACAATACAATACAATACAATACAATACAATACAAAACAATACAATACAATAAAAAAAAATACAATACAATACAAATACGATTATTATTAAAGTGGCATTAACCCCGTAGAGTTTCGAGGCCACAACACACATTTAAATAGACAAAATTCGAAACAAACCATTCAGTTTGAATCAACTAAAATAAAACCGATATATTCGAAAACTACACCAGTCAATCATTTTTCACTCTCACCACATAAATTTTTTCCGCAAGCATTTAAACACCACCACATCGCTACAACACAGGATTACCCGGTGTGGAGTCAGGTGATCGGCATGTTGATGGCCTTATTGCCAATCTTCCTCATCCCTGTGGTGGCTGTCCACGTGGTTTACCATTCGTACTCCCAAGCAGAGTATGACGGCTTAAACTTCGGCAGGGTAAGTGGAAATGCAAAAAGTTTAGGCTTTTTTTTTACTTTTTTAAAATGAAAATTATTGTTATTTGAAAAATAGTTTGAGTTAAGTCTGATTAAACTGGGTTTTTTGGTATTATGAAGAATAATTTTCATTTTTGCAATGCAATAGGAGTGAAAAGTACAATAATGAAATTATTCATTGGTAATTCAAGCGTTTTCACAATCGTCATTCAAGTCCTTATAAAATCGAATTTTCATGTTTTATTTTCCATACAATCATGACACCACCACTCAGCGCCTGCTTGCTCTGACGAGGCCTTCGTCAATGTGGCTACCGGGCCCTGAGAAGGCCAGATTAAAAGCGCAACAGGCTGCTGAGAACGAGGGAAGCTACTGAAGAACATTTATTGACTTATTATTTCAAATTTATATTTCATTTTGTTTAATATTTTTTAAAATTTTTCTCTCGCGATTTGTTCATTTCGTAGGTTCAATGCCGACTTTTATGACTGAAAAGTACTGTTCTCGTATATTCCAATGTTTTCTCTTTCAGTTCGACTATTTTCCATGTTTTTGTAACATTTCTAGCGTATGTCTGGACTTGATCTAATAGAGACTATAACATAATGAATCGTGATATTGTGAAAATATATCTTTTGACTGAACTTCCTTTTAAGATTTTAATACTTTTTAAACGAAACAAATTTAAACTTAAATAATTTTTAACTAAAAAAACTTTTCAACAAAAGTAATTTTTCAAATGAAAAATTTTTCAAGTTAATTATTTCTTACCTGAATTAATTTTTGGAATAATTTTTACTTCGAATTCTGTTTTGCTGCTTCAGATTTTATATTAGAATTTTTTTGTGAAATAACGCTCTCACACAATCAAGTAGCTTTTGCATGACTTCTTTTTCATTGTCTTTATTAGATCAAGTCCAGACATACGCTGGAAACTAAAAAAAACACGGCGAATAGTCGAACAAAAAAAAACATCATAGTAACCTAATTGGCGATTTTGAAATCTAATTTGTGTTGAACCTTTAGTTGAACTAGTTTTTTTATTTAAAAATTATGAATTTTTTTATTATTTAACCAATTTAAAATCATCCTTACACATATGGTTTTGATGGTCTCACACTGGAATGGTTCAAAAACTACTTGAGTGACAGATCCTTCAATGTACGCTGCAGTGGGAAAAAATCGGATTTTGTTGACTTTTCAGTGGGTGTCCCACAAGGATCTGTTCTTGGACCATTATTGTTTCCTCTATACACTGGAAACCTTGAAAGAATATTTATGAAAAATATACTGGGATTACCCCATTATGCTAATGACACTCAAATATATGGCCACTGCAATAATGAAGGCATAGCTGAATGGCAGATAAGTGTCTGAGTGTGTAGATGAAATCGCATCTTGGATGGGAGCCAATTATCTCAAGCTCAACAGTGAGAAGACTGAGGTGATCTGGTTCTCTTCTCGTCAGAATCTGAAAAATATTCTGACCTATTCTGTCCTTGTATTAGAAAGCAACATCTTTCCATCAAAATCTGTAAGGAACTTGGGAATATCTATGGATAGAGACCTCACGATGTCAACGCAGATATCAAAAACAATACAGATGTGTTTCACCTCTCTGCGTCAAATAAGATCCATCAAGGGATGTTTGATAATGGACTCCTTGAAAACTCTTGCATCGGCCTTAGTTTTAAGTCGTATTGACTATGACAACGTGGCTTTAGTCAGCTTACCTAAAGTAGCAACGCAGAGTATTCAATCCATAATCAATACAACAACCAGGCTCATTACAGGAATAAGAAAATATGATCAGTGCTTGTCCAAAGAGGGTCCTGCGTATCTGACACGTGACCTAGTTCCAGTTGCTAATCTGCCGGAAAAACAGAGACTGAGATCGGCTAAGTCAAAGGACGTTGTTCCCAACAAGCACAAGCTAAAATCTTTAGGATTAAGAAGGTTCAGCGTCAGCGGACCTAAGTTGTGGAACAACCTGCCTAACAGCTTAAAATCTTTAAGTTCAACAAAATCATTTTGTCGAGCTCTGAAGACTTACCTGTTCAATAAATCTCCATCCTAATAATAATACTGTTCTTTTTTAGAAATAATTTATTTTTATTTTCATTGATTTACTTATTCTATTTTATTTTTAATTTTTCACAATATTTTTAATAATAGACGTTTTTTAGTGGCCTCGAAACTCTACGGGGTTAATGCCACTATAATAATTTGTGTGTTTGTATTTTATTGTACTGTATTTGACAATTTGTTATATTTATTTTGTCTTATTTAATAAAAAGTTTAATATTTGCCACTGAAAATTAAACTTTTTTTAGAGCTTTCGTAGTTAATCCAAGCAATGAATTTTATAGTGTTTTTTATTCCAAGAATTTACAGATTTATCCCGAAAAAGGTTTCTTTTGAAACATGACTACTAGCTTATTGGACAATTTATTATATTTATTCGATCCAAAGTTTTGTTTTTTAAAGCTCAAAATTGATCTGAGTTGAATTTTAACTGTGCTTTCCTTCTCAAACCCTCCAACCACTAAGACATTTTTTTTTCAACAAAAAAGTTTAAAAAATATTTTATTTAGTTGTTAGATTCCTTTATGTAATAAGTGGACATTTATGATGATTAATTCTCTTATAATTATTGAAGATATGGATTGTTAGTTGATATCAGTCGAAGGAATAAATCGGAAATTCTCTTTTAAAATAAACTCCAAAAGTAAATAAAGAATTATGACCAAAAGCAAATATCGTCGCAAATTATTAAGATATTTGATTCATGGCCGGTTGAAAAAAGTTAAAAAATATATGAAAAATAAAAAAATAAATCCGAAAAAGTTTACATTCAATGATGGAGATAGTCTTTTTCATAAATTTGTCTATTATGGATTTTTGTCACTTACCAAGTAATTTATTTATTTTATGTCCTAAAGTTAAGTTTGAAATATAATTTTTCGATTTTATCGAAGATTTTATTTGGTAAAATTTTCAGTACTTGAGTAGTCATCTGATTAATACGATAAAGCTTTTAAATATAGATTTAATCAGTGGTTCTTTTTACTTTTTTAAAACTATATTCAACAGGAAATATGCGAAAGACAAATCGGTTTTTACTCAAAAAAACTATTTAAATGGAAAACTCCTTTGTCACCAAGCCATTTTAGGAGCTTTGCAAAGGGTAAATGACTCCGAAGGTGATACTATTAGCTAATCATTGAATAAATACTTCAATTGATTGCTTTTTTTTTTATCATTCAATATTTAGTGGTTTTCCATAAGATTACTTATTTTTTACCATGATACTGTTTTAAAACAATTGTGAAATCAAAAATGACTTTTCTTTTTCAATTTTAATTTTTTATTTTGATTAACAATTTTTTTTCCAGATCAAGATGATTCCACAAATCTCATATTTTACCTTAAAAAAGCCAATCCAGCTTCTTTTTCAGTTAAAGATTTTTCAGGTATCACTGCAGGTATATTAAATGAAATTTACAAGATGAAGGTGAGTTAATATTTTTTGAACACTCATATAAGCTAAACTAAATCTTTTGGCAATATTTATTTGTTCTCAATTCTTAAATTTTTTTTGAATTATTGTTTTCACAGTGCCAAAAAAGAAGCAAAAAGATTATAGATTCAAACAATTCTAAAAGGTTTTGTGAAAAAAAAATAAGTGGCACTCATGTAAATTCTAAAATTATTAATGTCCATGAAAAAGATGATGATGATGATGACAGTGATGAAGAGAAAGAAGAAATAGAAGATGATGAAGAAGATGATGAAGAAGATGATGATGATGATGATGATGATGATGATGATGATGATGATGATGATGATGATGATAAATATGAAAAAGAAGATGATGATAATTGGAAAGGAAAAATGGAAAAAGAAGTGTCTTTTGAACAACCTTTTTGCCAAGAAGATTATTTCAGTGAGTATTGAATTTTATCGAAAAGTTCATTCTTTATTAAGTATGAAATTATTGTTTTACATAGCATACCTTGGAAATATTTGACTATAATTTTGAATACGAAACCTTCTTGTCCATTCATGAAAGTAAATTAAACAATTAAGTTAAGTTAATCTAATCAAGAAATTTGTAGTGCGCCCTCTAGCCATATGTTCAAAGGCGATTCAATGGAAACTGATTAGTCGCTGTGGATTGTTAGAGGACTAGGTACTCTAGGACAGCGTCTATATTTTAGTTGAGCTGCCGTTTTTCAAACTCAAATCTGGGCTCGCTCAGCCACTACAAAGGTATAGCTCAATCATTATGCCACTGGCACAGACATGTACTACTTAAGTATGAAAAATAAAATTAGCTTTGTCGACTGATTCCACTCAGCTTCACAACGTACTCACTCAATAGATTCTTTCTCTGACGACGTGGAGCCCGACACATGGAACAACTGGGCAGAGGGCATCAGACAGCAGTACCACAAGAAGCACCAAGCAAGATATCACCCCTATTCCAACCTCCGTAATCCTTCTTCAACAAGCAATCATCAAAATTCCTCCGAATCTACAAATTCTTCTCCTGGTACCAGCCACCCCAAAATAGACCCAAAACGAATCAAAAACTTTAACGACGAGCTGAAAATCAAGTACAAAAAATCAGAAAATGCAAGCGCTTTGGAAGCAAGGCTGAAATACGAAGAGGAAAGTGAACGGTTTTTCCACAGAGCTTCTTCAGACGCCAGCGAGATCAGCTACTACCAGATTCCATGGCCCTTTCCTCCTGGTGGACGACACGAAGACGCCAGGAGCTTTTTGTTTGGTCACCTGGAGGAGGGTTCCAAGGAGTTCCAGGCGGTGCTCAAGCGAAACCAGGTCAGGTGGCACCCAGATCGCTTCATGCATCGCTGTGGAGGCAGGATCAGACCTTCTGATGAAACAGCTGTCACTGCCACTGTCAAAGCTCTGTCGCAACTATTCAACGGTCTTTCCAATGACCCCTCTTTGTTTAAAAAAAATGTTTAATTTTGAATTTTCAATGAAGCCTCACTAATCGCCTTGTTCTTCAAGATTAAAAAAAATGATTAATTTCCTTCGATCATTTCTCGCAACTTTGTAACAAGTCCGCTGCCACAAGCGCAGAGGTTAATTGGTGATGCGAGAAGTATCCTACCCACTAAATAAACGCATGAATCTCTCAAGATCTCATCATTTTCCAGTGCTTACCTATTGCAAAAATCATTACACAAAACGGGATTAACCATCTTGTTGAAGTGCAAAGGAAGGCTAGTTTCCTGACGGTGCTTCACCGAGTCGATTAGTAGTATTTAGTATGTAAAACATCACAAAAAAACAATTTCTGATGTATTTTTGTACGAACAGAAGAAACGAATTTGTACACATTAAGTATTCGTAATGAATCAGGTATTTAGATGAATGAAAGAATTCGGCAAATACGCACAAACACCAGATAACCTTGTTATTCAAAAACCTGTATGTTGAATTTAAAAAGGCAACACTAGCTTCAACAACTATCATTCCTTATAGCTTAATCCTACCAAATTAAAAGCATGAATTACACAGAAGGAAGCAACGAATGAGTGCATTCACTCATTTGACACTATGACGTTGTTAGAGCATAGTTGAACACTAGGTCAAAGGGGCGATAAAAATACCTATCAAAATGACTTCATTGGGAGATTATCAAGAAATTTCCAATTAATTCACTTCCTAGTTAGTTTTGTTAGCTCAAAAAATGTTATTGAAGAAAATAAAAATAGAAAACAGAAGGTATTAGTTTATAATTGGAAGGCAATCACATATAGTCGGCAAAGTCCGCAAACTCTTCCTTTTCGCTCTTCTCTCCCATTGTCTTTTTCGTTTTTTTGCTCTTCTGTGACTGTATTTGAAGCCAATTTTGAGATAATGAATAGTCTTGATGAGTTATTTTTCAATTACATAACATGGAATTTAATTAAATATATTTCTTTAGTTAAAATCGTTTTTTGATGGTAAGCCGAGGCTTGGATACTTGAAGTACATGTTATGCAAGACCAACTTGCTGCTAACCTTAGAACTTTTTAATTTTTCGTTGTACAAGGCAGTTAACGTCGTGGATAGTGCTTTTATATGTTCTGGTTCAACTGCAAGTGAGAGACGATAAATTAAGCGGTTGCAAACAATTTTAAAGTTTAAAGAAACAAACCGTCTAATGTCAAATCTCGGAACAAATTCTCTATAAAAGGAACAAAAAATTGGGAACCCTGGAAAAAATAAAATTGAAAAGTGTGAAGAAAAAAATGAAATGAAGTGATGTTGGGTGAAAGCAAACTGAACAACCTTGTATTTGATAATTTTGTCATAGAGAAGTTTTGAAAATTTGTTGAATTCCTCCTTGCTTTGAGGCCTTGAAAGTTCAATTGGGCCCAAGTTCTTTGAATCAGAATCATTCAGTCCTGCACAAGAAGATAAAAATGAATACAAACTGATCTATCTGTTGAAAAATACAGCTTAAAATGTATAAAGCAACGCTGATGCAAAACCCCAAACACCCACCGAAAGCCTCCAAAGCCAACTCCAGATCAGCTTCTTCTTGCCTTCTCTTCACCTTTTCTGGATCAATGGCTTCTAACTCCTGACAGTTGATTGATTGTTACCATTTTGCTGGAAGTTACTCACAAATCATCCCGCATACTAACATGGAATACCCTGTCTATTATGTCAGCATTCCACAACCACCTCTCCTCACCAATTTTTGTTTTTCCAATTTTTCTTCTAGTTCCTTCTGTTTGGCAAGCTCTCTTTCAGCTATTTTTTCTTTCAATGTCTTCTTTTTCTTCACTGGCTCAAGTGCTGTTGGTAAGTTTGAAGTTATAGAGTTGAATTGATTATTAATAATGGACTCAAATGAAAAAAAGATTATCTTTAGTCTCTCAAATTTAACTATTTAACAGATTCATTCAAGTCAAGTGAAAATCCGAAAAAAAATAGATGGGTATTGAAAAGTTATCAAGGTTATGTTTGAATATTTAAGTAAAAAACTCTATAAAAATTCAGTAATAAAATAAGATAATTTTAAAAATTTATAAATTTCAATGGATGGTCACCTGATTTCGCTGCATTATATTCTTCATCATTTTCATCATCGTCCCAATTATCCTGATAATATTATTATATAAAATTGGACAAGTGGACTTACGAAAAAATAATTTTTGAAATTCATGAAAAAATCAGAGTCTGCTCTAGTATGAATTTATTTACTTTCACTGTGTCTTCCTCATCCTCACCCTCCCACTGGTCTGTCTTCGGCACAATCAAAGTTGGCTGAAAATCCTCGGCATCTGGTTAGTTTGATGAAAAGGTGAAACAATTAAACATGACTCACACCCTAAATTCACTATAAATCCTTTAAAAAATTGAAATCACTATTTAAAAGATTAGGCAATTTTAGCAGCATCGTGTAGCTATAACTCACCCCATTCAGCATCCGACATTTTGGCTTTACGTTAAAAACAAAACCGATGAATTAACAAATTATTATTTCAAGGATCAAGACTGTGAGAATATAATAAAGTAAAATTGTCAGAGAACATGCGGAAAGGCATAACGTGCTGAAGAGTATGAATAAACACGACGGCGAATCTTCGCTACGATCTGTGGCTCTCAACTTTTCAATACATAAAATCTATTGTACAAACCAAGTCTTTATAAGTAAAAATGTTATTTTTATATAAACTAATATTTTCAATTTGAAAAAATTAATTTTTAGTACCAAAAAATTAAAGTTTCTGTAGAATCAAAATAATTATTATTATAAAATAGATTTTAAGAATTTCTGTACATTTCTGAATAATTTGAAAAAAAATCCTAATATATATTTCATAATGTTTTTGAAAACCTGTCTTAATCCAAAAGTATTTGCAAAATTCATATGATGACATTGAGCTGGCTCGTAAATTGTATTGAATAAGCGCTCAGTACGCTGTCGTATTAGTAAATTCAAATAACAGTTTTCAATTTATTTTTGAAGAATAAATCAAGTGTCAAAACGTGCTTTTCTTTAAATCTGATCAATTTTAATAAACTTATTTTTAGTTAGTTATTTGAATATAAAAAAAACTTAACCAAAATAGACGGGAAATTATAATTTTACTTTGACGAAAAACGCATCTTGTTATTTCACCGTTAAACATTCATGAATCACCTTTTAAAGCTTATAAAAACTTCAAAAATCAATTCTACTATCAAATTCATATTTATCGTTCTATTAAACCACCTTGCATTTTCTATTCAACAGATCTTCTTTAAGAAAATTATATAATTTTTTATTAAACTCCGATTAAAGCCATTTACCAAATCTTTTTCACATACAACACACAATTCATCAAAAGCCACTTGTAATCAATATCCACAGCTCCCGTCCACAAGTATTTATTCTTCGTTCACGGGTCTAACCATGACCTCTTCACCCAGAGCACTGAGAAGTTCGAAGCGGTAGTCATCGAAGGTTCCATCGATCTCAGAAATGTTGTAGTCCTCTACGACCCACAACTGGCAGTTGCTCTCCCGAATAAGACTCTCGTCGTGACTGACTATCACCACGCCTGAAGGAGTGAGGCGGCTTGTGAGTGGGTGTGAGAGTGGTGAGGTGCAGTGGTGGTGAGGTGCTGAAGTGGTAGGAAAAGGGATAATAGGAGCTATTACTCATTACTATAAATAAAAAAGTATAATCTATGTACTAGCATTGGAAGCCTAGGCGGCCAACCGAATTAAAAAATAAATAAATTTAAAAGATAAAATGTTTAATGAAAGACGAAAATTTCGAAAATAATTATGGAAAAGGCAGTAAAATTGGTGTTGTGGAAGGGAACTCACCTCCTGTGAACTCATTGATGGCCTCTGCAAGAGCTTCAATCGACTCTATGTCCAAGTTGTTAGTGGGTTCATCCTGTGTGCAGATGGAAGGATGTAAGAATGTAGAGAGTTTTTTTAACAAGCTCCCGTTGCCTATAATTTTGAACACCACCACAACCACTGTTTCCAACTTAACCCTTATAAGCCCACTTTTTCAAAAAAACACGCCACCACAGTTCTACTAAAACAACTATAAGAATCCTGGCCTCGAAACTCTACGGGGTTAATGCCACTATAATAATATTCATATTTGTATTGTATTGTACTGTAATTTATTGTATTGTAATGTAATTTATTGTATTGTAATTTATTGTATTGTATTGTGTTATATTTTATTGCATTGTATTGTATTATATTTTATTGTATTGTATTTGTATTGTATTGTACAGCTCCACAGACACCAACCAGCACAAGCATGTCAGGCTTGCTGCACGACAGGTCAGCGAAGGCCACGCGAGCTTTCTGGCCGCCTGAGAGGTCTCTGATGGGAATGGTGTGGGCGTAACTGGGCAGGCCAAACCTGCCTAACATCTTGCGTGAGTCCTGGTAGTCCATGTTGAACTTGTTCTGTGGGAGATGGGTGAGTGGTTGGTGGGTGAGTGGTTTGTGGATGAATTGGTTGGTGGGTGAGTGGTTTGTGGGTGAGTTGATTTACTGGGTAGATGGTTATTTAGTGAATGAATGGGTGATTGAGATGGTGGAAGTTGGACAGACGAGTGGTGCGTTCCAATGGACTGATGATTTGAAAAATGTAGAAGTATAAAACAACAGAAATAAATACTCAAAAACAATTATCGATTATTTATTAAAAGGTCAAAAAATACTCTCAATAGAGAGTGAATAAGCGTGACCACAACTGACCACAATGTACTCCACAGGAGAGGCGTTAACGTCGAGCTGGTCTGCAGAGTGTTGGTTGTACTTGCCTACTCGCTGTGGAGAATGGACCAATTTAAAGATTTATTGAATTATTTTAAAATTGTATTAATAATAATAATAATAATAATAATAATAAATAATAAATAAAAATAAATAAAATACTACTACTACTACTACTACTACTACTACTAATAATAATAATAATAATAATAATAATAAATAAAATACTACTACTACTACTACTACTACTACTACTACTACTACTACTACTACTACTACTACTACTACTACGACTACCACTACTACTACTACTACTACTACTACTACTACTACTACTACTACTACTACTACTACTACTAATAATAATAATAATAATAATAATAATAATAATAATACGAATATTAGAACAAGTAACGTAATACTTGAAATAATGTTAGGTTAATTAAATAACCAATTGAAAAAGACTTCAATAAATGCAGAAACTAACAAGACGATGATTTTTTCTGCACTCTCCTACGGTCTGTGAGGGAAAAATGGTTGTTGTTGCGGCTACTGAAAAATATGACATGGAAAAATATTTTTACAAAATAAGCGCAGAAGTGTCATATATCAACACATCAAGTGATAGCTCAAAAGGTTTTGATAAAAAGACAGTCGACAGATGGCGCGAAAGGAACGCACAGGTTGCAATTCTCCCATCAGAAGCTTGAGGAGGGTGCTCTTACCCACTCCATTGTTGCCCACGATAGCCACTGTGGAAGTGAGCGGTGGTTGACTATGCAGGAATATAATGTGAATCATCATATGTAAGATTGAAACTGAAAATTAGAAAGATGGTTATAACTGAAAAAGTATAATTATTGTTAGTTTGAAATATAAATAAAATTTATTATAATCAACTGATTATACTTATAATTATGATTAATTGATTATACTTATAATTGTAATTGATTGAGAGCACATAGCAAGAGTTGTCACCCCTGGAGCTCATGTCGACTCCGAAGTCCACGTCCTTCAGTAGTGGCTTCTGACCGTTATATGCGAAGGTGACTCCTGTGGTGGTATGACGAAAAAAATGAAATTTGAAAAAGAATGAGTTATGGAAAAATACGAAAAACATTATAATCCTAATAGAAAAATCACAAAAGAATTATTTTGCTAGAAAGAAAAACGATAAAACAAATTTTATGAAACATAAAAATAAAAAAAAAAACAATAAAAACTAAAAAATCTATCGATAAAGTCATGCTATTCGATGCGTTAACATGGAACTCATGTGCAATACAATACAATACAAAAACGAATATTATTATAGTGGCATTAACCCCGTAGAGTTTCGAGGCCATGTAACGTAAAAGACTCACATGAAACGAGTACATAAAATACAAGTACATGAAGGCATAGTTTCGAGACACACACAGGACACTGACCAAAGATGCCGAGAATGGGTGGGTTGAGGGGGGCAGGGTTTGGGAAAGAGAACTTGACGCTGTAGTCCTTGGGCTTCTTGAGCAGGTCCTGAGGTCCGTCGTCCTCATCTCCTGCTCCCTTCCTGCCCGCTCCTCCTTTGGTGGCCTTGCGAGACAACACCTCTTTCTGAGACTTCTCCTGCGTGGTGGTGGTGGTGGTAGTGGTGAACGAAAAAATAAAAAATAATTTCAATAATAATAACTAAAAAATAATAAAAACAAAATAAATAACAGTAAGTTGAAATGAAATGGCTCAAATATTTAACATTAAATGTCAAACTAGTGACGAACGGCTTGTTTGGTAGACTTTCCCGCCGCCTTGAGCTCTTTCAGCTTCTTCTCCTGCTTCTCCCAGTTCTTCATCTGCTCCCGTCGCTTCTGCACCAACATCTTCTTAAACGTGGCTGAATGCATGGATAGTAGATGGATGGATGGACAGGTGAATGGATGAATGGATGTATAGATTGATGGATGAATGATCTAGAAAAGGGATATTTGTTCTGGTGAAAGAATGAGTTAATGGTAACATTTTGTGGCCTCGAAACTCTACGGGGTTAGTGCCACTATAATAAAATTCGTGTTTGTATTGTATTTTATTGTAATTTGTGTGAGAGGTTTTGAGAAAACATTAAAAGGTAACATCGCGGCAAACAAATTTGTTCTTCATCTGCAGTCCTAACCATAGTTTCCTTTGTAGTAGAAGAGTTTTTGCATGTCGAGGTGGATGATGTCGGTGCACACGTTGTCGAGGAAGCTCTGGTCGTGAGACACCACCAAGAGTGTCTTTTTCCAGCCCTGCAAGTAACTGCACGAGGAATGCATGAAGGGTAGAGGATGAGAAATGATAAGGATGATTGGATGTTGATAAAGAAAATGCATGTAGCTTTTGAAATAGTGAAGAAATTGTAGTGGAAACATGTCAATATGGAAAAATGAAGTGCCGAAGTCATTTGCCAACTTTTAATTCAAAAAAGAAAATGGGGAAAAATTATATTCGGAAGTAACAAACGAAATACAGTGAAATAATAGCATTGGTGAGGGTAGAGAGGTAGTGACTTGTCGAGCCAGATGACTGCGTTGAGGTCAAGGTGGTTGGTGGGCTCGTCCAGGAGCAACAGGGTGGGTTCAATGAAGAGAGCTCTAAGGAGATTGGGAAGTTTGGTGGGTGGATGAAGAAGGAATGAGTGGAAGGTGGATCTCTGTCATTCATCCACCTTTCCATCCATCTATGCATCACTCATCCACTGATCCATCTATCCAGTAACATCCACCATCCATCTAGCAACACCCACTATTCATCCATCCATCACCACTTCACCCCCACCATCCATTAACACCCATCAACCACATCAACACCACTCACCGCGCCAGTGAGACTCTCATTCTCCAGCCTCCAGAGAACTGCACAGTGGGTCGGTCCATCATGGCCTTGGTGAAGCCCAGACCCGACAAGATCCTGCGGGCCTTTGGCTCTGCTGCATCCGCCCCTATCAACTGAAGCTCCTCATACACCTGTAAGGTAATGGAGATGATGGAGTAGGACTATGAAGTATGAATGGAGTGTGGATGCCTGTTGTTCAGCGTGAAGAAGTTTTGAGTTTGGATGGGGTGGAGTGAAGATGGTGGAAGCTTAGTGAGAGGGCAATGGATTGGATGCCATCGTAATAAAAGAAGTAGACTTGGAATGGTTTGTTATATTGATTGTGATGAGATGGTAAATAAACATTAATTTATTTTAATTTTTTCGAATAAGATAATTAAATCTTTATATTTTAGTAAATTATTCATTTGCCTATCCCGTGAACCTCTTTGAGGCGGTCTGACTCGGAGGACTGAGCTTCGAGCAGCTTGCATTCTTCCAACAGGGCCAGTCGCTTCTTGTCTGCATTCAACACCGCGTCTATCGCCTTCGTCTCGTCCGCCTGAACCTCTGTGTGTTTGTGTGTGTGTGTGTGTGCATTTGTTTGTGTGTATGTTTGATTGTGTGTTTTTGTGTATGTTTGATTGTGTGTTTACGTGCATGGATGAAGATGTAGGACAACCTTGTTCGCACAGAAGCACGTCGATGTTGGAGGGGATGTGAAGCTTCCTGCACGAGATGTGCTTCAGCAGAGTGGTCTTGCCATGTCTGTGTGGAGGTTTCATGGTGGTTTGGTGTGGAGGTCCCGTAATGGTCTGGTGTGGTTCTCACCCATATCATCATCATCAACCCATCAACCATCTAACCAGTAAAACAACCACTCAACTTACCAAACCAACAATCATTCACAAACTCATCTAACTGTTAATAATCAAGCAAGCGAATTTGCAAGTAGTGTAGCAATAATAATGAAAAATAAATAAATAAAAATAATTATAAAAAAGAAATAATAATAATAATAATAATAATAATAATAATAATAATAATAATAATAAGAAAAAAAATAATAATGACAATAATAATAATAATAATAATAATAATAATAATAATAATAATAATAATAAAAGTAATAATAATAATAATAATAATAATAATAATAATAATAATAATGATAATAATAAATATAAACAAAAATAAGAATAAAGGAAGAGCAATGAAATCTTCATTTTGCACTCACCCATTGGGACCGACCAGCCCATACTTCCTGCCATTTGTGATCTGCAGACTGGCATTGGAGAACAAAACCTTACCCTTGGCTGAGAGGGAAAAAGACTCAACCTTGAATGGAGGAAGATTGAAGTAGTGAGTTAGTGGACGATGAATGAATGAATGAATGGATTATGAATGAATGACAAAGATGAGTGAATGGATTAGTGAATAAGTTTATGATTAATACAATTTTATAAGGATAGAATTAATCCAACAAAAATGTAACAACAATAACAACAATAAAAACAGCATTGGCACCTTGATGTCCAGCGTATTTTCAAGGATGCCAGCTTTGGTGGAAGACTTTTCAGCTTGGGAAAGTGAGAAGTTGTCTGTGTCGGTAGCCAGTGCCAACTCCTGCTGGAACTGCTCCTGTGGAAGAGAATGACCCTTTGGTATACTGCTATAAATAATCAATGACAATATGACCATCATCAACATAACTATTGAAATAAGCATTGTTCAAGTCGTACAGCCTTCTTCTTTCTCTTCATTTCTTTCCTTGACAATTTGCCACCACTTTCCTCTTTTACCTGCTCTGGTGACACAAAAAATACCAGCAGTATGAGAGTGATGTGCGATGTATTTTAATTGAATTAACTAACCTTGTTGAGCATCCTCATCATAATCATAAGCTCTGCCATCATCATCTTCCGCTTTCACTTTGTCTTCTTCTTCATCATCATCTTCCTCTAGCTTCAAATTTTTTTCAAAAGATTTTGAAACCTTTGTCACTGCATGCGAAGTTTGAATATTTTCAATGAAATTCTAACCAAATCAACAGCTTCAAAGAGGTATTTCAAAATGCATTTGTATAACGCCATTTTCACATTTTAAAAAAAGACACAAAAAACTTCACCCTCTTTTTTTTCTTCAGCCTCTCCATTGGCATTTTTAGCTTTGTTCCTTTTTCCTTTTTTAGTTGCTTTGACATCCTCAACAGACCTTCATCATAAACAAGGGACAGTCTAGTCTTGCATATCACAAGATTTGAAATGAGCACAAACTAAAAACAACAACTTAAAAAAATTTAAAAAAGGCAGTACGATTAGTAACAAAATATCGATTTCAAATAAAACTTCAGTTTAATTGAGTTTATTGCAAAGAAACTGTATGCCCAAAAAAATTACTTAAAAATGAAAAAAATTGAGCTATACAAAAAAAAATATATTTACTCCTTCGGTGCTTCTTCAGAAATTTCTTTTTTTCTCTCTTCATCTACATCATTCAAGAAATCCATCTTATTCTTCCATTTGTCTCCGGTCTTCTTAGATTTTGTTTTACCTTTACCTGACATATTTACTACTATTGAATATCCAAATCAAATTTCAAAAAAATTTCTCCACGGATATTATTTCAATATGATTCTTTGACTAACATAAGCCAATAAATACACGAAATTATATTTTATCATCAGCAAAGAACTTTAAATTTGTAAAAGTGAATTTAATTTTTATTTACTGGAAAAAAGATAATTTTACACAAAAAATAATTAAGTAAAATTGTCAAAAAAAAATATTAGTACAGAAGTAAATTTTCCAGAAAGAATTTAGAAAAAGAACGATAATAAGTTATTTGACTTAGTTTAAGATTGTAGTTTTATAATTTCTTAAAATGACAAATCTTTTATTATACAATTTATTTAATGGGTTTGTTAAAAGGTAACTATACCAAATCATCAGTAAAATTTTATGTATACCATGTTATTTGAATAAAATTATAGGTTAAAATTATAATTGTAATTTAAATTTTGTATAATTTTTGTATCTCTTTGAAGGAATCTTGTTAGAAAAGTCAGCACTGTGAACTTTCCAAAAAGAGTAAAAAGGTTTCTCACATTTATGTTCTGAATTAAATAAATGAATTGAATTCTGCAAATCCTTTACATAATTTTTTAAAATGAAATCTTTTCAATGAAAGTTTCAATTATTGTATTTTTACTTTCAAAGAGATAATTTGACAATTCTCAAAGAACTAGCTTCAACAGTTAAAACAGTAAGTGCAACAGTTACTACAGTATAAATGGATAACTGATAACTGATCAAAATTTCATGTTCATTTTGAAAAAAACTAAGCATTTTTTTCATTATCAAGTATTTTCATTTTCAAATAATTCATATACAATCAATAAATCTATTCATGACGAACAAAACATTCATAGACTCCAGGCGCCCCCAACTATGAATACATCGATGATCCAAACCTTTTGCCCATCACTTCAATTGATAAGGTAGTTTTCCATGTTTTTTTTTTCATTATTTTGCATATTCTTCATTATTTTTTTCAAATATTGGTTTTTAAAAGATTTTTTATCATTTTTCTCTTTACTGTATGATAATGGTGGCAATAATAATAATAATCATAATCATCATTATCATCATCATCATCATCATCATCATCATCATCATCATCATCACCATCTTTATCATGCTCATAATAATATAAGGATTTCTATTATTATTATTAATGGATCTTCCATCACCACTATTTAACCACATTACAACATCACACCACATTGAAACACACCACTACCACCACAGAAAATTTCTAGTCTCTCGACTCAATCAGGTCGAAATGCAGCCTACTACATCCTTGAAACTTACCCCAAACTCTTCTCCCATGACTCCTCTTTCCCCATCATAAAAGTCTCATTTGTCCTTGTTGTGTGTTGTTTAGGTTCCCTGTGTTGTTGTTACATGTTGTTGCTTTTGATTATGCATTTTGTTGTCGACGGTGTCATCACATGTATCAATTTGATGTTTTTAATCATCATTTTAAAACAATTATCCGTTATAAAAGCTTTTTTTTATACGTCATAACAATAACACTTATAACACTAATAAT
>OX387249.1:2572054-2612054 GCA_947562095.1 Branchellion lobata | reverse complement strand
CCCATACAAAACCACTCATACAACACCACCCATACACTGTCAGTGCAAAAGTAATGCTCGAAGGCTGGATGTAACCAAAAGACTATATTCACTGGTGAATGACAGATCCTGGGAACACATGATTGGTCACATCAACAATACTACTTCCTACTAGTACGCGTGTGTCTTTGTATATGTCTTTGTGTATGTTCTAGAGGGGATTTTGTGTGGAAAGTTGTGTATGTTTGGGGGGGTGTTTGGCGACAAAATCTCCAGCACCACCACCACCGCCACAGCTCCTCCTACCTCATCATGTTGCTGAAATACGACAGCTTCGATAACTTCCTGCAGGCGTACAACAGCCTCGTGCCCAACGTTCGTGCTTTTTACTCTGATAACTCAATGATTACTATGACAACTCAATGATAACACTGACATTTCAATGATAACACTGACATTTCAATGATAACACTGACATTTTAATGATAACACTGACAACTCACTGATGATTCAAAACTCAATTATACCGTTGTTCTTATTATCATCAATATCATTACTCCAATCTTTACCATCCTGATCTACATAACCACTACCATCATTATCACCACCACCGTCATCACCTTCATCATCACCATCATCATCATCATCATCATCATCATCATCATCATCATCACCACCACCATCACAGTCTTATGTGCCCACGTTCAAGGTGATCACGCATCTGTTCAGTGCGATTGAGAAACACTACGCCTACGAGCACGTTTTAAGGTTTTGGACAGGTTCGTTCACGTACACACGTACTTAGTGTTTGATACACACGCCCACACACACACACACACACACACACACACACACACACACACACACACACACACACACACAAAAACACAGACACACACACACAAACACACACACACACACACACACACACACACACACACACACACACACACACACACACACACACACGTACACACATACTCAGTCCTTAAAACATACGCGTATACACTTATCTGCAACACACACGCACGTGATCAAAATTAAAATTTGAGATTTTTTGAAAGGATGTGAAGCCGACATTGGCCTTTTCAGTTAGGAACTTCATGTTGCTTGAATGCTGAATCTTTCACCATAACAACAACCATGATAAACCTATCATCCATGCCACGTTGATAATTTGTATTTTCAACAAAACTTAAAAAAATAATAATTATGAACGAAAATTACAACTATAATAATACAAAAGAATATATATTACTAATATCGCTACTGCTTATATTAATGAAGAAGTGAGAACACCAGCAGTGATTCCATGCAAGGGACAACCACCCACAGACATGCAGACCTTCAGGTACTCGAGGAGGCTCGGCATGCTGACTCCACTGCTGTCCCTCTTGGCCGGAGCCCCTCTCGACCCCAAGGTGACCCCCTCATCCCTTTCGCTCTCTATTCTTTCCTTCCTTCCATAAGGTGCATCTTATCATCTTGCTTTCTTACCTCTTCTCCCCTTTTTTTCTTTTCCTCTTTCATCCTCCCCTCTTTTCATCCTCCCCTCCTTTCATCCTCCCCTCCTTTCATCCTCCCCTCTTTTCTCCTTTCCCTTCTTTCTCCTTTCTCTTCTTTCTTATTTTCTTCTTTCTTCTCTCCTTTCTTTCTTTCTTTCCTCTCACTCTTTCCTTCTCATCTTCTCTCACTCGCCTTCGCATGCGCCTGCAGTGGCAGAAGGAGCACGTTCAGGTAGCCGATAGCATCTTCGGAATCTTCCTAAATGACTCCGCAGGTTTCCACGGCCCTATAATCCTCAAGTCAGTGCCATAGTCGCGTCATTGTTGTCTTATTGATAATAATAATAATTTATATTTTTATATTCTCTTTCATTGTTATTTTTTACTCAACTTATTATTATTTATTATTATTATTATTATTATTATTATTATTATTATTATTATTATTTATATTATTATTATTATTATTATTATTATTATTATTTATATTATTATTATTATTATTATTATTATTATTATTATTATTATTATTTTCTTTATCCTTTATTACCCTCATCACCATCATCTTTTTTACCACTTCCCTCCTCCCTCCACAGTTTGACGGGTGGCAACATAAGTGACTTGATGACCATCCACATGAACGCACAACTGCACCACAAAGCTTGGTAATTGGGAATTTAATAGAGGGTATGCAATAATAAAAATAATGATCATAATAGTCATAATAATAATAATCATCATCATTATCATCATTATCATAATAATAATAATAATAATAATAATAATAATAATAATAATATAGATTATCTCATAATTTTTTTACTTTTTTTTTAATATGACCCGTTTCCAATTCAAAGGTATGTGTTTTCAAAGTTCGTGAGCATTGCCAAGACAGGATCAGGCCTCATCAGGTTCCATTCACACCCATCCACACCCATCCACACCCATCCACACCCATCCACACCCATCCACACCCATCCACACCCATTCACTCCCATCTACCTCCATTCATTCTTGTCCAACTCCATTCTTCGTCATCTTGATAATTTTTTTTCACTTTCATTTCATCTCTTTCTTATCAACTAAAATATTACTGACAATTTCAAACTTAATTTTTTTCAAAATATTATTTACCAAAAATATAAAAATCTGTCTGATGAAAGATGTAATTTTTTATTTTTCTAATTTCGATCACATTTTCTTTTACTACTCCAGGCTACTTCTACTACTACTATCCTATTACTACTACTACTACTACTACTACTACTACTACTATCCTATTACTACTACTACTACTACTACTACTACTACTACTACTACTACTACTACTACTACTACTACTACTACTACTACTACTATTACTACTACTACTACTACTACTACTACTACTACTACTACTACTACTACTACTACTACTACTATACTACTACTACTACTACTACTACTACTACTACTACTACTACTACTACTACTACTACTACTACTACTACTACTACTACTCCTACTACTACTACTACTACTACTACTACTACTACTACTACTGCTGCTACTACTACTACTACTACTACTACTACTACTACTACTACTACTACTACTACTACTACTACTACTACTACTACTACTACTACTACTACTACTACTACTACTACTACTACTACTACTACTACTACTACTACTACTACTACTACTACTACTACTACTACTACTACTACTACTACTACCACCACCAACACCACCACCACCACCACCACCACCACTACCACCACCACTACCACCACCACTACCACCACCACTACCACCACCACTCCAGACAGGAACCACTGACGACTCTGTGTGAGCACTACATGAAGGAAAATGACTTCGAAAAGACTCATGTTAGTGCATTCATTTCTTCGTGGGATCTCTTGTTATTTATAATTTAGATTTTTTTTTTCAAATAAAATTTAATTTTTTTCGTTTTTTTCTTCTTTCACTATCCATTCCTCATTCGCATTCTTTTCATTTCCTTCATCCTCTTCTTCTTCTTCTTCATCTTCACCATTTTTTTCTTCCTCCTCCTTCTCTTTCTGCTCCTCCTCTTCTTGCTCCTACTCCTCCTCCTCCACCTCTTTCTCCTTCTGCTCCTCTTGCTCCTCTTCTTCCTCGTCCTCCTCCTCCTCCTCCTCCTCCTCCTCCTCCTCCTCCTCCTCCTCCTCCTCCTCCTCCTCCTCCTCCTCCTCTTCCTTCTTTTCCTTCTCCTCTTCCTCCTCCTCTTCCTCTTCCTCCTTTTCCTCCTTCTTCTTTTCCTCTTCTTCTTCCTCCTCCTCCTCTTCCTCTTTCTCCTTCTCCTCCTTCTCTTCCTCCTCCTTCTCTTCCTCCTCCTCCTCCCTCTCCTCCTCCTCCTCCTTCTCCTCCTCCTCCTCCTCCTTCTCCTCCTCCTCCTCCTGCTCCTTCTCATCTCAGGCGATATTGAAGGTGATGTGGGAGTATGGACTTTCAAGCACACATGACCTGGTGCAGACCGCTTGTGCAGACATGAGCATCAGCGACGCTCAAAAGTAGGGATGTGATGAAATTTATCTTAAATTAAAATTTTTAATTTAAACTTTTTAATTTACTTAAAAAATTATGAGCTTTTTAACATGGTGTATTTCCAAGTGTTACTTTTGAATACTTTTTCTGAACCCCTTCTCTATTTAAGCTTTATTAATGGTTTTATTATCCGTTTACAGAATACAACTGAAAAACTTTTTGGTTTGAAGCAAGTTGAAATTTAAATAGTTTCAATAATGTTTGTTCGTCATTGCTTTATTTATTAATAAAAAGAACATCCTTAAACATAATAAGCTCCTTAGTATCATTTCATACTGTCTTGAGTAAACTAACTTAGAAATTAACTTTTCATCATCATCATCATCATCATCATCATCATCATCATCATCATCATCATCATCATCATCATCTCAAGTTTATCTTACTTTATAGTATTTTTTAGCGATTCTTACCAAAGTTGACAAAAACTTCAAATATTTTTCTTTCCACTGAAAAATTAAAATTTTTTTAATCCTTCGAAACTTATTTTCTGAGTGATGGAGAAGTTGAAAAAATGAGAATGATAATTTATAATAACATCAAGTAGTGTCTGTTCTACCATACATCGAATGAACGCTGAGTAAGTTTCGTAGTTTCCAATTAAATATTAACATCAGGGTACCTTAGAAAAATCATTACAAGCAATTAAGTATGTCTTTATTTTAAATAATATGCATTATAATCTCTTCCAAGAGTGTTATACCCTCCAATAGAAACAAGCAGAATTTCGTTGAAAATATTTTAGTTTTAAAATATTTTCGATCTAACAACTAAAAAAGTTATCTTTGTATTGAGTTATCCCAAGTGAAAGAAATATTAGGAGTACATCTAGATGTAAAAGAGTGCTGAGCCTCTAGCGAACATAATACAAACATTGTTCAAACTAAAATCCAAAAACATTTTCACAACTTCCATTAGGTCTGATGCTAATAATGACACGAAAGCAAAAACAAACACTATTACATTTTTGTCATGGTGGTGGCTGCCGTGTGGGAAGATCAGGGTTCGCTTAAGCATTAAATCATGAATAAGCTTCGATTCAAAAGAATAATTTCCGATTCACAAAAGACGAGGCCGTGTATAAAATATTCCGTGTGTAAGATCCTTATTTGATTACAACAAGAAGGCACTAGAAAAACAACAGCGAGTTGAGACACTTGCATATAATAGGTAGAACGATTACATGCCTTGGCTCGAAAACTCTGCAGCCTTAACTACTCACTCGACTGTAAAAGCTAAGTAAGAATGAAAGTTCATAAAAAATGGTATAATTTTAAATAATAATTATTTCAAAAACCATTGCACTTTGAGTAAAACTTTGTCATTATTGCTTCGACTTAGTAAAAGGCGTGAAACCTTCATTGAAGACAACAAATTTCCACTTTGGAGAAAATAAAATTTAGAATAGTGATTAAATAAACTTTCAAAAATCAACTCTCAATCATGACCTTTGCACAAAGATGTAATGAACCGAAATAATGAAGGCTTACTGAAATGCAGATCAAACACTGTAATTCAACGCTAACAACTACTGTCTAGTTCATTTGATATCAGATTTATCACAGATTTCGTTAAGGATAATGCATCCATGTAAGCACAAAGTTTGTTTGAAATGTAATAGATCTTTGAACACAAGCTGAAAACCATTATAAAATTACAGCTTTCAACACCTTCAACTGTTTAGTCAATTTCTAAAAGCTGTATAAAACATGGTAATATCACTAACAAAAAAATCTTCAAAGTAAAAAACCTTTTTCTTTCAAAATAAACAATTTACATCTTTCTTTTTTATTCCTTTCCATCGACCATAAATGCAACTTTTTCGAGAATGGCTTGAGACAGTTGGATGGCGCGTTGGGCCATTTCCCTTGAGTATTCTTCGTGCGGAATGACCACGAAGTCGATGGGGTCTGGATTGTAGAGTTTGTTGGAATTTCCAACCACAGCTTGCAGTTCCAAGGCCAACTTGCGGAGGTCGACGTCTTCGAGTGACGACACCAGTGCCACCAGGTCATGACTGAAACTTGTCGACGCGTCCACGAAGTATTGAGCTGCCTTCAGCGCCTTCTCTGCCGCCTGTGGTGGTGCTTACGTCCGTCAAATACTGTTTCTGTAGCTTACTCCGATGAGAAATAAAAATTTTAATTAACGTAACCCTTAGCGCCTTTTATAAGAATGTAAATTATTATGTTTATTGTAAAATACTCATGAGTACCAAGTTATTTTCATTGTATGCTGTTTAAAAATAGTACTGAGGTTATTTTATTGCATTCTTTATAACAGAGTACTGAAGATATTTATTGCATTCTTTTGCAAGAACAGTACCCGATTGATTTTAATTGCTTTTGTAACGTAAAAGGCGAAGGAAACCTGATGCGATTTGATGCACACCCACTCGTACGCTGGGTTCTTCTGCGAGTCGAAGTCATTATCTGCTGATTTCAAATCCTCCTCTGCTTGTCTCAGGAACTTCCTGGCTTGGGCGGGTTGTGGGTTGGTGCTTGCGAAGGTAGGAGGGACGTCAAAGTTGAAGGTTTTTGATTGGTTGGAGAATTTGTACTCTCTACTGAAGTGTTCCTTGTATCTCTCCTTCTGCTCCTTGTGCTCCTTCGCGCGTCTGTTCATCTCCTCGTAGAACATCTGGTATGAGCGGTAGAAGTTCTCTTTGAACGAAGTCGAGTTCGCAAATGGATTTCTTGCGTCTGCGTGGTGTGTTTGTTGGAAGGTTTCGTAGTCTTGTGGTCTGCCTAAGCCCATTTCCAGTCGTTCTAACTCGGCTTGTATGTGTTGGGTGAGAGAAGTAGCTAGCTTCTCGTTGTCGGGGTTTTTGTCCGGGTGCCATTTCAAGTACAGCCTGAAAATAAGACAAATCTTTAAAATCTCAAATAATTTTATGTTTTCAAAATATTTACATTTAATTTATTTTGAACAACCTTAAAAGAACTGAGCAAAACAAGCAAACCTTTTGATTATTTTTTTTCTTTGAGACTTTTCCATTTTCCACGCTTCTTCGAGGGTGTTGGTGATTTCGCTTTTTATTTCGTGCTCTTTCAGGACCACCTCTTCTTCATAATTTGAATCCGCCTCCTTTTGGTTGCTTTTGTTGCTCGGGTCGTCAGTTTCGCCCGACAGCGTCGAAGCCTTGTCAGAATCATGCGAGTTTTCCGAGACCACACTGTCCTGCCTGTAAAACACTGAGTCGTAATCGCTGCTGGCACTCCTGTGAGCAGCTCTGCCATCGCCAACACCATTGATTCTCTGTTTCGAGCTGACACGAACAAGTGCGTTGGAAGTGTTGTTGTTGTTGTTGTTGTAGCTCATCGGCTCGTACAGGGCTGATTTTGAGTCGGTGTTTCTCACTCCGTTTGGCACGTTGGTTGTTTCACTGTTGCCTGAATCCTTTCCGACATAGCGATCAACTCTGTGGAACTTGTAAAGGTCTGCAGCCGATACCTCGATAAACTCTCTTTCGTCGCCTATATTGATCTTGTACCGCTGATGCAACAGCTTTTTCGTGTTTTCCTTCCTTCTTTCCTGCTCGTTCTTGAAATTGCCATTACTCGACAGCGTTCTCTTCTTCGGTGAGTGTTCTTCCCCAATTCCACTGTGGATAATCGCATAAATGAAGGTGGGTTCCCCGCTCAGCTCGTCGTTGATTTCGTAGCCAACATATTCACCGGCCTCAAAGAAACCAAAGTCCTCCTTGAGAAGGTGGTGGTCCTCAATGTGGATGAAGGAACCGGCAGGGGGCAGAGTAGATGTCAAAATGTCATTTTTGTTGCTTCTGTCTGGTCTGATTTTCAAACGGTCCAGAACTTTCGAAATGGAATGTGGCGGGCAACTGAGAATTGGCTGAATGTAGCGAATGTTTTGTTTCAATAGACTCCCGGTTATTTTATTGACGATTTCTGATATCCTCAGCTGCAGTTCATCATCCAACTTCAATGACTTGTCGATGTAGATTTCCCAAAATATTTCACCGCTTTCCGGCTCTGTTGTCGTTTCTGCAAAACATTGGTTTTCACTCTCACTTTCGGGCAGTTTGGCGTCCGAATGCACCAAATACGTCCTCACTTTGTCGACCCCATACACGTCAACGCCCTTGAGTTGTTGCTGTATCACATCAAGCACCTCCTGCTTAATGCGGTGACCAATCATGCGGTGCTCGTGTTTGATCAGCCTCGCTAGACCTAGTGCGAAGGCTTTGGTGTTGAGTTGGCACTTGAGCTTGTTCGCCACGTCGTGTGTGCACCGTGATTCGTAAAAGTCCTCCTCCAACTTCTCAGTGAGGATTTTCGAAAGCATTTTGGGTCTCAGATGTTGCGGTAGGAGATTGACCATTTGGAGGTGGTGTTCGGAGTCCAGCTTGCATTCGTTCAGATTGACCAGAAACTGTTGGTTCAGATGATCTATGCGTTCCTTCCAAAGGGGTTCGTCCACATACACCATGCTTGAAGAATCGACCAAGAAGCCACTGCTGGTAGGCAAGTACAGAGTTTCCACCTGCTGGATGATGCTGTGGTCGCTCTCGTTGTCGAACAGGATGCTGAAAAGTCCATGCACAGCTTTGAAGACCTTCTTCAACTCGTTGGGGTGCAGTTTGCTTGACGGAGTGTTACGATGCATCTTCTCTAGCACCACTGCGTACTGCTTTTCTGTGGCGTTTAGTGTGGCTCCGAGCTTGATGAACAACCGTTTGAACTCTCCCAGCTCCAGGGGCATCTTGTGCAAGTAATTGATAATCTGGTCTCCGAGGTGAAGATCTAAAACTATTTGACTGGGACACACAAATGTTTGTCCCATGTTTGAAATAATGCACGGGGTGTTGGAGAGCTGGTAGATTTGTTCCTTTGCTACCAGGTCATCGTTGAAATCTTCATTGGAGATGGTGGCTTGCAGGTAAGCGTAGATTTTCTTTAAAATGTCAATACGCATGTAAGCTTTGTACTCGGCGTTGTTGTCGACTTGTGTGGCACTGCAGCAGATGTTGTTGAGGTGTTTGATGACCAGACCGAGAGAAGGCTGTCTGTCCACCTTCAAGCATTTTCCAACCAGCCCTTTCAGCGTTTCCACGTCTGTGAATGCTTCAAATTCTGAGTTTAAGTTCTGGTTGATCATCTTGAAAGGATTCGCCCAGTCAGGCAGCAGGTAGGACACGCTCCAGACCAGAGCCTCGTGCTGTTCAATGATGCCTTCTTCAAAGGAGATGAAAGTGGTGGTGCTGTCTGAGGAATTTTGTTTCTCATCGTAAACAGAATAAATGCTTTTGTGCACAGACTTGACCTTTGAAGAAGGAAGGAATCGGATGGTGGAAATGGTGTCTAGGAACTTTGCGTCTGTCAAAAAGGGACTGTTGAACAGTTGAATGGTCAGTGCTTTGGCCTTCTCGACGGTTTTGTCGTTGAAGTCGGTGTATGCCTCTTGTTCGATCTCGAAGGCGAACTTGACGAAGAGTTGTTGCGTCAGAGAGCTCTGCAGACCCGCCTGCTTCATGAACTCCAACCACTTATAGTCTCCAAAGGGAGCAGGCGGGAAGACTGCCTGGTCATTGTTGGGGAAGATGATCTTGAAAAGCTGGTTCTTGGGATCAAAGAAGTGAGAGGCTGGGTAGAAACTAGAGCCGAGTTCGTCTTCAAGTTTGATGAAGTTGAGGTTTTTCAGCAGATTCATGATTTCGTTGCGACACTCGCTGCTCTCTTCAGTGAGAATTTTGTCCTTGACGAATTTCAAATGGTTCAGCCAGTTGTCAGAATCGATCGAATGAAAGTTTGGAAGTATGAAGTCCAAATAAAGTTTTGAAGGAGATATTCTTTGACAATTCAAAGTTTCGTACATTTCAATCAACATCAGGTTGGTTTTGAGGAATATGATTTTTCCGTTGTTCCACTCGTGCAAACTCATGTGGGGCACTTCAGTGAGAGTGATGTAGACGTCGTAGTCGGAAAGAGCGGTGAAGTTGTCTTCGGTGGTGATGTGGATTGGGAGGTTTCTGATGAGAGTCACAGTCTTTTCGTTGTCTTTCCAAACACCCATTGAGTCTGCAAAGTACTTAATCAACAGGATGCTTTCGTTGGTGGAGATCGTGTTGTCAAAATTCTGCAGTGCGAAGGTCAGAGCCTCTGCTACCGACGATGGCTCTTCCAGCGTGGTGACCAGCTTTTCCACAAAACTACCGAGTTCTTTGTTGAAGAAGTTTCTGTCCAGTTCAGGCACGTTCAACTTGCGCAGACAGTTCTTCACTGGACAGCTCATCAGACTGGTCTTGGAAAAGTCGAACACAAACTTAGCGCTTTTCATAGAAAAAAGAAAGTTTAAAGAGCTTTCCGAAGGTGCCAAGTTGGACGCCTTCATGCTTACTGGTAGCAGACACCAGTTCTCAACTGGCTCCAAATGCTGCGCTACGTCATCTTTGCTTTCCAGGTCTCGGCACTCATTCTTCATGTACTCCCACACCTTGCTGAACCACTCAATGCCCAGAGACAGAGAGAAGTTGAAGTCCTCGTTGATGATATAATCGCTGGTGGTGAATTTGTTTACTGGCAAAACTTCTGGTAATAAATTTGAAAACTCTTTGATGTTCAATGATAAAAATAAGGTGTTTTTCAGCTCTGAGCAGATTGGCAGCAGTTCATCGAGAATGCACAGGTCAATGAAGGCATGACCGAGTTGAGGAAACAGCGTGGAATACTGTGAAATGTAGATTGGGCTCTTTGATGGGAATGGCCTGAGGATATTGTCCGCTGTCAGCTTCAGTGGCAGTGATCTGAGGTTGGGTAAGAGGTAGTTGGTATCTCTGAGGCAATACTGTAGCAAAGTTTTCAGCTCTTGTTTGTCGTTGAAGGGAGTGTTGGTTAAAGGTTGTGGTAGGTTTGGAAGATTGCATTTGCTGAAACTGGGTTCACAATTTTTGAAAAATTTGATGACGGACATCGGAGAAATTGTTTCGACTTGAACACCCGAGTTCAGAAAACATCGATATATTTGCATGTTGGCGTGTATAAGAGGAAAATTAAGCTTTAATAAAATTTTTCTTAAAATTTCTTTTTTAATTGGTGGATGGTCGGTTATTGATTGTTTTTGTGTTAAGGATTTATCCCCTTCTAAGCTGTCATCTAAATCATCGAACACTGGCTTAAAGAGGCCATAGGCGTTTAACGAATCCCATCTTATGGAGTATTTTTCTTCAACCATCAGATAACCTTCTTCGGTCGTGTAGTTGTATAATTGAATGTTGGTGAATGGGATGACGTTGGACTTGAATTTGGAGATGGTTTTGTAAAGACTGCTTGCGCACGTTCTCCAGTACGAGGTAGTGTTGTTGTTGAAGAGGGGAAAAATGTCGTTGTAGTAGTTGATGTCGATGACGGTAGCGTTGTCGTCGTAGTGGTTGTTGCAGTCGTATACTAAGGTGGTGAGTTGTTCGAGGGTAAAGAGGTAGGCTGTTGAGATGACGTTCGCAAAGAGAAACTTGTTCCATTCGGTTTTCACGCTGGCCTCTTGTTCATCGTACCACAGGTTCCTTCTCGTCTCATAGTCCAGGGCGAAGTGGCCGTTGATGTTAACTTGAAACTCGCTTGAAATTGGAAGAGGCAAAAAGCAGAATAGTTTTTTTGATCTTTTTTTGGCCTCCTTGATGTTGTTGCCATCCAACAGCACAGCAACACCCCCTTGAGGCATCAGCATCAAATCTTTGTTCTTGAAGGCTTCGATGATCTCTACAGGCACCTTCACGTCTCGGTCCCAGCCCAAGGCCTGTGTCACCATCCACACCTCCCACTCATCTCGGTTGCTGCTTATTTCCATCATGTACGAAGTTATTGTCTTTGGTATTTTTAAAAGGTTTCCAGTTTTAATCGAATTGGCTGAGTTCCGCTGGCACTCCAAAAACTTCGACTTGTTCACTTCATCGTCGGGACGTAGTCTGGTCTCTGTGATCTTGAGTGCATTCAAGCTGCCACTGACCCGGTCAACTTCGTAAAGTGAAATCTTCCTGATGTTTTTTAAAAACAGCATGCAGTCATTCATCTCTTCGCTAAATTTCTTGAACAAGGCATCCACCAGATCTGGAGTTATGATCTTGTCTGACAGTTCAGATGATCGACTCATCTCTTCATTCCTCAGCGGCAATCGAAACATCGTGGCGTTTTCCATGTTGAACTGGTCCTCCAGGTAGCAGCTGAACACGTCCGGGAACAACTGTTTGAGGTCTCCAATGTCTTGGTACCTTCTGCCGGGCATCTGAAGAGTGGAGTCTGGAACGTACTTCGCGTGAGGGTCGAAGATGCAAAGGGTTTCTGGGGTGTTAGGGCCTTTGGTGATGAAGGAAGGCACGTCGGTGAGGTGGTATACGCAGTTGAAACCCACTCCGTACTGCCCCGTCTTGTTCGGGTCGTTCCGCTTGCTACCCTCGCCGAGTTTTTGGATGGCTGCAAGGTCCATCTCTGAAAAAGCCCTGTCGTTGTAAACACACAGCGCTGGTCCCTGCAGAGGTCTCCAAGATTTGTCAAAAATTCTTTCCGTCGAGTGCTGTCTGTTGTCTTTGACAAAACAGATCTCAGTGGCTCCCGAGTCGTCAGCGTTCTGCAAGAGTTCCTTCAAGATTTCTTTATCGCACGGGTAACCAGCCAAAATGTTTCTGAGTCGGTTTGTCAACTTTTCTTGCTGGCCGAATGAAATTCCAGTGGAATGTTTTTTGAGCGTTTCTTCTCGATTCGTGTTGACGCCTAGTTGTTTGGAAATGGTGAAGGGGATGAGAGGATGGGAAAATGAAATTTTTTGGTTTCTCGGCAGCCACTGGCATTCCGGCTCATTGTAGCACAGGTCTGAAGCTGACATGAGTTTGTCTGTAGCGTCGGGAATAAAGATGGGCCCACACGAGTGGATGATGTTTTGGATCGAGGTCTTCTGCTCCGTCATGCATTCGTTCAAACAATTCACTAGTTGGATCGCTTTTTTGAGTTGGGTTCTGTCGAGTGATTCATCTCCAAAGTTTTGCTTCATCTCCTGCAAGGCTCTCACGTAGTCCGAAGCTTCGAAGTTGTCCCTCACTCCAATGGCCTTGAAGATGTCGTAGAAGTGTCGCCTCAGAGAGTCGGGAACGTTGAAGAGGTAGGGAGCGCAAATGGAGTGCTGGAAGTTGAACGCAATTTGACTGGGTTTCAAGAAGCCTTGAGGTGTCAGCACAAAAGCTTTTGACTTCAAAGCATCAATAATCATTTCTTTCTTTTCGGCTGTGTGGAACTGGTGCTGTTTTTGCAAGAAATCATAAATTTCATAACAGATGCTTTTCAAGGTATCTTGGAAACGAGATTGGATTATTGAATGAATGTTGGGGTCTCCTACGATGGCGTCCAATTGTTCTAAAACGTCTTCAACTGAGGGTTCGCACTGTTCAGGCGTGAGGAGCAGAAACTCGAGCACTCGTTCTCCCGGAGGAAACAAGTTCTTGTCAACGAGAGCTCTGACACAACTAACCAAGTTGGTGGCTTCGGGTGGGTAGGCGTCGTCAGGCCGGATAAGAGTAAAGGTGTCCAAGTCATCGCCTTTCCATCTCAAAGGGTGATTCTTGGGTTTTTTGAGCAGCGTCAGAAAGGGAATGCTCACGAGCTTCTCACGGATTTCTTTGTAGGTGGACTTTTTGAAAACTGTGGATGATTCGTTCAACTCCAACAACATGTCGATTATCTGCAGCACCGCCCTCACCAGCTTTTTGAGAGTTTCTTCATCGGACACCAAGTTGGAAACAGTCTCAGCCCTCTCGAGCATGTCGTTCCAGCAAATCTGGTCCACCTGGTGTTTCATGCCGATGGACCTCAGGAATGAAAGACACTCGGGCTGGGAATAGGAACTCTTAGTCAGGGGAAACTTGCCGTCTTCCTCGGAGTACATGGTTGCCAGGATGGAGGTGGGGTCGATGAGATCCTTGACTGACTTGAGCACTTGGCCATCGGGTGTCACAGGGATGCAGTTGCAAGTGCCTATGAGGTCGTTGAGTTGGTCGTTCTGGAGCGAGAGAGCATGCAGCAGAAGAGTGTCTCGTTGCAAGGGATCTATGTGCAGAATGTTCGGGAAAAAAATCTCTTCGAAGAATCGCACAATGTTGAAGTTGTTGGCGAAGTTTTCAATGTCGATTTCTGAAAATAACATCGATTTTTCTACCCATTCGTCAAAGTACACCACTATCTGGTTTTTGTTGAGGATATTTTTGTTCAAAGCGCTGAAGACCTCATAGGCTATTTTGCCAATTTCTGTTTTGGAAAATTCAAAACTGATGAACATTGAATCTTTGAAGGTTTTCCAGTGATGATCGTCAGACAAAATCTTGTAATCATCCGTGGTGGTCATTGTAGTGTAGAATCTTTTCACCATGAATTCACATGAGTTGGAAGAGAAGTTAACGTTTGGCCAAAGAGTTGAGAAGTTGTAGGGGTTTTGAGGTTTTGAAAGATTGCTGAGGTCGTTGAGGAGCTTCAGGTAGGCTTGCGACAGGGCATCCTCCATGAGCACTTTGTTCCACACGGGTCTGATGTCGAACTTGTCGTCCTCGCTCTTCTGACACAAAAGCTTCCGGTTGGAGGTTACAGCAAAAGCTCCATTGATGTGGACTGGTAAACCTGACCTCAAAGGCAGAGGCATGAAGGTGAAGATGAGTCCCGCATGACCTGCTTCGGAGCTTTTTGAAAGCGTGGGAGCTTCATTGCAGATGGGCACTGGTCTGTAACCAACGTCTGCATTGCCCTCCAGAGGAACTGCCAATGATACGTTGGAAGTGAAGTTGTCTTCTGCCAAAGCCATCTGCAAGGATTCATTCACTCCTAGAAAGTTGCACAGAAGCCACTGTTGCGAGCTGTTGTTCAACTTGGTGTGCTTCGTTTCGAAATAAAGTTCACTTTTGGAAGGTTCTTTGAATGACTCATCCATGCAAATAATGAACGAAGAGTCCAGTGTTGGTATGTGTTCTGGAGCGAGCTTGCTGCGGTGTCTCTTGGTGATTTCAACCCCCGTTTTGAGAGAACAACACTGCTTCAACAACTGCAAGGTCTTTTGAGTCACCTTCTTGTCAGCGTGAATCTCTTCGTTCGAACACGGAGGCAGCTCTCTGATAATTTTGACCAGGTTTTTCTCAATGGAGAACAGCTCCACTATGTCGCTCAGCGGGTTTGCCTTCTTTGCGAGGTGGAAGATTTTGACTTTGACGACGTTTTGTGAAAAGAGCAACAACTTCGAAGCGGATTTGAAAAGAATTTTAAGCAAATTTCGAATTTCTCGTTCGTCATAGTGTTTGCTTGAGATTTCACTTTTTGAAGCTTGGTTCTTGTTCCTCAGCGGAAAGCGAAAAAGAGTGCCGTTGTAAGCTTCGATTTGAGAGGTTGTGTTGAGGTTGCAGTTGAAGATGCCGTTGTATGGTTTGAATTGGTTTCCAAATCGTTTGAGGTTTTTCTTGTGTCTTTGAAGGTCAATTTTGATTCCTGGCTTCCGTTTGTCTCGAATGCTTTTGCCTAGGTGGGTGGTGTGTGGGTCGAAGATGACGATGCTGTGTCTGCTGACGAAGCTTGGTACGTCAGTGATGTTGTAGACAGAGTTGAAGCCAAGACCAAACTTTCCGATCTTGTCTGGCTGACTTAATTTAGTAGCCCCGTTGAGTTTGGTGATGTTGTCGAAGTCTGCATCGGTGAAGACGGCGTTGTTGTATACCCACAGCGCTGCTCCTTGACACTCCTTCATTCCTTCATCCAAGAGACACGTCTTTGCGTCATCGTTGTCTCGTTCATCGTACAAAAAGGACACTTCGGTAGCACCAGCGTCATCGGCATTCTGAACCAGCTCCTTGGGAATGGCAAAGCCATCGGAGTACTCTAACAGCAAGCTGTTGAGGCGGTGCGTGAGGGAGTCGGATTGACCAAAGCTGATGTCTAACTCCTCAGCGTCCAGCATCCTTGACATCAGCGTAGGCACTCCGAGAGCTTCCGAGGTGCCAATGGGAACGTTCGGATGCACCAGTGAAATCTTGCTGCCGTCTTCGTTGTCTTCAATCCCAAAGTCCTCCATGCTATAACCTGTGGGCAGTTGGTAAGAGTAATAAGCAATGGTATTGTGTATAGCATTTTGAATGATCAAATAGCGTCAAAATCGATGAAGTTGTTAAAGAAAGTTTGCGCAATTATTTTTTGAGTCGAGTAAGTTCAACAAACCTTGTCTGAGCCATTCCTCGTCACAGAAGGTGCAATCCGCCAACAGGGCCATTCTGAAGCGAGAAGGATCTTCGGAGTGAATGGGCAAATAGAGGTTGTCATGCAAGTATTTCAAATATTCCGTTTTCTTCGCTTCACTCTCAAGACCTTGAACATGTGACTTGAGTTCGTTGAGCACACTGACACATAAATGCAAGTCCTTGCGCACCTCTGAGACGTTATTGTTGTTGTGGTGGTTGTTGTTGTTGCTGCTGCTGTTGCTGTTTTCTTCTTTCACTGTTTCAGTCTCACATTGCTTTTCGTGTTTGTCATAAATACTTTTTATCACATTTATCAAGTTACAGTTTTTCTTTATTCCCGCTACGTTTTCGAGGAAGTCCTTCAATAGACCCATTTCGATGGGCAGACTGTACACAAACGGCCTCAAATCCATGAAAGGCTGAACAAACACAACCTTCTCACTTGACACAAAACCCTGTGTGGTTATTCATTGCAACCAGTTCGAACAATGCGCTAATAAAATACATTAATACATCAAAGTCGGTTTGAAAAAAAACCCACGAATGTTCGTGGTTAAAATTATTTATTCATGATAAACAAAATAAAAACCTCGCTGTTCCAAATCCAGTTGTCGGGTAGTTTTTCCTTTTTGATTGCCTCTTTCACTTCTTCGACATCCCGCTTGGAAAGTTCGGTGTAAATGCTTTTTGTGAGTTCCGAATAAACCACTTTTTCGTAGGCTGAATAAGATAGGACAATGTTCTTCAAATGCTTGATTATTGTGTCGATTGGAAGAGCCACATCCCAGCCCAGGTGACTTTCAAGCTCTGCGGAAAACTCCAAGTAGGCAACGGGCTTTATGGAGCCGGCAAGGTTGAAATTTTTTCTGGATATCATATTGCATGGTTTTTCGAAATGATTTTCCAAGAAAGACTCGCTGTTGGAAGGCATTGCGCAAGCTTGGGAACCATACCACGACAAGCTTTTGGGGTAGAAAGCAGGTTTGTCGGTCGAAACGAGTACCCAGTTGGTGTTGAGAAGGGCCTGGGAGAGTTTGAGGCCTTCTTGGCCGCACTGCTGCTGCAGCTTGTGCTCAAAGCTGTGCAGAAAAGCCACAATAGCGGCTGACTTGTCGGCCAAGACGTCAAGTGGGACCTTCTGTGGAAGATACTTAGCCGCCAACTTTTCGTTGTTGTTGATGTCGTGAGTCAGGTGTCCCGAGTGAATAGCGATCACTTCTGCACTCTCTTTCAAGTCTTCAGGCTCAATGTCTTCCGCTCCCTTCAAACCAATCTCTCTCAAAATCGGCAAAAATCCTCGGTATTCGTTGTCTGGAAAGCGATTTTCTAAAACAAAAAGTCTTTTTAGAAGATCTTGTTCCGGGTCGTAGAAGTGCGAAATGGGAACGAAGAGGTCCTTGTGTTGAAGGAAGGGAAGAGACGTGAGAGCTTTCTTCAGCGTGGTTGATTCCGAATCAACCAGTCTGGAATATCGAAAAAAACTATTTTGAAAAAAACTAAAAAATGAATATTAATTTAATTTAAATTAATTCAAACGTTTCAAACGTCAACAATATTAAAAAAGGCAATAAAAGGTTGAAGATTCATAAAAAAGTTTGAAAGTACCTGTGAAAGTTTTTCAGAACATGCAACATGACTTCTTTAACTTGGGAACTCTGATAGAAGGCTCCTTCAATGTCTTTGAAGACCACCTGTTCGAACAGCTCTGTGAAGTTCAGTTGCCTCACGCCCAGCAAAGCTCCCAATACTTGAGACCCTACGTCTCTCACGTCCAACAGGGCACTCGAAAGAGGAAAGTCAATCTTTTCAAACGGAGCTGCTACTTGGCATTCGTTGAAGGAGATGAACTCACTCTGGTCTGTAACGTTCTTGCTACTCGAACCGACGACAGTTTCGAATAGGGGCAGTTCTCGGAACAACATGGTGATGTTGCGGTTCATTTCATGGAAGGAAATCTTTGAAAAGAGATCTCGCAGGTGTCTCTTGTCTTCCACACTGGTTTTTTGCTTGAGCTTTTCAACGACATTTGGCAGTCCGTGCGTTTCAGCAAGCTTCTGAAAGGCTTTTGTGACTCCGATGTAGCTGGGCAGGTAAAGGTAGTGTCTGGTGACCAAGGAGTGCTGTTTGACATACTCCGGCAGATCCTCAACCACTACTATTCCAACCTTTTCAGCTACTTTTTGAATTTCAGTTCCAAGTTCCAAACCTTGGTCGTTTCTCAAGAGTTTGATTTGTGACAAATTCAACAGAGGCAGCAGGTTGATGGTTATGGAGCCATTATCATGCGTGATACTCCTCACAGGCAGAATGGGCAGCTTCTCAACAGACGAAAGATCTCGCGGAGAATTTTGCGCCAAAAAATTCCACAAGTTTTCAAGCCATTCCTTGTGCGGCTGTCCTATGTTGCCAGGAGTCCACGATATCATTTCGCTCGAACCTTCGATTTTACTTCGCCATTTTATGGGAAAACAATGTGGAATCAGAAGCTTCAGCATATGTACGTCCATCACCTTCAACTGAGTCAAACCTGCAATTAAGGGCACTCGTATTAATCATAATTCCATTAATTTTATTTCAAAAATAGGAAATAACTAAATTGAATTAAAAACACAAATTTTAACACATTGTTGTCTTTTTTTAACCTTTTAACGCAGCTCTCATCAGTATGCCTTTGAGCTCGTCTTCCAAGTCAACATACAAAAGGTCTTTGTTAACTCCAGGCAAGAGCTTGAGCATTTCCAAGTCTTTCAGAATGTATATAGGTCTGTCAGCCTTGCGTGGGCTGTAGTAGAAGTAGTGGAATGTTCCATCGTTGAGGGGCAACAACTCGAGGCCATCCAGGGCGTCAAACTTGTGTTGCAGTACAAAGTACTTGAGCAAATCCATCTTGTCAGCCACCGTCAGACGCTTGAAGATGCTTGACCTGGAGGCCTGCAAAGATCTGCAAACCTTCGACACCAGAGAAGGACTCACTTCGAGTAGACTGGATCGGCTGTACTTGCGGATGGCTACAGCCACGAAGGAAGGAGGAGTCACCACTCTCACTGAGTCTTCCAGCAAAATGTTCACCAGAAGATCAGACAGGGATTCGCTAAAGCTCTGTTTGTTGAAGACCGCAAGTTTTGGCTCGATCCACGCGCCTCCGTTGGCTCTCGTGAACACGATCTGGTGCTTCATGAGCTCTGTATACAGAGGATACAACACCTCCTCCCATTTCTTGTCCACATACTCGGAATTGGGAAATACTCTGTATATCATTTGGTCAGTTATGTCGAAAGAAATTTCTTCATTTCTGCTTTTAGGGGCGACGTTGCATGAGCTGATTTTGATGGCCTCCAAGATCAAGTTGGTGTAACACTTTGGAAGCACCTCTCTCAACAGACAGACGTTCCACAGCACTTGTTTGTCCATCATGTCTTCTCGCAGTCTGATGCTGAAAGACTCAGGCCACTTCATGTGCTTGCGGTTCTGCTCCAAGGCGAAGAACCCGTTGATGAGAACCGGCAAGCCAGTGGTGTAGCCTTGCTCCAAAGGCAGTGGCAAGAAGCAAAAGAGTCTGCCATCTTCAGGGGTTAGTTTGAAGTAATCTTCTCCATTCTCAACAACGTCACCATTGCCGTTCATTGCGTGTCCATTCTTGAGACCTCCGTTGCTGTGAGCGTGGTGTGCATGGTGGTCGGGTGCATCGAGTGGCATTGCTGTGCCCACCCATGGCAGGTAGTTGATGTCGTCGTCCTTCAACAGCTTGCTGAAGGTGGAAGAAACTTTGTCGTCTGAGTAGTAGAAGGTGACTAGATACTTGTGGTAGTGCCTTGAAAAGTTGCTGGCGTGCGAGTACCACCTCGTCTCGATCAGAAGCTTGAAAGTTGTCGTGATCGATTTGATCTTCGCTTCTGCAGACCTCGCTTTAAGCAAAAACTCTTGTCGTTTGTGTCGCACTTCGTCGAGGCAAGATTCCTCGAGAGCCATTGAAAACGTCAACCGTGGTTCCCTGTCTCTCAAAGACTTCTCGTAAACTTCCACCCTTTCCAGGTGCTTGAGGAAGATCGGCAGAAGGTGAGCCTCGTTCTTGAAGCTCTCAACTACAAATGCCATTTTTTCTTGGTCGTATGGCCGCTTGTTGATGAGCGAGGGAGTCTGTTGAGAGTTAACGTATAGGTGTTGTTATCCTTGATAAAAATTTAATTTGATGCATTTTTCATTTTCAATTTTCAAGATACATTGGGTCCTTTTTTTCTAAAAACCTTTTTGATATTGAATACACACATTCTTCTTCAACGTTACCTTTCTGAGTGGGAACCTGAAGAGGGTGGAGTCGTAGTAACCGTGTTTGAAGGTGTCTTTGGTGCAGTTGAAGACGTTGAGGTAGGGATCGAACTGGTGGGGGTACTTTTCAATGAAGTCTGGATGTTTGTCAAGGTTCCAGGCATGGCTGGTGGCGTTGAAGAGGCGTTGTTGTGGGTCGATGTATCCCAACTTGTTGCCGCTTATCACGCTAGGAAGGTCTGTGAGGAAGGTGTGGCAGTGGGAACTGTGTTGTCTTTGAATAGAGTTGTGCTGGGATTAGGTGGATGTCTTTGTTGATGAGTGCACTTTTGAATTATGTCTTTGGCGTCAGCCACACGTGAGATAATTTTTAACGAAACAATTAAAAACTCCCAAATGCAAATATTAGGCTGGCATTTCTAAAAACACACATCGTTTTCAAAGAACCCACCTGTGATGTGAAAGACAGACTTGAATCCCATGCCGAAGTAGCCGACCTTGAAGGGGTCTTTTTGCTTGACACTTTCCGACACCATTCGCAAGCCTCTCCAATCCTCCTCGCTGAATACTGCATCGTTGTAGGCGTACAGTGCGGGGCCCTGATGAGCAGACGAGTTCAGTATTTATTGCATTTTTACTTTAGTGCCATGGATTAACTGTTTAAATAAAAATTTACTTAACTGTCAATTGACGCGGTTTTATGTGGTCGATTATCTCTCATTTAATGCTCGTTTAAGACGTAAATAGATTTTTATTTAATTAAAAATTTGATTCTTATTTATTGTTTAGAATTTATTTAAAGTATAATAAAAACCCTTGATAGTTTTAATTCTTTGTTACGACGAAATGAATCGAATTCCTTGCTTCTTTAATCCTTCTGGTAATTAAAAGGAAACCGACTAAATAACTCGGCAGCAAGACGAAAGCCTCTTTTCAATTTTTTTCAAACCATTCTCTAGATTTTAGAATATTTAAAAATATAGAAGTTTGAAGTTATCGTTTTAGTTCGTATGCTGTGACATATAACAGAAACTCTTTTTAAATTCGAATAAAAGCCGATTTCTTTTTTTTTTCTTCAAAAATTTTTTATTTAATTTTAATTTAATTTATTTTATTTTTTATTTCTTATTTCTTATGTAGCCGAACTTGTTTGTAAATATAATCACAAACTTTGAATAAATATATACAAATGTGTTTAGAATTCGTGAGAAAGTCTATATAAGAAGAAAATGATTTGTGGTACTTCAAATGATTCTATGGGGAACATGATTTTTTTTTTCAAATCTTTCTGTTTTACTTTTCAACGTAGCAAAATGTACTCAGTGCCTTTGAAAAAGTACCAGAAAAACAAGATGAACACCCAAAAATAAAAAAATAAAAATATCCACAAACAAAACAACAGACAACGCCCATAACAACAAAAACAAAAAGACAATACCCAAAACGGCAAACAAAATCTGACAATGTGCCATTGGAAGATCAGTTTTGATGATAGTCATGTCACGATCCAGGGTCTGAAAGAGGACTTTTGAATTGCAGGCACCAAGCTTGCTCGTGCAACAATCACGCGGGAGTGTGCTCACGAAGTAGTGACTAAGTCTCGACGTGACTCTCTTGCTTTTTGGTGTCTTCAGTCATTAAATTTGTTGAATGCAAGACTCAAATTCTGTTGTAAGTTTATAGTAAGCTTATAGTTTTATATAAACGTTAACGGCTTGTATGGATATACGGTAGGCATATGAGGATATATATATATATATATATATATATATATATATATATATATATATATATATATATATATATATATATATATATATATATATATATATATATATATATATATATATATATATATATATATATATATATATATATATATATATATATATATATATATATATATATATATAGGTATTTTCGAATACATATTCTTGGCTATATTTAGAAAATATTGTAAATCTTATTTTTAAACGCCAAGGCAAGCAACTGAAATTAATTTTTTACGTGACTTATACAGGTTTTTGTTCGGGGTATATATCAAAAGAGACTGAAAATAAAAATTCGAGACAAGATCGTTCACCACACGCGCCCCTCCCATCATGTCGGTTGACCTTTGAGCCTTATGAGTAACATGACCTACTAAACATCGCATATGCTTGAATTGAAATCATTTTATAATATTTTTATCAATAATAGATAAAAATAATTTTTTTATATTGTTATTTAAAACGAAAATATAGTTATTATTGATTAGTATTAATTGTGATAAATGGAATCAATAAAAACATTGACATTTGATATTGAAAAAAGCAAGTAGTGATTGCTTCGAGGCGAAGTTGAGTGTTATTTCCTGTGAATGGCACTTTCGAATTGCTTGACAGTTTGATGGGGCTATGCAATTGTAAAACTTATAAATAGCCCATGATTGAAGAGGTCATAAATAATTTGTATTTTGAGTTAAATTGGCGAAATTATTTTGTGGTGCTATCCGGCTTGTCTATAAATTACTTTAAATATTGTAATTTAAAATGGATTACTTTCACAAAGCAGCTGGTCTATGTATAAATAAAAACTTAAAAATTCGATGACGTGACATTTTTTGAGTATAACTACGGGGTTTTATTACCCAAATTCATATAAAACAGCCGGCTTATTTTTTTAGCTCATTTCTGAAATTATTTCTTATCAAAAATAAGTCCTTATCAGAATAAGTCCTAATCAGATAGTTAAATCAAACTTCTTTTTAATCTTTTATCAAATTATTTCAACATATATAATCCTCTCTATTCAATGAGATATGGTTAGAAAATTTTCAATTAAGAAATTCCTTGAACTCAACGAAGTCATGAAGGACTCGGTGTGAGCAACAACAAGACAATCATGCAACAACTCGTAAAGTCCCTTACTATCCCAACATTAGCGGCCCTCAAGAAATATTTTTTAATAGTTCTTAAGGCTTGTTAACAGGACATTTATTTTTTATTCGCTCCGAATGTTTCGATAAAATATCTTTGATTAATCTCATTTTTTTGAAAATTTAATATTTTTGGAAACATTGCTATTGATGGAGAGCAATCTTCTCAACTTTAAAGAATGTACACATTAAAAAATAACGGATAAATATTTTTGTGAATATGCAAATTTTATATATACGCGTGTTTTCAGGTTGCTTCCTAACTAAAAATCGATGAGATAGTTAAAAATTTCAAGTTCTTAAGTATTGAACTTTCATTGCCAAACCAACTTTGAAACACTGCATTGTTCTAAATATGAAATAATGAACGCTTTAGTTTTATAAATAAATAAGTTAAAAACAATAATAACATTAAAAACGCTGTTATCATTATTATTTATTTTTATTCTTATTATTATTTGAAACGAACACAAAATTATGTTTTTCAAATTCGAGCTACACACGACACTTTGAAAGAGTAAGCAATAAAAAAAGTGTTTGAAACTCAAGGTCGTTACTTGGAAGTCTGTGAAGTGAGGGTCTAGCAGGAGGTTCTTGCTGCAGCCGTAGTGGTTGCGGTCGTAAAGAAACTTGACGGTTCTAGCGCCTGCATCCTCTGCGTTCTGTATCAGTTCCTGCAAGCGTGAATTCTCGTTACTGAGACTGTTTTATATGTAAGATTAGGTTAGGTTATGTTAGGTTGGACTCTTTAACAGATAAGATAGAGTAAATGAGACGGTTTATTAGGTTATATTAATTCAGGTTAGATTAATTATTATGATAAGTAAGTTACATAATTTGGTAAGTAATTTAACGAGATTTTTTATGGTTGTTCGTTCCTCAATCAACAATAATCAGTACTGGAGTAATTTTTCTTTTATGGACCCATTTACTTGAAAACTAGAGCACAGTTTAGAAATTTATATCTAATAAATAATTTTCTTTTAGGGCAAATCTACAATCCAAGTTGAAGTAGCCTTTCGGTCCATTCATAAGATGATGTCATAAAGCACGGTATGGGCAGACCGGATGAATGGTTTAACACCCCTTCATGATGAATGTTCAGGCGATAAAGCGAAAACGCTCACAGATTATCCAATCATTTGAAAAGATTGAAACTACAACAAGCTCATAAACATCTATGTGAGCCATAGTTTGGCATTTACCACGTGATTTCTGTAGCTAGAAGTTCATTGTGATGTTTAGACTTTTCTTTGAGTTTGAATGATTGACGGAGCGCATTTATATTGTTTATTCCACTGAAAGTAACAAAAACATGCTTTATTTCTGGGCTATTTTTCTTAAACTTTTCCATTGTTATCATTAGTCTCAATATTCACCAAGAGCTTAAATCTCTCGCTGTCTTTTCACATGTGCGTCTTTGGCAAATTAGAGGCACTATTATCATGCCTAATTGACGCCTTCAGGCCTGGCAAGAGGATGAATTAGTGATTTGAAGTGTAGGAATCAATCGCAAAACTATTTATTCTATTCACTCTTGAAATCCACTTCATACTTATGACGTATGATAATAATCATGACACAAAACTGAACAAACATGGGCGGAGTATGTCTTCGAACTGAATTAATCAGTGCCAATTATAAAAACAATAATAAAACAATTTAATAATTATTCTAATTATTATAATAATGGAGATAACATGACTATACTATTAAGTAGGTGTAATTGAGCATAATGTGGTGACTCGTGGAGACAATTGCGTTAAAGAAGTTAGCCTTGAAACAACAGATCCTCTAGTTCCCTTTTTATTCAGTCAACATCGTAATGATGGTTTTCTTTGTTTTATTGAGTTTTTTTCATTATTCCTTTATATTTTTTATACTTTATTTTTATTTTTATTTTTATATATTCATGTTTTACCAGTATTAGGAATTTTTCTTCTGTTTATTTGTGTTTCGTAATAAGAATCTTTAGCAGTTTTTATCAGTTCTTTCTATTATAACGACCTTTTATGAATAAGTATGCTTATTATTATGTTTTTCTGTTTTACATAGCCTTATTTATTATTATACTTCTTTTGTTAATTTATTTGTTGTTCTTATTATTATTCTTATTATTATTCTTATTATTATGAAAGCCCATCATCGTCATCCTTGCTTGTCATCATTACATTCGTTAATGAGTGTCCTCAAAGCCTTCAAACTATAGTTCATATGCGCTTAAAATTGTTCAGTAGTTTAAATGTTTTAATTTTCAATGATAAAATAAATTAATACCAATAAAATCGATTTTTTTAAAATTATAATTAAATGCCTGAAACAGATGGGAAATGAACACATTAGTGAGTTTCTCTGAAAAACAGCGAGCAAACAAAGTATTCTTTATTCGCTTGATAATCGTGAAAAGGTTTAATCGTTTTGAGCAACAGTCGTGTTAACTGTACATTCGGAAGCTTTGATTTTATTTTTAAGAATTTGAAAATGAAGCAACTTATCTGAAAGTTCTAACGGCACTGGATTTATGAAACATGTTTTTATAGATAAAAACAACACCAACAACAAGGCCGATTACACAATCACTAACATACCAACAGTTCTCTGAATTTGTCACTCCCCCCTCTTTCAACAACCTTTTTTTATATCCACCAAGTCACAACCTCACCACCAAAATGTTCACACCAACACCACCAACAAGCTCACACCCACACCAGCGGCAATTTCACCTTGAGGATGTGTGTGTCATCAGGGTACTGTTCAAGGATGTTGTTGAGTTGGCTGATCACCTTGGGCAAGATGAGTCCTTCGTTGAACGTGTCTTCGTCCCCTTCCATCTAAATGTGGCGGAGTGTTGTTGATGTTGTTGGAGGCAAGTGTTGATGTTGTTGATCGTCGTTGTTAGTTTGGTTAGAGGTGTGATGTTGTTTGTGGTTTTTGGGCGGTTGGTAGAATTGATGTCGTTTTTGTTTTGAGTTGTGACGAAGTTGTAAACAGGATTTTGGATGTTAAGGATTTTTTTGGGGGTAGGTGTAGTTGGTTGTTGTTGGTAGAGGATGTGTTGAATAGTTTATAGATAGCTTACAATACAATACAAACACGAATATTATTATAGTGGCATTAACTCCGTAGAGTTTCGAGGCCATTCATAAATGATGAAAATAGTGCTGTAGAAGGTAAGTGAAGATGGTTAGTTGGTGAAGGTTGGTGGTGGAAGGTAACCAGCTTCTATAATAAAAATGTTGTTTATTAATGTTGCCTTGACTTATTAGCGAAGTTTATGCTTAAAGATGCCTTTTTTTTATAAAAAATTGAAAGGGTAATAAATTTCTTCAAACAATGATCTCGCTAAATACATTTTTGTGAAGATAAAGGCCTAATAAAGACCTATAAATAAAACGTCAAATTTATGTTAGTTATGGACATTCAAGGCAAATATACCTTTTGGCTAATTCTAATTCAGAAATTGAACTTTCACTACGTGTTTAACGATTGTTTTGAATGTCATCTCTCAAGTTAAAAATTGATAAAATCTTCCTTAGATTACCAAATACTTCAGGGCATAACATAAATAAGAGAAAATCAAAAATAGTAAAGTAATATTAGGCCTGTATCATGTTTGAACAAAAACGTACAAAATCAAAAATAAATGTCAATAAATCAATGCTTGATGTACGCCTAAATTTAATTTCAGGGGGATAAGCATGATAGAATGGCCCCAGATTTAAGCTTTAAACACACAGACGGTCTTTAGCAGAATCTCGAAAGTTCAACCATGTCCTCAAAAAGACAAACAGAAGCCAGAAAAAAATATGAAGGAAATATTTCAATGATTTTCCGTTTAAATGAAGCAGCTTTGGTGTCCGTACGGGATGGGTGATGATGTATAATTACGCGTGCTATAATGTACCCATCTGTTATTATATTTTTTTCTACATATTTGTGTGTGTGTGTGTGTGTGTGTGTGTGTAGGTGTGTGTTTGTGTGTGTGTGTGTGTGTGTGTGTGTGTGTGTGTGTGTGTGTGTGTTTGTGTGTGTGTGTGTGTGTGTGTGTGTGTGTGTGTGTGTGTGTGTGTGTGTGTGTGTGTGTGTGTGTGTGTGTGTGTGTGTGTGTGTGTGTGTGTGTGTGTGTGGGTGAAGGTTTATGATTGCTGTGTGTTTTTTTGTGTGTATTTGTTTATATCTGTACATTTTAATGTTGATTTTCCTAGCCTTGGAGTGAATAGAGCTCAAAGCACTGGCTTCATCTTTGTTCTTTGTTCTTTCGAACTGTTGAAAACTTATGAACCGTTCAACTACAGACGTTTAAAAAGAGCAAAAACTTAAATTTTGAGAACAAGTTGAAACAAAAAAACTTGGTGTTGCATCTTTCTTATAAGATTAAAAACTCTCAAAAAGATTAATGAATTGATTTCACCACTCAGGCACAAAATAAGAATACCATGTAGTTGTAATAATCACGGAGGACAAGTTGTTCAACCACAAATAAAGCCATTTCAGCCACTCAAAGCTTCCTGAGTGCTCACTCTGATTGTAGTTGTCATTCGTCTGATGCGAAATCTACTTTACGAGTTCCGTATCAAATACATTCACAATTCAAACTCAAAAGCCTCACTGGTTCATTAACATTTGTTCACTCATTGTTTCATGCCTTGAATTTTTTGGTCACTATTGCATACTTCCATCCATAAGTCCATCCTTCAATTCATTAAGGCATCTTTTCATTCACCACTTTTTCTTTCCATTCAAGATTCTATCGCTCCGTTCACCACCCCATCCTTCCATTCACCACTTAATTCTCCCATCCACCACTCTATTCTCCCATCCACCACTCCATCCTCCCATCCACCACTCCATCCTCCCATCCACCACTCCATCATCCCATCCACCACTCTATTCTACCATTCACCACCCCATCCTCCTATTCACCATCCCCTCCTCCCATTCACCACTCTATTCTCCCATTCAACACTTTATTCTCCCATTTACCACCCCATCCTCCCATTCACCACTTTATTCTCCCATTCACCACCCCATCCTCCCATTCACCACTCTATTCTCCCATTCACCACCCCATCCTCCTATTCACCATCCCCTCCTCCCATTCACCACTCTATTCTCCCATTCAACACTTTATTCTCCCATTTACCACCCCATCCTCCCATTCACCACTTTATTCTCCCATTCACCACCCCATCCTCCCATTCACCACTCTATTCTCCCATTCACCACCCCATCCTCCCATTCACCATTCTATTCTCCCATTCACCACTTTATTCTCCCATTCACCATTCTAGTCTCTCATTCACCACCCCATCCTCCCATTCACCACTCTATTTTCCCATTCACCACTTTATTCTCCCATTCACCACCCCATCCTCCCATTCACCACTCTATTCTCCCATTCACCACCCCATCCTCCCATTCACCACTTTATTCTCCCATTTACCACCCCATCCTCCCATTCACCACTTTATTCTCCCATTTACCACCCCATCCTCCCATTCACCACTCTATTCTCCCATTCACCACCCCATCCTCCCATTCACCACTCTATTCTCCCATTCACCACCCCATCTTCCCATTCACCACCCCATCCTCCCATTCACCACTTTATTCTCCCATTCACCACCCCATCCTCCCATTCACCACTCTATTCTCCCATTCACCACCCCATCCTCCCATTCACCACTCTATTCTCCCATTCACCACTTTCTTCTCCCATTCACCATTCTAGTCTCTCATTCACCACCTCATCCTCCCATTCACCACTCTATTCTCCCATTCACCACCCCATCCTCCCATTCACCACCCCATCCTCCCATTCACCACCCCATCTTCCCATTCACCACCCCATCCTCCCATTCACCACCCCATTCTCCCATTCACCACTCTTTTCTCCCATTAACTACCCCATTCATGTTTCCTAATGATGTTCACGAAAGTTGTGTTTTCCATCATTCTCGTTGGAACTGCTCGAAGAACAAAGAGTGTCTGCAAATCATTAAACTGATTAATACATCAAGGCATCTGATAGCCTACTAATCGCTTCCTTTTTTGATAAAAAATACCAGAAAAAATGAGTATTAAAAATCACTGAAAGAACAAAATTATGAGGTCAGGAACTCCAACCCATTAGAAGAAAATGTGGAGAAAAACTGATCGCTGAAGAGGAAAATGCTTTGTTGTTTGGGTGATTTTCCGTGAAGTGAATGTGCCAGTCAATCAAAAGGTACGCAATTATGGGATACGAAATGCATAAGTTCTCAAAATCAATTTCAGAGTTCATTGGCATTCACGTGTGTGTTCTTGTGCGTCTTCACACTGTTGCGCAATGTTGCTTGAAGTTTCCTATGGCGAAGATCGCATTGGAGACTCGGAAAGCTTTTCTGGGGAAACCTTGAACGGTGCACAAAGTCTCTATGGATTCTTTATATGAGTAGCTCTAGATATCTTCACCTATCTTTATGCGATAATCTAGTTCTAGAGGTCCTCAAGTGTATAGCTATGTATGTAGGAGACATGGCTTAATTTATATGGGAACATAAAAACACACTCAAAACATTGTTTGACTTTGATGCGAGTGAGCGCGTCTTTTGAATTTGAATACTCGACAAACACTGCATGTTTGAGCAGAGGCATGGCAACTGAAAGGAGTAATGACGACTTTTTGGTACGTGTGAAAATAGAAAAAAATGCAATCATGATCACTTTCAAGTGGCGTTTGTTCTTGAAATTCAAAACCATAGTAAATGTTTAAATTTGCAATACTTTTTTCATGTTTAACCAAACAGCCTGCATAAAGGTGTAATGGAGATATATGTTCAATCTAGCACACTTGTATCTTTCTAGCACTTTCAACGCTGTCCTAACCGTGAACAACTTGCAACAAGGTCTGCTTAAAAGGCTATTCAACAACCTTGAACAGCACTGAGACCTTTCATGCACGTTTGTTGTTGTGTTGCAAGTGACATGTCCACAGAATATATCACGAAATGAAAATAACTTTCCAACACTTTAAAAAAAATTTTAAACTAGTTTTTTTTTGCTGATTTGCTTGAGTCAATGAGGTTTGATAAGCGGCTTCCACTTTTTATGGCCTAAATAGATAATAGCCTCTTGGAGATTCATCAAAGTGATAAGAAGAAAATAACATATCACTTACCTCTTTTATTCACACGATTGCCGCTTGTTATAATAAAAAAACTACTTTTATTAAAAAACTACAACAAAAAAAATTATCAAAAATTGAAATTAAAATATATTTGTGTTTTTTAGCAACATTTTCACCAAAAGAATTCTCATTATTTGGCTTAATACTTATACGCTAGCATAAGAATCACAAGTTATAATGATCTCAAATTATTCCTCAAATATCTTACCTTTTCGTTTATATAGACATTTTTACACACGCGCGCGCATTTACACGCACATATATACATATATACAGACACATTCACACACACACAAGAACAGTTATTTTGAAATATGTCTGCACACAGATCTTATGAGTTATGAAAAGATAAAGCTGTACAATAAGGTTTAAATTCATAATGCCTTGGAATCGCCTTTGTTATTACTATCTACTGCCACAAAGGTCTAAATGGCTGATCCAAACTAATAAAGTTTCTTAGGAGCGCTACAAATATAAAGTAAAAATATACATTATGTATATCTCCTTATGCTATACACCCTCTCTCTGGTATGCTTGGTGACGTAACATTAATGGCCAATGGATTAGACGCTCTTACGGCATTTTAACTTCGCAGCGGGACTGTTATATTTTGTATGGAGATGGGCTTTCTAAGAAGCCAATACACGCTTATGAACATTCTATGAACAGTGAGACAATTTTTATTCTGAAGAAACGAATGAAGTAACAATGAATAAGATGGCAATTTGTGAATCACTCCGATGAACGGCTTAGTGTTTTTTTAGCAAACCTACGTGCATTATGAAGCTTTCGGCATTTGTCAAAGACCGCAAGCTTTTTGTTAAACTGACAATTGTCTGCAAGGTTCAGGCTGAAATTTTCAATTTGAAAAACAAGCATCATTTCGAACGGATAAATCAATTTATTAGTTTTTTTCCTTTGTCACAAGCTGTTTTTTCTCAATTTTTAAAACTCCAAGGGCCTGCCCATCAATTTGAACAGGTAGTAAATGAAAAAAATTATTTATCTGAACGCTAGAAACAATATGAAACCACAGTCGATTTTGATAAAAATTTTCGACGTATAGACGCATAACATCGAAACCGCTAATGATATTTTAAAATTTACCCGGTCTGACAATAAATTTAGCATTTTCCTTTTTATTAAAACATAAAAAAATTATGAAATTTTGAAACGAAAATACTGAAGAAAAAAGCGAAACTGTCATTTAATGTAAAAAAATCGGAATCTGGTGAGTGATGGAAGTTTTATGAAACATTGGCAAGCAATAAACGGGAAACTTGAAAACTTTAAAAGAAAAAAAAATCATTATTACTGAAATATTTTATTGGTAAGAAAATGTGTACATCTCAGAGCGGTTACTATTACCGGTCACTATGTTGGATATTATGTATATACTCTTTTGAGGTTGAACTCGTTAACAAAATTGAGTGATTTATCCGCAAGAATCCTATACAAATCAGATTCATTTTCAAAGTTGCCAAACATACAATGATACACCACTCACACTGAAGATTATTACAAATATATAGTAACACATTTTAAAGTGAATATATAAACACGTGAATTTGAAAGAATACTGTACGATACTCATAGGAGTTCGCCGCAAGGACTCTATCGCCTCCTTTTAAGGGCGGACCTGGTGAGAGTAGTGCCATAAGAGGCCTCTTTTCCATCAAGGATGTTGTCTTTACTCACATGGTAGGGCATCTTCATCATCTCCACCGCCACCTTGCCACTCTTTTCCTTCTGCATCCTCAGACGAGTGATCTTTTTTGTTACGCTGCGCAGATTTTTGCTGAATGTAGTGGCATAAAGGTCACTCTCGCAAGGTGTGAACACACAATTATCCTCCTCATGATCGCCTTCGTCATCGTCATCTTTTTCTTCTTCATCGTCATCACTATCGTTTTCGTCAACCTCATCCAGCACAACACTGCTGAAAAACTGTCTGGGCTTGCTACGTGTCACTCTGGCGTCAGCTGTCGTTGTTGTGGAATTGAGTGTTGCGTTAATGGTGGCCTTTTTATGAGATTTCGAGCCGATTTTAGTGGCATGTGTAGTTGCCCTTGAAGTGGATAAGGTTTTGGAGAGTGATCTAGCAGCATTGGTGCTCCGACATGTGGTTGCACTGTGGTTCGAAACACCACTCCTTGAAGACGACCTCAGAGTGATACAAGTGGTGTTGCAAGTCTCACTACGCGTGCTCGTATGTCTGCTTGAGGGTCTAGACGTACTTTTGCTTGTTTGCCTGAGTATGTTTGCATCAGTTTGATTGAGCTTCTCGGGTGGTACTTTCGATGTTGTCTTCTTATCGGCAGTGGTGACCTTGCCACTGACTTGTGAGGTGCTTCTGAGAGTCCTGCTTCTAAAAGTGGCGTGGTTTTCTTCCTGCTCCTCTTTTTTGTGGTCGGGAAAGACTGGCTCAAGGCGGGGTCTCTTGGAGGCAATCACACAGGTGTTCCTGAATGACTTGCTCCGGATGTGCAACAATCGATGAGACCTTCTTTTCTCCGCACTTGACGCCGCTAGTGGCAATGGCTCTTTGGGTTGCTTCTTCTTTGCCTTTTCCCTCTTAACCACCTCTTCCTTCCTCCTTACCTCTTCCTTTTTCTTCCCCTCTTCCTTCTTATTAGCTTCTTCTTTCTTCACGTTACCTGGATCTCTGGGGTCCTTTAATCGAAGAATCACCTTGCAATTATCAACCTCATCTATATTCTGATTTTCCTTGCTTTTATTAACCTCCTCCTTCTCTTCCCCCCTTTCTTCTTTAACGATATTCTTCTCATCGTCACCTTTTTCATTCTTTTCCAAATGGCCATTGCGATCAAAATCATTACCAAAGTCGAATTTGAAATATCTGTTAGTGGGACGTTTATTTTCATCACTCTGTTTACTACTAGCACTACCATCGCTAGGTTCATCCTCATCCTCATCATCGTCGTCGTCATAAGAATGAAGACGTCTTTTGCCTCTGTTCTTGATGTGATTGTCACTCATTACACCAGAATCATGCTGATGGGATGAAGACAAGAAAAATGAGAATGGCGATGATGATGATGAGGATAATAAAAATAAAAATAAAAATAATAACAAAAAGTAAAATAATTAATAATTGTTATTATTATGGGGTATAATTATAGAAATGTATATAAATGATGATTAAAAATAATTAAATAATAGAAAAAAATGCATTGAGAGACTCAAAGAATTACACGCTGTTAAAAAAATTATTCAAAAAGAAAGCCAATAAAATTGGCGAAAACTATTTATGAAAGAATCAAGAGAAAAAAACCAACGGTGTGGTTGAGGGAGGAAGGGAGGGAGTGGTGGGGATGGAGAAGGGTAGCTTGGGAGATGCATAAAGTAGCGATGTCAAGGAGGTTGACATCTCGATCTTCAGCCTTCTCCAACATCTTGCTGTGTTGCGTGGGTGGTAACGGTGGAGTGTGTGGTGATGAGGAGTACGTGGTGATGGTTTTAAAGGTGGAGAGGGTTGCCGTGTTGCATGGGGAGTGATATTGGAAGGATGGTGCTTGAATGAATGAATAATGTATAATTCAACAATCGTTATTGAATCTCAAGTGATGAAACCTCACCCCACAACCCACCATGTAGGAAACCTTTTAACCACCAGTAAAACTATCATCACCATATTGACCACAAGCTAACAACTGCCACCACAATTCTTCATCCCACTCACACAGCCACCCACCAGATGAGTTGCACAAGGCACGAAGGAAGGGAGACCTCTGGATCAAGTTGGTCCTGAACCACCGAGAAGTACAAGCTGCTGCCCAACAGACCCTTCTTCTTGGAGGTGTGAACCTGTGGTAGAGGTGGTGGTGGCGAAAATTGTGAACGTGGCATTGTTTGAGAAAGTTGTGGTAGTGGCTGTGTTGTTTGAAGTAATGTTTTTTATGTGCATGGTTGAATATTGTTTGTGTTATTAAGGCTGGTAGTCACAGGATTGCTGATGTTGGTGGTTGAAGTGTTAATAAAACGAAATTTCCATGTTTATTATTGCCAAAATCATAAAAAAATGAAGAATGATTGATTGAAGAGTTTGTAAGGCACTGTTTTGAAAGCCAAAAATAGACAAACTTTGGTGAGGAATGATTTGCGAGAGTCGGCATTTTGCAGAATAGATCGGGGCAGTAGCTGTGTTGGTGATGAGTGATACAGTGGCGTAACATGCAAACATGAAAGACAATATTACCCTGAACAACACTTGAGTGGTGTTGTGACATCAAAGCTTTATAACAAAAACCACAACTCATTGAAGTCTGACAAACTATAACCACATCATGCACTTCCATGTACACACGACACCAACCATGACACAGAAGACCATGGCAAGCACAAAGATGTCAGCCTTGAAGTCATAAGTGTCGTCAAAGAGAACCTCAGGAGCGTGGTAGCCTACAGTGCCAAACACGTCATCTGTCTCTACCTTGCCTCTGTCAACCACCAGAGAAAGACCTGGAAAGTAAATCAGGCCTCAACTAGATCAATTAATTCTGAAGCTTCATTGCATTGAGCTGCTTGGAGGTGGGTAAAAGTGATGATTTGTTATGGTTGTTGGGTGTTGATGGGTGGAAGGTGAAAGTTGAATGAGTGGAAGGTGAAAGTTGAATGAGTGGATTAGAGAGGAGTTGATTGGAGTTGTAGCATGGTTGAAAGTTGAAAAAAAAAACAAATGAAAAACCTAGATCAATGATTTTCATCTCAACTTTCACAAGAGTGCCACATCTGTCTCTCGTAAGCTGTGTATCAAACAGAACTCAATTTAAGCAAACTCTCTGACACAGGTAAAGATATAAACACATATAATGGCACAAACAAAAACACACACATACACACAACCACACACACACATACAAACAAGCTTACAGAAGTGATGAGTATATTTTCAGGTTTAAGGTCCTGGTGGATGATGTGCTTGCAGTGCAAGAAGTGCAGAGCAATGGCCAGGTCGTGCCAGAGCTGCAAAGTGACGTGGAGTGGAATGGCTTCGGCCTGGTACAGCTGCAAAAGGTTCTTCAAACCCACCTCTGTCACTATAACCAGATGGCCTGTTATGTGTTACAATACAGCCTATGTACTTTCCGGCATTTATACAATACAATACAACACAAACACCAATATTATTATAGTGACATCAACCCCATAGAGTTTCGAGGCATTTCATTGAATTTGAGAATGAGAGGCATAATAAATTTGCATAATGAGGCATTTTATTAATGCATTTAGAATAAAATTAGTATTCTTAAACTCAGTAGTATAAATACGTCACTATTAAGCATGAGCCTTATGAAGTTGGTGATTGATTCAAAGTGGAATCAGCGCTATATAAATGATTAGATTGATCGAGGTGATGATGCACCCACCTCTGGTTGGATCATCGCACCTCGGAACTGCAGCCACACCATACACTTGAATTACAGTCGACATGATGGGATCCTTGGCAAGACTGGATAAGTTGGGTGGGTGGGATGTTGCAATCCATGTTGGATGCTTGCAAGATTGTTTCACTCCAAAATTTCAACAAAATTGAAAAAAATAAATATTTGTGTTGTTTCATTGGAAATCTCACTTATTTTTGTCTAAAATACCAGAACGAAAATTTTCTTGTACCATAAAAGTTCAATTTCATGCAGGGTAACATTCAAGTTGTCTTCAGTGCTATTGAGCACAGTCTTGACTGCAGCATCAATGTGGAGGTTGTTGTAGAGAACTCTGCATCTTTGCACCACCCCTTCCCCTCCTTTTCCAAGAATAGGACCATATTGGATGTCGGTATGGTCAAAGACATGTAAATGCAGATTTTTCTGTATTTTATTGAAAAAATCTTAATGTTTTTGTATGTTGTTTATGAATATAATTATAGACCGTGGAAACATTAATTTTACTCGTAAAAAACAAGTTAATACCCTGTTTAATTTCTGTATCAGTTGTCCTATCTTTTTTTCTAAAACTATTATATCCAGAGTTTGTGAAAGAGGAACTTGAATGGGAACTGAAGTTGTTAAGTTTTAGTGGAATATTTAATACCTTTCTGAATAAAAAAATTGATAGGAAAAGAAAAATAAAAAAAAACAACTTACGAATTTCTTCTTCCTCTGCTTTTTTAGTAAAATGATCATAACAAGACGAACAAGAGTTTTCGTCAACCGGTAATTTCGAATCTGCGGAGCTAAATTGAAGTTTCTGCAACTTCTTTGACAAAGCATCAAAAACTTCTGTCACTAAAGCCATTTTATAATTAAACTAAAATCTAGAAAAAATTAAATAAACACTTTTTACAACTTTTCCAGGGTCGATCCCGCTCAAGCTTTTAAACATGGTTTTTTCAGGGTTGAGGAGTTTGTATTATAATGAAAAGGAAATTGATCAGTTTCTGAAAATTATTCAATAAAAAAATTTTGTTTATAAGCTTTTAGTGAGAAACTTTCAGTTTTCCAATCGAGGACTGAAAAATAATTTAATTTTTTTCTTACATTTTTCAATTTTACAAGATTAATAATTACCTAAGTTTTCTATTAAAAAGATATTTTCCAATATTAAAGAAATTTTCTATTCATTAGTATGTGATTTTTTTTATTTAAGTCAGTATTATGTATTGTAAGTATCATTCTTTAGTAGAAAGTTTCAAAGAATTAAACTTTAGTATGAACCTTAAGAACTTTCAAAATAGGGAAATTCCTAAAGCATATTATAATCAGCATTTTTCAATTCAAATCTCTTTTGCATTGATAAAAATCAAATTAATTTATTTTACTTAAATTTGACCTCTTTTTACTATTATCGACTCAAAAACGTGAAGATTCAGCACACCTCTAGTGACTTCAGTTTTTCGAAATTCTTATTGAATTAACTTCCGAGTTTAAAAACAATTGTTGGTGCTTGTAACTTTCAAAAATATATGATGGTGGTTCAGATTGATTACATTTTTAACGCGAGTTTTTATTTTTTATGTTTAATTGGCTTTAAAAAATTATTAATTTTACGGAAAGTAATTAATTGGTAATTGAAACAACTCCCAATTTGAAAAATTTAATTCCAGAAAAATCTCGAAAAAGTAATAAAGTTTTTTTTCGAGTACAAAATCTTAACATACCATGTAATGTATGACTCGATAACAAATTCGTCGTCCATATAATGTGCTCACAGTAAATGATGTGATCTAAGTAATTGTGAATAATCTATTTTTACTGACGCTTTTCTACTTATTAAAGTGGTATATGCATATATGATTCATATAAAAGTTTCAATTAGATTTTCAATAACGCGATGTTAAACAATAAAAATACTAAATTACTATTTTCCAAAAGTGACATTAGTTCGTGAAATGTCCATAAGACTGAACTTTCTAGCAACTAATGCATCAATTTTCATCTTCGCTATCGGAGCCATTTCATGCAGCGACCAGGAATCAACCTGAGGCAAGCTGGGTGCATGCAAGGAAAGAGGAAGATCACCGGAGGACTTGTTGCATGGTGGTCTTCACAATTCTCATCTTTCAGGACCGCCTCTTGCTCCGGCTCTTTGATCATTTCTGTCCTATCCATCGATGGCATGCCAGTAATTGTCGAATGTAACTGTCGTGAATTCCTAGAGTACCAAATAACTTTGAATGCTGACACAAATCGCAAACGATTTGAAATGAAGTGGCTAATTTTTTAGAGATTAGCACGAATGAAAACCACTAAAACATCATAACCGATTACGTTTGTAAAAATACTCTTGATAAAAACGTGAAATTTTTATTTTGTTTGGAGGGTAGCTACAATATATGTTGAATAACATGAAGAGGTTTGAAAAATTATTTATCTCTAAGTCTAAAATCGCCGGTTAAGTTTAGATTATTAAAGATTGTAAATATGTTTCTAAAAGAGTTTAAAGTGTTTGCAACCACAATGACCACACAAATATCTCATTCTACATTAGTTCTACATTATAATATAATATTCTCTTCTACCATATATAACTGGTTTACATGAGCTGCAAAAGAACTATTCTTTATATGAGTGTTCTCTCGTTGAATTGAATAAATTGAATTTTTAGTATTTTGAAAGATGATAATTGATTTTTCGAAGTGGAAAAAACTGGATGAGAAGTTATAGGATTGCGTGATAAAGTTTTAAAAGTTTATGAAGTGGTACACAAGAGTGTCATAATTGTGTGAAACTTACGATGGTGTCCGAAGGTGCTTCAAAAAGAAATGATTGGGAGTTAAAAGTGACGAAATGATCATTCTATTGGTTATCTATTAGCTTAAATCGCGAAAAGTTTTTAACTATTATTTATAAAAAGTGATTTTAAAAAGATAAAAGTTTAAACATTTATGACTAAATAGTTCATAAGAGTAAGTTCATAAATACATCGGAGAGCTCAAAATGGTATAAAAAGAACCATTTAGGTGGCCATCAGTTTGTTTTATTTCAATTTAGTTTCAGAGTGTCTTTTGTTTAACCTTCGTTTCGTTTGACCCCGTTTAAGGTATAAAAAAAGAAAATAAAAAAAAGACTCAAATATGATTGGAAAATGTTCGATGAAACGTGTCGAAGAAACCTACAAAAAGGAAACCGAACAAAACTAGAAATTAAACGACGAACATGTCCATGCCAAACGCACGTTTGTCACCAAACGAACCAATTGCTCGAAAATTTTACGAAAACCAACTTGACAAGTTTGATTTGAAAAAACAAAAGGTGTAAGCAATCAAAGTTTAATGAACTGAAAACCTAAGTAACATCAAACGCCTTAGATTCAAACCTTTGTCTTCTTAAGCTACGGATTCCGTCATACGCACTTATTATGAATATGTTTACATCACCGATAATTGTCAGCAATACATTTGAAATTAGTGAAAACAATATTAAAGATGGTTTTTGAAGAATTTTGAGGGGGGTTTCGGAGTATGCGAGTGGTTCAACTTCTTTTCAACTATACAAAGCATAGGTCCGAGATGTTATGTGATAAAGTGTGAACACTTAATTGAATACACACTGTTTTGTTCGAAATTTAAACATCTTCTTCTCGTAACTTCTTTAAGATTTTCAGAACTATTGAAAATTAGTAATAATCTCAGAATCAAATGGAAAAATTAACTTATTCGAATAGGGTACAACAGCGTAAAAATTAAAAGACAGACAATAACTTAAGAAAACCGTTAATAAATTTATTTAACAAACTATTTAAACTTCATCAGGATTTTGTTTAAAAATTTTTTTTTTACCACGAATCTTAAGTGGAAACACCAGACGCAAAAAGTTTGAAACAAAAGTAACCCAAACCTCGCTAAAATGTGAACACATCACCGAAAATCAAAGGAAAAACAAAATTTGATGGGTTGAAACATAAAGTACAATAATACACAA
>OX387249.1:2562054-2567054 GCA_947562095.1 Branchellion lobata | reverse complement strand
ACATATATAAAAATTGGCTACATTAAATTATTGTTTATACAAGCGCAAAAGGCAGTAAACACACTCAGGCCACTTAAGATGAAAGTGTGCAAGTCCGCCTGATCAAAGACGTCTGGTGAAGAGTCGAATGTCGTTGCATGGAGGGGAGAAAAGAGGAAGAGAGGGGAGGGAAGGTGGGAAAGGTGAGGGGAAGAAGAAATGGAGAAAAAAAAGATGAAAAAAAAAGAAAGCGAGAGAAAAAAGGGAAAAAGAGAAAAAGAACAAAGAAAAAAAAAGAGTTGCGTGGTGTTTTTGAGGAAGATTGCGAGATTCATGGCTTCATGAAGCATGTAGTGGTCTAGAGGTGGTGCGACCTCTGATACTGACACACTGTTAAACTGGAGGTGATAATATGCTGTTGACTGGGGGTAGGAATGAGAGGATCCAGAAGATAAGATAAGCTTGAAATGAAAGAAAAGGTGACAAAAAAATAGATTCAAATGATTTTTTTTGTTTTTTTGGTGAATTTATCAGCTCATTGAACCGAGAGTTTGAATTTGAAACTTTAAAAAACGTAGAAAGCTTTCTAAGTGAAGTTTAGGTGGGCAGGTATTTGATTAAGAAGACTACAGCATAAAATAGTAAAAAAAAAGACTTTAAATATTTTAAATTTAATTATTTTTATTCGCAGTGTCAGAATCGCCAGCGACCGATGGGTTTATGAACGTGACCGAGTATTATGCTTGCTTCAGTGGTATAAAGTAGATTTGTTATTCACTCGTGAACATTTATTATTAACTTAATTATTGTAAATTTTTTTTTGAATAATTTTGAGTTTTAAATTTCAAACAATCTTTCGGCATCAGTTCTTTGCTGAAACCCAATACTACCATTGGACACTTAACTAGTCAAACACTGAAAATTCAAAAATAAAACTAACTCCATACAAAAAAAAGTTACAGCTTTTGCATACATGAAAGAGGTGAAGAAAATTCGTTTTGAAAGTAAGTGAATCATTCAGAACACTGAAGATAAAAATCGGGTATATTGTTTTTCGATGAAAAATATAAAAAAAGAAACGTGAGTACGAATTAGTAGGCGAAAAACTGAAAAACTTAAATCGGGCACGTATTTTGAATTTATTACAGGCACCACATGATTTCCAAAAACATTAAAAAATTACAAAATAAAAGGTTCGTTCGAGCTATTTGCTTGAACTACACTTAAAATTACTTTCAAATTTAACGAGTATTTACGCCGAATTATTAAATTATTTTAAGCTAAAACTATCTTAAATATGAAATCGGCAACTCTAAAGTTGCATTCGAAACAACAGATAAAAAAATGATAACTCAACTCGATAAGGGTATTAAATTCTCTATAATCACCAATAGAACTTTCCATGTGACTTATTGTACTTCTAATCAGATAAACTTTATTTATATAATTTTTTGAGTAATAGTATATCTCAATGCAATCTTTTCCCAAAAGGACGCTTTAAATTCATACAAAAAATTGATAGTGTTCAACCCCTTGAAATTTGCAATACTGAAGTGTGCTTAAGAGTTAATGGCTACAAACGCTTAGTAGAACCTTTTTGGCGCATGCGTAACGTGATGAACCTGCGTAATGTGGCGACGTTTAGTTGATGAATGTTGTTGCTGTTACATCGTGTAGAAATTGCATGGTACCTTTAATGACGGATTGTGTTTTATAAATAGATTTAGGGAAAAATGATGATGAAAGAGTTATAAAATAATAACAAAATAATTAATTAAAAAGAAAATAATAATTTGATTATTTTTATTATGATCGTTGAGTGGAGTGACATCCGCCATGCAGCGCTTGCTAAGCAACCTATCAGTTGAACACTCAACACACATCAATAGAAAGTAGAAAATTAATTAATCTATCATATGCTATAACGATGGTGTATATCAGTTGTGATCGTATTCCAAAAGTAATCAAATTTAGAGAAAATAATTAGATCAGATTAATATCCCTTTAACTTAGATGTTGTAGTTGAAGAATTTGTTTTGCTGATAAACTTTAATGTTGTCGTTACGTTCGGGGGTGTATTGTCGGAGTTATCGATGCCATCTAGTCAATATTTTTTATTCTTTTTTTATTTCTTTTTTACGGTGTTTCAAATTCTTAACTGTGTGTTATATTCAATGATTATTGAAATTTTTCAATTTTCTTGGACACGTTTCTTGCCGAGGAGAGGAGGAGGGGGAGGGGGTAGTGTTGCATTGAAGACTGCTGAGAGGTGTTGCCGTGACAATGGAGAAGTCTCGAGGTGGTTGTGACGGGAGTTTTGATAGCTTTGAAATTATTTCGATGTAAGTATCAGATGTAATGTTACGGATTTTAAAAATACTTTTATAGTTAATCCTATATTAAAAGAAACATAAAAGTATGGCTAGTTCTACAAAGACCGTTCTTCACTACCGCTCAGTACCTACCAATATACACGAACGAACGTACAAATGTGCTCATATATAACGGTGTTCAACCAGCATATCTGGTCAGACATGCATAATATGTGAATGCTTAATAGTTCCGTATGATTGAAGTGTCTATAAAAGAGTTATGAAGTAATTATGTAGTAAACAATTCAAAGGACTTTGGTGACCTCTCTGCATGATTTTTTTTGTTTTTATTTTATTATTTTTTTCTTTTTTTTAAACTGATTTTCAGTATCTTTGGATGGTGTTTGTTTGCATGGACCCGGAAACTGAAAAGAAAAAAAATAATTTAAAAATGTATTATTAATTAAAACTTAATTTTTATTATCAAAAAAACTGTTTTCAGTTGAGCTGGTGAGCGCTAATTCAATCTTTTCTTTGTACATGACAAAAAAAAAAAGAAAAAAACCAGACAACGACAAAAAAGTCAGGAAATGGGATCCAAAGGTAGAAGGGAAAGATAAGAACTTTGATTGAATTCATCCATTCTCGCAGCCATGCATGCAAATAATGAACAATAAAATAAGATTTTTATAGAGCAATATAATAAGTTGTTTGTTTATCTATAAGCAAAATTTCTTTCTCGGAACCCTCTGCCAGCAGTTTGTTCAACGAATGCTCTGGAAGGCCATGGGAGGAATTCCTGCGTGAGTTCTAAATCCTCTCACGTGCAATCTCACCACAATCTTCCGCACAATCTCACGTGCAATCTTCGACTTAAATAAATTCGATCAGAAAATCCAATTAATCAATCACAGTGTCACTTGATCGTTCCATCACCTCGCCATCGGCCGATTAATTTGAGAGGTCACAGATTCCGAGTTGCTGAAACTTTGAACAAAAACCAACAATTCATCAAGTCTTCTCATCATTGCAACCACTACTACAACCACCACTGCAACCACCACTGCAACCACCACTGCAACCACCACTACAACCACCACTACAACCAACACTACAATCACCAATGCAGCCACCACTGGGAGACAAACATTATGTCATCTGGTCCACTTTCAACAGCATTTGGCGTTCTTTATCGCAACAACTATTTTACTTCGATACTCTTATCAGAAGCTTCTTTTCAATTTATCTTTTTCCAATACAAGCTTCTTTCACGACAAATGCTCATCCGACATACGTTGTTTTTGGTTAATTTTTCTTCATTAACACTTTGTTAACACTCAGTCTGTTATAAGGCTAATGAAAGTCTCTTCAATCCATCATGCATCATTCATCAACGGCAGTCTGTAATATAATTAACTTCCAGGCCAAATGCCTTTGCAATGTTACACGTCAATCTTTTTGCTAAAAATAAGCTTCGAAATTTTTTAATGGTGGAAAACTAAACATAAAAATCTTCTCGAAAGAAAGTCATGATTGGTTGATGTTATATATGGGTTTGTGGAAGCGGTAAAAACTGCTTGGTTTCAAAGTGGCACTCTAATTGATTTCCTAAACCTAGCACCTTCTTGAACTTGTGAACATTCTTCCATTGTGAACATTCTTCCATTGTGAACATTCTTCCATTGTGAACATTCTTCTTTTAAGAACATTCTTCCTTTGTGGACATTCTTCCTTTGTGAACATTCTTCCTTTGTGAACATTCTTCCTTTGTGAACATTCTTCCATTGTGAACATTCTTCCTTTGTGAACATTCTTCCTTTGTGAACATTCTTCCATTGTGAACATTCTTCCTTTGTGAACATTCTTCCTTATGAACATTCTTCCTTTGTGAACATTCTTCCTTTGTGAACATTCTTCCTTTGTGAACATTCTTCCTTTGTGAACATTCTTCTCTTGTGAACATTCTTCCTTTGTGAACATTCTTCCATTGCAAACATTCTTCCTTTGTGAACATTCTTCCTTTGTGAACATTCTTCCTTTGTGAACATTCTTCCTTTGTGAACATTCTTCCATTGTGAACATTCTTCCTTTGTGAACATTCTTCCTTATGAACATTCTTCCTTTGTGAACATTCTTCCTTTGTGAACATTCTTCCTTTGTGAACATTCTTCCATTGTGAACATTCTTCCTTTGTGAACATTCTTCCTTATGAACATTCTTCCTTTGTGAACATTCTTCCTTTGTGAACATTCTTCCTTTGTGAACATTCTTCCATTGTGAACATTTTTCCTTTGTGAACATTCTTCCTTTGTGAACATTCTTCCTTTGTGAACATTCTTCCTTTGTGAACATTCTTCCTTTGTGAACATTCTTCCTTTGTGAACATTCTTCCTTTGTGAACATTCTTCCTTATGAACATTCTTCCTTTGTGAACATTCTTCATTTGTGAACAGTCTTCCTTTGTGAACATTCTTCCTTTGTGAACATTCTTCCTTTGTGAACATTCTTCCTTTGTGAACATTCTTCCTTTGTGAACATTCTTCCTTTGTGAACATTCTTCCTTATGAACATTCTTCCTTTGTGAACATTCTTCATTTGTGAACATTCTTCATTTGTGAACATTCTTCCTTTGTGAACATTCTTCCTTTGTGAACATTCTTCCTTTGTGAACATTCTTCCTTTGTGAACATTCTTCCTTTGTGAACATTC
>OX387249.1:2547054-2552054 GCA_947562095.1 Branchellion lobata | reverse complement strand
ATACGTTTTTTTTAAATCGTCCACTTTGCTATTTTTTTTAAACAATTTACGAGTCCACTTGAATCGTAATTCAGTCCACAAAAAGTTGAAAAACCTTAAACGGGCTTGAAAAAATTTTTAGAAATTCGTCAATTGTTGTTTGAAAAATCAAATTCAAACCTGAGGTCGAAACCTCTCAACTTGTGCATGAAAAATGTCGACATGGATTTTGTATTGCGGCAAAAAGGTCTTTTTACCATAAGATAAATAAGTTGCGAGCATAGATGGAAGAAAATAGATAAGGTTCAGTCTTGGGCAATAATTCAAAGGTAAAAAGTTTCGGAGAGATAAAGTCAGAAAAGAGAAAAAAGAGGAAAACCTCTAACACGCTTTCTGAATAATTAAATCTTTTGCGTTCTGACCTTTGAAATTATGTTTCATGATCAAATGTGATGCAATGCTTCATGACTCGAAGCTGTCTATAAGCTCTCCGCTGGCAAGGCGTGATCTTTCATGTCCCACTCAGCAAAATCAATATGAGGATGACATTTGAAAGCCGTGCTATATTCATCCCTCTGAACCTACCTGATATATGTGTTCACATTGCGCTTCTAAAAAAGTTTTTAACTCTTTCCGACACTTCCAAATTTAGTGACATAATGAATTTTGAAGTATGCTCAGAGTTGGGTTTTGGATGGAAACGAGTTTTTTTGTTTGGAAAATTTTGAATTTTTGTTATCAAAACTATAAACTTTTTTCTTTACGACTGGAGATTAAAACTTGGAGTGAACGTGATTTCTGTTAATTAAAAGAACATTACCATGAGGATAAACAATAAAAAGTAGAATAAAAACTTTCAAATCCCAAAAAGCATCGAGAAGAGAAAAAACATTATCTTTCAAAAAACAAACACACATAAAACTTACTAGAAATAGGATAACAGTGTTGTGGTTGTGTTAGTGGTTGTTGCTGTTGTTGCATCTGTTGTGGTAGGGGGTAGGCCATGTGGCTGGTGTGGAGAGAAGGGTTCCCGTACTGCAGTCCGCAAGGGTAGACCGGCGTGAAGAGACCGTTGGTGGATGAGATGTTGTTGTTGTTGATGTTACTTATGTATGTGGGGTTGTTCGAACTAGTGATGTTAGAAACGGTGCAAGCTTTTGCGTTAGTGTTGGATGTTGCGGAGGTGGGAGGGGTGGTGGTGGTGGTGATGTTGTTGTTTATTGAGTCCATTGTCTGTTTCAATAAAGCCGGGTAAAAACCGTGAGGTCCGTTCATGTTCTGTAGGCATGATGCATGTAGCTACTATTATTTGGTCATATTGTATGTGTGTGTACGTCTGTGTGTTTACTTTTGTGTGTTTGCGTAAGTGTCCGAGAAAGTTGATTGATGGAGTGTTTCGTGATCATAATTCATTCATTCAACCACTTCAATCATTCCCATTATTTTTAACAATCCCATTGATATATCTCCTAATTTTTCTAGAAGGGTCAGTCTTAGCCCAGTTAATTATCAAAATAACTTTTTATATGTCCATCTTGGTTGAAAAAAATGAAAAATAATCCTTTTATAATGATAAAATTTTTGAATATTAAAACTATATCTATATTATCTAAATTTGTTTGACTTCCACGCGGCACCAATGGCGGCTTATATGAGGCATTAAATTAATCAATAGGCTATATTATTTTCACAAAATCACTTTTCGGTGTCTTTCACGAAAAAATCTTTTTTTTTGGCATTTCGAAAGCTTTTTCCTTACCGTAATGCTCGGAAAAAAATTATTTTTAATGAGTTTTTCTAAACTTTTATTTAACTTTGTGGAATTTTGATTATGAAAACTATGATAAAATTGTGTAAAAAAAACGACTCGACTATCACAATTTAAAAATTGAAAAAATAACAAAACTATTTTTGAATTGTGTAAATATGACACAATTTCATAGATTAATCTAAAAAAGCACTTTCAAAATTTTTTTCTAAAAATTTTGAAACCTCAAATCCTGATTACTCCATTTCCGCGAAATTTGAATTTTTAAATTCAACTTTTACGCTTAAAAACATTTTATAAAGCATACACTTCAATAAAAACACAAAATCTCACCCAAAACAATCCACCTCAACCATCTCATACAGGCTACAATGAAGCTGAACACCCCCACCTACCCCAGCAACTTGGAGGATCAAGGGAGGGTAGTAGGCGGACAAGGCGTCCTGGGAAGCAGGATCAATGCCAGGCTGGGCCCAATAAGCTTGAGGACTCGAAAAGTCAGGCGAAGCCACCAGGGAGGGAGAAGAGTTAGAAGGAGTGTAAGCCATTTTCTGGAAGGGGAGGTCATGTAAGGTTTGAATTTCATGGAGAAATAAATTGTAAAAAAGCACAATCAACTCGATAGTATTTCATTCAGTTGTGCTCAATAGGGCAGTTGGTGAAGAATCTTTGTAATAAATGCCATTGAGATTTGCACGGATGGCCCAGTCAATGGACTGCACAGAGCCACCAAGGCACCATAGCAGGCCTCAGAGGACTGCACGGAAGCAATAAACTTCAAAAGTCACACAGACGCACCCCCCTTTCTCTCCACAGTCGTAACAGCGATAAAGAATTTCGCATCGGGAATTCAGATGGAATTACCAAACCGACACATAAATCTAACAGATCGGTGGGGATCAAACAAATATGAGCCAGCCATACATCCAAACATACCACCAGCCATACATCCAAACATACCACCAGCCATACATCCAAACATACCACCAGCCATACATCCAAACATACCACCAGCCAAACATCCAAACATACCACCAGCCAAACATCCAAACATACCACCAGCCAAACATCCAAACATACCACTAGCCAAACATCCAAACGTACTACCAACCATACATCCAACCATACCGCTAACCATACGTAAAATGTATGTATACTTGTACCGACATATGCCGCATATAATGTATTATCACGTAATTAACCTAGACAGAGTAAAGTCATAAAAATCGCCTGAATTTTGAAGTTGTAAGTCATTTAGATAGAAAAAAAACTATAAATTAGATTTTTTTTGGCTTTTTTTGTTGAATTATTTTTTAAACGAAGATCATTTTCAATTATCATATAATTATAATCAAAAGCTTATTAATCCGAAAGTTATTTATTGTTTTCCTGCCTAGCAGGAATAGCGCGAAAAACGAGACAAAAACTGGCTCTGAAATGTTTCTGTTGTCTTGTTGCTCGTTTCAATTGTCGAACACGACACAACAATAAGCGGTCCTTCAACGCGATGCTGTCGTTTGTTTCCACTTAATCTTGTCGTACGTTTGATGGTTTACAAGGGAGTTGATGAAGTCGAGTAAGTTTCATTTGTGAATACAAACACAAATATTCTTATAGTGGCATTAACCCAATAGAATTTCGAGTCGGGTAACGGCTTTTCTGAGCATTCTAAAATAAAAGAATGCAATTTCTTTGTCAGCAACAAACAAATAATTTTTTTAAAACTTTTAAAATAAAATCCACGCTATGTTTCCATGAGTTTGCAATGCAAGTAACTCTCAAGCTTCCGCCTATTTTGTTTTTCGTGATGGTCGTATAATGGACATAATTGTTTTTCTAGTGAAAAACTCTATTTTTTGTTTTCTCACGATTTATTTATCGCTCCACTATATGCATATGTACACACATATACATTTATAAATCACATAAATCTTTTTTGTGGCCAATAAAAATTTCTTTTTTCAAAGTTTTTTCAACTCAAAAAAATTAACGATGACCAGCAATGATTACAAGACTATTGTTTCTCCAAGTTCGTATGAATTCTTCCATTCATCACGTCATCATCTATTTGATTAGTCATTCTTTCATGCATTAATTCAGCCAACAAATCAAAATTAAACCTCCATCATTTTTTACCTTCTTCTTTTCTCCCTCAGTTAACTTCTTCCTTCACTTCATTGTCTTTTTTTATTTTTCTTATTCTTTTTTTCACTCTAAATTTTTTTTTCTTAATTTTTATGGTTTATCTCTTTCTTTTTCATGAACAGAAGAGCTGACGTGTGTAAGATGATGCCTGGCACAAGAGACATGAGCCCCACTGAAATTGAAACTATTTCAACTTTGCTTGGCTGCTTTTGTCCCAGATTGATTATTTCAGTCACAAATGCGAACATTCTATAAATAAATTTAAAAAAAAATTAAATTTAAAGAAAAAAAAATTCATTTTAAGGAGAATTAAAACGTTGTAATTACTTCAATTTGTTGTTCGCTGTTACAAATTTCATGTTGGTTGTTGTTGTTGTTGTTGATGTCGTCTTCGTTGCTAGTTCTGTTGGCTGCCATGATGGCTGGAAGGGTGTTGTTGTTGATGCTGTTGTTGATGGTGTTGTTGATGTAAGCATTGTTGCAGACGTTGCTGTTGTTGTTGTTGGTGGTGTTGGTGTTGTTGTTGGGGTAGTTGGGAGAGACGGCGTATTGAATGTTGATTGGGGCAGAGTTGACCACGACTGGGGATGTGTAGTAGCTGTTGTTGTTGTCGATGACTAGAGGAGAATACTGTTGTGGTGGGGTAGAAAGTTTGTTTTAAAAAAAACTTTTCAAAAAAATAATTCACAATTAATTTGCAAGTAATTTACAAATAAAAACAACTTTAAAACTTTAGTTTCAATCAAGGAACGCCAAAGTAATGTGATTAATGCTGTTAAGGTGTGAAACCATCAATAATGCTACTTACAAGCAGTCACAAAAAGCAAAAAACCACGCAAAAAGCATGTAAAAAGCATGTAAAAAGCATGTAAAAAGTACACTCAAAAACACATGGAAAAGTCATGGAAGAAAGCTACAAGACACTCAGATAATTAGGCTTTAATTCCCAACTTAATTACAATATCGTCTGCTTCCACCTCTGCACAGTCCTTTATGGCGGTCTGCAATTAAAGTTTGCGTGTCCAAGGGCTGCAAAGTGCAAAGACGTCTTAACGACTACGTGGACATTTGTCTCCACCACGTGACTTCGAGAGATTGATTGATTGGT
>OX387249.1:2529554-2542054 GCA_947562095.1 Branchellion lobata | reverse complement strand
TTGATAGAAGTTTTAAGTTGGTGGAAAATTTATAATCGAAAAACTATTCCATAACGCTTGAATACGTTCGATTTATAGAAAAGGTTGTGTTTGTAAACGTTATTGTAAATGAACTTCGAGAAAGACCAACACATTCACCGAAAAACAATTGAAACTTGAAAAGCTAAAAATATTGGCAAGGGCTTATGGATTATGGGATCTTCAATATTTCATATAACTTTGTAATTTAATTAACAAATTTGAAAAGTTTGGAAACCAAATGTTATAATAAAGATGGAAAGGTAGATACGAGGAAAGAAGAAATGTACAAAAAGAGGGGAGGGTGAGATAAATAGGTGCAATCATGGGAGTTTGGATGAGCAGGCTGCAATGAATGGACATTGAAAGGTGTCGTCGAAAAAGGTTTTAATCGCTGTCAAAGTATTTTAATGGAGACATTGTTGCCTGGGCAGCTCTTTGTGCGACCACATAAATTCGACCGAAAACCACACACGCACACATTTAGGCATAAAAACACATAAAAACACATACTTACACAAAAACACACACATACGCGAACCATCGCGTTTTAAGGCCACGTCATTCAACTTTTTTGTGGACTTGAAAATAAAAGAATACTCCTGCATAAGCCGGTTTTTAAAAGTGACCCAGATTTGGAGTTAAAAAGGGTCAACTCATTTTTGAATAAACAAACACTCATAAGTGTATACAAAATGTGTATGAGCGAACGTACATACACGTAAATACAGGTATATACAAGTTTAGTGGGCTATAAAATATAAATGTAGATTTACGTGGCCAACGTTGGCACGGAGAAGTTTATGGTGGAAAAAGATTTTTTCCATTATTCTCCAGTTTACATCTTTTTTATTCTTTTCTTCATTGAAATTTGCCTTCAGTTTATTTTATTTTTTGAGGTTTTATGCTTGCGAGCTTTTGAAAAAAATACTTTTTCAAATTCGATTACAAAGCCGGAAGTTTAAAAATAATTATGAAAAAAAAAACCTTAAGAATGCGCTTGGAAATCGCAAAATAAGTAACAATTGGGAAAAAAATGAAGTCAGTCAACGGTGAAAACATGCTGACATTAATCATGTAAGGAATGTGATAGGAGACTATCTAATATGAGAACTGAGCAAGAAGCAATGAAGTGGCTGGACGATAAGGGTTCTAATGAATGGCAATGTCCTGAGAACCATTTTTATTTCGCCAGATAAAACGACCATTTACGCGTCAACAAGATTTCGTAATTTATTTTGGTGTTTTGAAATTATTTCCGATCAATTTTCGAGTTCTTTCATGAAAAATAATACTCAAAAAATTGATTTTTCTCCACTTTTTGCATTCCACAGTGAATTTTTTTATAGATTTATTTCATTAAACCTCATCTTCTTCATCACCTCCTCTCCCCACTCGCCTGCTTTTGCAAACTTCATAAAAGCTCCGCTGCACTAATTCTCAGCGTTGCATCAAGTGACACAGATCAGTGCTTAAAAGGGCATTAGCGTCCGAACACAAGTCGTATGTAAGCAAACTCTTACGAACGTAAGCGCTAGATAAGGTACGTAAAGAGGCGCGTTAAAGGCACGACAGCGTGTTGTTGAGCTCGTAACTTGCGTGTAAATAGAAATTGAAATCGTAAGAAAATCGTAAAAGACAACTTGATGGCTGTGTATTTCACATGTTCGTCTGTTTGTGTGTGGGCGTATGTTTGCGTTTCAGCTAATTTGTTTGGTTGTTTGTGTGTGTGTGTGTGTGTGTGTGTGTGTGTGTGTGTGTGTGTGTGTGTGTGTGTGTGTGTGTGTATGTGTGTGTATTTCAGCTAATTTGTTTGCCTGTTTTTGTTTGTGTACTTGTTGTATGCGTGTGTTGGTGAGGAACTGGGCTTCAACGGATTGAAAATATTTATGGACCTGTGGAAAGTCCAATTTAATGAATCTACAAAAAAACTTGTTGTATTGACGTAATCATTATTTATAAGTTTAGAAAGTTGAAAACGATAAAGCTTCGAGATTCTTTGAATAAACTTTCTTCGAAAACTTTAAAGTTCAAAGCGATGTCTTACACTTAGGCGCAAACTATTCTCAAGCATTTGATGCACTAAAAAATGGAACGATTTTTTTCTAAAAAAAAACAACAATACAAACATTTTCAACAAAACATGAAACATGCATGAGCATTTTTGTCATCTGTGCATTCTACACATATTGATAACTTCGCAACGATACTTGAACCTGGTCCTGGCAGTAAAACTAGATTATTTTGTTGGAAAAAAAAACTTAAAAAAAAAACAAAATTGTATTTGTAGTGAAAAACTCAGACGGAGGATTGAAACGTGCTATGCGCCGTTAGAGGTGCGTCAGACGGTTTTAGGAAATTGCATTAAAGTGTAACAGATGTTGGCGATTCCGTGGGCAGGTCTCGACGGAGGCAACTTGAGGAGCGTGAAGAAGAGGTAGGTGTTCCAGAAAATTCTACTTGAAAAAATTAAGCCAAGACGTTTGCAATTAATTTCTGAAAATTCCTTAAACGTTCTTCAGAGTGGCAGCGACTGAGGAAGGCGTGGGAAGGGGGCAAGCTTAATTTATTAAACAGATTGACGCGCTTAATTACTGAGCGATGAGGTGAACGTGCGTGCGTTGAATCGTTCGATAAGAGGTCTTTATTGCTCGCCTTAACTGATTTATAAAGCGCTCGATTATTTGAAATAAATTGAATTTGAAATGATGAGCGCTACATAATGGAAGGTATGCGGCTCCAATAGCGGAAAGATTTTTTTTTCAACTGAAAACGTATTTACTTCATGAGGTTGAAAATGAATTCTGTAAATGAGACCTCGATTCAAAAGGATCAAGTGGCATAAAAAAAAAAACAAATTCTAATTTATGGTCATTCAAATTAAAAACAAAAACGCGGGCATGATTCATGCAAAAACACGCTGGTGACGCTTCAAAAAAGAAGAAATGCCTAAAGAGGAAGAACCTTAAACATGCGCATTCATTATCCTTACACAAAAACAAAAACAGATTTTTATTTTTACAAACCAACACGCAAAAGCTTTAATTTTTGTTTAAAATTTTAAAACGGAACGGTTGTTATGAAACAAAACTCGACAAATAGTGTTCAAAATGACCTAATTCGATTCATAAACAACATTAATACGCACAACCGTTGGCTGCAGAATCTTTTGATTTGAGTGTCTGATTTGCATTCGACAGAGCGGTCTTACAGACCAAGCAAACTATTAATCATCCCCTCTTTCCTTTTTCTTCTCCCCTCTTTTTTTTCCTTTTCTCTCTTTCTCTTCTCTTTTTTCTTCCTTTCTTCCTCTCTTTTTCTACTTTTCTTCCTCTTCCTCTTTTCCTTCTTTTTTCTCATTTTTTTCGCTCTTTTTTTCTCTTTTTTACGCAAAACTCAGTTATTATCCAAGCCATAGATAGTTTATTCATATTTTATCAAAATATCATCAACTATGAAGCCGTTTATGATACATTGGTCAGCTTTTAGCGTGTATCAGTTAAATTTTGACATAGGTCAACGGTTTGCAGCGTGGTTATTCCACATGGTAAACCCAATAAATACTGAAATCCTCCCTCAACCGACCATTTGAGCATTTCCAAGTGACTCAAAAGTGGACTGAATTACAAGATTCAAAGTGCACTCAAAATTTTTAATAAAAAAAGAATAAATCAAAAATACGTTGAAATAAAAATAAAATGGTTTTCGGCAGGATAAATAAGTGAATTATGAAGAGCCATATGTCACCAGGCAACAACGCCACCACCGCTTGACTCCCATGCAAATCACAAGCGTAAATTATTTGAAAACCTTTGAAAACGTTTTTCCGTCATATTGGAGTCGTCCATCCAAATGTTAATTAATTGACGATGTCACAATTGGTATATTCATCGTTGTCATCGTCTTCTTCGTCATCGTCTTTGTCACAGTCTTCATCGCAACGCCCACCATCACCACCACCATCGCCACTACCACCACCACCACCACCACCACCACCACCACCACCACCACCACCACCACCACCACCACCATTACCACCACCACCACCACCATAACCACCACCACCACCACCATAACCACCACCATAACCACCACCATCACCACCATCAGCATCATCATCATCATCATCATCATCATCACCATCATCCTCACCATCATCATCACCATCATCATCATCCAGTCACAGTTTTAATGGCATTTGTCATAATTTCAAATTTGAAAGGTACCGGTATGAATAATGCCAACTAACAACATCAAGAACAACAACATCAACAATAACAACAACAACAACTAAATCAACAAAAGTAACAAAATCAATAACAACAGCAATAATAATAATAACTCTAACTTTTCAATTCAATTTTTCCTTGATTTACTTCAAATAGACAATTCTTATAAATGAAAGAATGAATGAATGTACAATTTTTTGTTAATTTATTTTATTTGTTTAATTATTTTTTTTTTTCTTTTTTCACTTGTGTTTTTACAATGTATCTGAGCAGTGAATTTGAGTTTTTGTGAATGTCGTTTAGTGTTTTGTTTGACATTTTTTGGAGATTAAGCTTTTCCACAAAGATTATTTAGTACTAAAATATTAAAAATTCCTTGAAATGCAGAAATAAATTATGTATCAAAACAACAAGATCATTTTTGTGTTCTCTACTATAGCCGAAATTGAATTTCCTGGATGTTTACTAAACAATTTTGTTGATGTATAGCAAAACAAATCTTTATTTCAAAAGCAAAATTGAAAGAATTTTCAAATAAAAACTTTCCAATTCTCCAAATTGAGTTGGTAACTTACAAAAGCAGAAAAAAATAATCTCAATACCGCAAACCACAGTACAGCGTGGCTGTTTTTTGCAAATAAGAAATCAAGTTGTTTTTATTTTTTATTGTAATTAATTAATTAATCATTGGGCCTTTCCATTATTTCGGAAATAAACTTTTTAAAATTCTCCATTGAAGCGTGCTCCTTTAAAGTTCAGGGAGGTAAATCAAGAGACGAAGACTAATTCGGAAGATATAAATAAGGAAAAGCCTTACAAAGGCAGGACGATTTACATGAACACACACAAACAAGTGCTATGAACAGTGAACGGCGAACTTCGAAACACGAAAAAAAAAAACAAATGAATGACTATTTTTGCTGAGAAATGCAAAAAAAAATGACAGATGATAATTATTAAATATTGTTTGGATAAAGTGGAAAAAATGAAATATCGCGACGGTAAAACATTTCTAAAAGATGGAAAAAAAAGGGAAAAAGATGATGAAAAAAAGAAAAAATGAGAATGAAAAAAAAGATTGGAAAAAAGAGAGAAAAGGAAACAAAAAGGTTAAAAAGAAATGGAAAGTGGTGGTGGGAGTAATCCGAAAGACAAAGGCACCGCTTGGCTTCTTTAGTGGACCTTTCAATTTAAGCGACAGAGGCATGGTCATAAATCACTTAGAATATGCTGTAAAGCTGACCCGGCGATCTTTGATTGCGAGAGACAAAACAAGTGAAAAAGATGAAAAAAAAAATTGAGAAAAAGAAAAAATGTCGCAAAATCGTAAAGGAAAAAACACAGAATGTATAAAAGGTGAAATAAATTAGAAGAAACGACTAGACAGATATTGAATAGTAAATAAAGGTGCTCTTTGTGCCTTTGCAAATATGCCTTATTACCCTGTGTGTGCCTTGTGTGTGTGTAAGTGTGTGTAAGTGTATGTGTGTGTGCCTGGGTATGTTTGTGTGATTGTATGTGTAATAAAAAGTTTAATTTGTAAGTAATTACGTATAGATAAAATGTATGTGTGTTTATGTTCTCGTCTTAATGCGCCTTTGTGCATTTGGATTCAACTTTGTGGAGATGAGCGCAGTCTTTTTGATGTCTGTGTAGGTGCGTCTAGTTGTTTGCCTGCATGTGTCAACATATGCGTGCATGCACGTGCGTATGCATGTGTGAGTGTAGATTGTGTGGGTGCGTGAATGTTGGTGGTTGCGATGGCTGGCAAGTTAACCGCTGTTTGATCACTGTAAATGTTTTTGTAAAAGCATTTATGTAGACATTTGAACTTCAGGCAGCCACTATAAAGGCTTGATAGCGCTGATATGTGAAGGCGCTAAAATTCAATAAGGTACCACATGCGCCAATAAAACCTTGAGCATATTTGCAAGTGATGTGTGGAAACCATTATGTTTTCTGAAAATGTCATACAAAAACATCACTTGTGTGCTGAGGTGTTGGACGAGTCGAATAGGTCTCATAAGGCTTTTCAAAAGGTTTGGCAAATAAAGCGTAATCTTCGTTGCGAGATCGTGAAAGATAGATATAAAAAGAAACTAAAAAAGAAACTAAGTCATAATAAATGATGAAAGAAGAAGAAATTTGTGAATATATTAAATTCAGTCACAATTTAAAATTAATTTTTATTGAAAAAAAACATAAGTTAAAAAATAAAAAACAAAAAACTTAGGTACTACAAAAGGTGATGACATAAAAATTCCGGAGCAGCATAAAAAAGATTAAAAGATTGGTGGTGGTGTTGATGAGGTGGTGGTATTGATAGTGTGAGGTGTGGTGGTGTTGATGAGGTGGTGGTATTGATAGTGTGAGGTGCGGTGGTGTTGATGAGGTGGTGGTATTGATAGTGTGAGGTGTGGTGGTGTTGAAAAGTGGTGTTGGAGTGGTTTTGTGTTTTAAAGAATTTATTTAATTTTTATATTTGTTGGTAAATGTCGCAAAAATATGTTTTTGTTAGCTTTTGTAACTTTGTTATTTTTTGTTTTAGAAGGGAATTGTTTATTTATTTCCAAATATGTTAATTTTTGCAGAAATATTTTCAAAATAAATGAAAAATTTGAAAAATTGAAAAATTACAAAAGGGAAAAAGAAGAAAAAAAGGACTGAAGGTGAAAGAGGAAAAAGAAGGAAAAAAGGAGTGAATGAAGAAAGAAAAAAAAGGTATGACTATTGGCATTTGGAACTCCGATGCGGACATTTGGCTTTCTGTTGCATGGTCAAACCGATTTGAGTTAACTATTAAGGCACGCCAAGAATTTATGGTCGCCATCATAAAGCACTTATGTTTTTGGTTTATAGTTTGTCCAAACAATCACTGCAGATGTTCGTTTGAGGTTTGCGAAAGACAAACATGAGATGTTTAAAAAAACATTACATCATTGTGGTTTATCGAAAGGATGTTTGTACCGTGTGTCTGATGGTTTACAGTTGAGGTTGAAAAATTTGAAACACAACGTCATGAAATACCGAATTGCCATCGGACTGTTTTTAGCTCTTCATTCGAATAATGTTTCCTCATTGCATCAATTAGTTTTATTTTGTTTTTGAGTTTTTTGATAAATGGTTTTCAAAAGTCGACGCGCAAAGACATTTATAAAAGCACAAGACTGTTTGCCAAACTCCTTCAAAAACCTCGCTGAAGCATTTTTCAAACTTTCGTGGCTTCTCCGACGACTTCAAAAGTGAACAAACATACAGAAGAATTTAGTTGACTTCAATGAGAAATATATTTTCCATAAAAAATGTATAAATAAAAAAATTTCACAGGAAAAAACCAAACAAAGCAAAAGCTACATTAGTCTAAAAAGGATGAGGTGCACCGCATGCGATTATGTTTAATATGGTTGTGTGGGAAGATTTCAAGAGAATGTTGTAATTACGAGGCATTAAAGCACGCCATAGTAAAAGGTGTTCATCAGAGGAATGTTTTGTTGCAGCCAACACTGCTCGTGTGTGATCGCATGAGGGACTTTATTGATGGAAGTGCAGTAAGTGGTCATGAAATGACGTGGCAGATTATCTCTCTGCTGATCCTGTCACAAAAATGAACCATTCAAAAGGCTGTTTATATGCACGAAGCGTGTAGTGAGCTGCTTGGCCCTACTGCTATTGAAGGGTTTATATTTAATGTATTATTGTTTTTATTATTATTATATTGATTATTATTATTATTATTATTATTATTATTATTATTATTATTATTATTATTATTATTATTATTATTATTATTATTATTATTATTATTATTATTATTATTATTATTTTGATTGTTGTTATTATTATTATTCGAAAGCTTATTGTTATTTTTCTTTTGTGGTATTCTCATCAGTATTCTCGTAACAAGGCCGATTAATTAATTCCAGGCGAATGCGTTTAATTTGTGCCCTCGCCTTGGGACCCTTGCTTCACAACAATAATAATCATTTGTAATATACGCTGGCAACACCCATAAAGAAAAATACCATAATGTAGCCAGTATTGAATGCAGTCATAAAACAAAATACCACTTACAGGATCAAGAGCTGTTTGGGTTTTTATCGCTGGATATAGTATGGAAATCGTAATAGCATCGAACTGAAAAATTTTTTGAGTTATGCTTCGATGAAACAAAAACAAAGACAGAATTCGTGAAAAAAGTATAAAAACTGAATATTGTTTTTTTATTTTTAGGCTTTTTCCGTTTTAATTCGAGGTGACAAGCATGTCAACTTGTTAGCATAACCGCCGGTTTTCAATTTTTAAAGTTTTTTTATGCAAGAAGGGCTGAAAGTTGGAGTAGGAAGAGTACTAGGATTGTAGTATATCATTATTATCAATATTAATATTATTATTAACCAAATAATTATAAAAACTTTTATATTAACATTAATAAAAACATAATAGAGAAGGCAGAATAGCCAGCAATGACAGAAGTGGTTACAGAAGCAGCTGCAACGGAAGCGACAGACAGTGACACTTCACGGGAAGCCTGCATCGAAGCATGGAGTAGGTCTTCAGAGGTAACTTATAATTAGGCGACTGATTGCTGGTGTGAGGAAGGATCGACTACGCGTGTGTCATCTAGCCATTACTCTGTCTCCCTGCTGCGTTGTTTTGGTACCTTGCAAAGTCTAGAAGTCTTTATTCACTGTTGTGCTTGTCTTAATTTGCAATTTCAAATTTTTTGAAAATCTTGCTCGGAATTGTTCGCAAACGTTTGTTTTTTCTGCCGCATTGGATGTCATGCAAACGAAACAAAATTAATAATGATGGCAGTAAATTCAGTAGGCACGCTAAATGGTAATATGAAATGCCACTTTTCAAAACACCTGTACTCTTGTGAAAACCCCATCATTTGGAGTCTCTCTGATTTCTTTTTATTTTTGTAATTTGAACTTATGCTTTGGTAAGTGTTTACTTTTTGTTCATATAATGCGGGTTCGAATGGGGTTCAGGCTCAAAGGATTGAGAGATCAAGTGTCAAACTTTTTTGAATTAATGTTACTTTTTTTGTTCCATCTTTTTCAAAACAGAACTCTCACTACTATGGCTCTAGATGATGTAAAATTAAATATAAAAATGATTTATAGAAGACTTTATTTTTAGTAGTTTAAACCCAGTTGAGATCTCCACGAACCAGGGTACTTTGTTGCCCATTATAACTCGGAACAAGACCACTCGGTTTTTTCTCATTACCATACAACGTCAACCATCAGTTACCACTAAAAAATGTTGCAACATCAGCCAAGTGCTTTATGCTTTGACACGCATACGAACACATCGTTTCACTCTGCACCATACCTCGTCTGCACCATGCCTCGCCTGCTCCATACCTCGCCTGCACCATACCTCGCCTGCACCATGCCTCGCCTGCACCATACCTCGCCTGCACCATGCCTCGCCTGCACTCTTCTCCCCCTCCCACGCACCTACATCACACCGCTCATGAGATCAACATAATATTTCATTCTCTTCTACTTACGACGTTCACCTTTCACCTCTTGCCTGTAACTTTCAACTAAATTATGTTTCAAATTTTTTTTATTAAATCATTCATTTTTCATACCACGTGTGATCACTTGTACATACAGAGTTCTTGTGAGGTATTGCGTCGTTTCCATTACCGAGACTTTTGTAAGCAGTGTCAAAAACCAGCAATATATTATAGGCTTCATTATAAATCACCTCGCAAAGACAGCAGAATGAAAAAGAGAAAGACCGTATTATATCTGCTTCCGTGCCCTCTTCGTGGAAGTTTCACTTTAGTTGTGAGATCAATTTAAAAATCCCACAAATTTTGGCATACTTGAAACCTTCCAAGTAGGTGATAAGACAACAACAGTTTTATCAATGAGCCTCTGTGAAAGATGTACCTGTGTCGAGAAGTAGTTAGCATCGTGCTGTCGAGACTTCGACTGAAAATGAAACTAAAATTTTTGAGCCTCTTAAAGTCAAGAACATTTATAGAAGAAATCAATCTAACTCAATCTAAATTTTTTTTGAATATCTTATTTAAGCTAATCTAGTCAAAACATTTGTATAGCGCTGGTTAAACAAAAGAAAAATGAGAAATTTCGTCATCGGTGTGTTTTATTGATTATATGAAAACTCACGTGGTTCAATGAAAGTCTGTTGTACAAAACGGAAAAAAATCAAAGTTTATCTGCTTTTTAAGTTTTCCAGACTGGATTTCTGCTGCAGTTCGATTGAAGTCAAAAACGACCATTAAGTTTTACTATTGTGTTTTGAAACACGAATATTGCAAATGTTACAGAAAAAAATAATGAAAAAAATAATATAGAAAAATCTTATTCTCTAATTGTATTTGAATTGTTTATGATGTTTATAAATAAATTTGAAGTCGCAATATTATAAAACAACGGGTCTTATTGAATGTGATAGTTCCCAATAGATATTTATTCGTTCTGTCTGTCTTTCGAGCTCCTATGACTCAAATTTTGTTCCTAAATTTCCATTTTTTCCATTTTTTTGCTGGTTCTCAACAAAAAATAAAAATTTCCCTAAATCAAATCCCCAATTAATTCTTGCTACAAAACAATAAGCTAAGACTTGGATACTGCAATAAATAAATTATTTCTCTTAATTAAATCACTAATTCTTTAAAATTATATAAAAATGGCTTTTTTTTTGAAAATAATTCCGTTTGAATGAGGTTTTCCGCAATTCGTAAAAGAAACCACAACTAATGGATATACACAGAGACAAATCTTACGCCTTGCCAACAATACTGATGGACTGTTTGACACTGATGTCTTAAGAGGTGGTGCTAGTGGTAGCAGTGATCGTTGTGGCGGTGGTCATTGTGGCGGTGGTTATTGTAGCGGTGGTCGTTGTGGCGGTGGTCATTGTAGCGGTGGTCGTTGTGGCGGTGGTAATAGTGATAGTAGGGAGAGTGGTGGCAGTGGTGGCAGTGGTGGTGACAGTGGTAGTGATGGTAGTAGTGGTAAAGACATTTCAGGGTCACTATTGGTATGTGTACCGATTAATAAATTTTTCATTTTATTTTTAATACAGCCAAAAAAGCTCTCAACACAAAGGTTATTCCAGTTTTGTCAAAATGAAATAGTTAGTTTGAAGATGAATAAAAGATGAAGACCTTCATAGATGGAACGCTGCAAATGACTGAATGCCAAACAACGTCATTAAGAATGAGTTGAATGAACCTCCTTTCAAAAAGTCATCTAAATCAAGAGAGTTAATAGCTTGAATATTTAATATCTTTCATTTGCTTTTGAAATAAGTTCATTATTTCAAACTGAAATGCTGCAACAATAGACGTTCATCAACATTTTTTTCAAAAGGAAAAAAACAAAACGATAAAACCATCGGAGTTTCGCCACAAAGCCTCTTGAGCCATTTTATTGTGACCAGTTGCTAATTACTCCGAACATTTTGAACTTAAGGAATTCTATGGTATTTCTTCGTTGTAGCACAAATGACACATCCGTGTGTCTTCCAGGCTTGATTTAGTGGTTTTTAAGATGCTGGTAGTTTCACATTTTCAAGATATGAAACCGAAGCCAATAAATTGTCGTGTGTTTGGCTAGACTCTAGGTTCCCAATTGTTGGTTGTAAGTCAAGTAGGAATTATTAGAAGTTACAGCGCTTGTGTGTACGTATGTGTATGTGTGTGGTTCACTTTTGGTTTTTGTTGTTGTGTGTTTGTGTGAACGTATGGTTGTGTGTTCGCGTGACTGTGTGTGTGTGTGTGTGTGTGTGTGTGTGTGTGTGTGTGTGTGTGTGTGTGTGTGTGTGTGTGTGTGTGTGTGTGTGTGTGTGTGTGTGTGTGTGTGTGTGTGTGTGTGTGTGTGTGTGTTTGTGTGTGTGTGTGTGTGTGTGTGTGTGTGTGTGTGTGTGTGTGTGTGTGTGTGTGTGTGTGTGTGTGTGTGTGTGTGTGTGTGTGTGTGTGTGTGTGTGTGTGTATGTGTATGTGTATGTGTGTGTGTAGAAGCGAGTTAAGGGAAAATGTATATTCATTGTATTTTCGTGAAGAGGTTTCCGTAAATATCAATTCAGGCAATTGTTAGCATTTGTCTATTGGATTGTAAATTTGGTTATTGTTTTGTGACTCCTCATGGTTGTATAGATCTCTGTGGACCGTCATTAGTCGCAGCATGGATGGTAAAGGGGAGGAATTATGAGAAAGTACACAAAGCTCTGCACAAAAGTATGAAGTATTCTGTAGTATGATGA
>OX387249.1:2522054-2524554 GCA_947562095.1 Branchellion lobata | reverse complement strand
AAATCGATAAATATAATTTGATGGAGGTTTTTAAAAAAAGGGAGCAATTCTCAACTTACAATGGAAAACCCGATTTGAAAGAAATTCAAAACAAAACCGGAAAAGAAACAGGCGTATAAATTGTAAGGGCCTCTGAAGGAAGCACCATTAAAAGTGAATTCAGTTTATTACGTCATAACAGAGATGTGCAGAGTGGGAACCGTTATATTTTTAAAGGCTCATGAAAAGCGCACAACTTTAACACTTTCGAATTTTTGTGGAGAAATAATTTTTTACTGCTCTTCTGTGCTGATGAGTTGTTTAAAAGGTGTTGATAATTGCATTTCCTTGCATAAACGCCAATTTAGATAATATTGAATTAAGACCATGTGGATCGAGTTTCCCCCAATTAAAGCCAGCTACATTTCAATCAATACTTCAAAGTTTCAAAGAATTTTTTCGAAAAGAATACTCTTATATACTTTTCTACTTTTTTTCACTTTTATTTTGAAACTTTTTATCAATTTTCTAAAAACTAAAAAAAATTAATTTTATAAATTTAATGTGAATGACGACCAAGGCAGCTCTCGCAGATTGTAATGGTTATTATCGACTTAACAGCGTTTTAGAAATTATGTGGGAGTTATGGAAGGATTAAAAGTGATGTAACATTTAATGCTTCGAAGCTATCTTCCCAAAGTAGCTGGTGAATTTTTTAGTATTGAAAATTTTTGTTTTTTGTCTTTTTTTATTTTTTTTTCTTGGGTTATTTCTTTGAAAAAAAAACGTGAACAAAGTTAAATTAGAGGCGCGTTGAATTAACTTACGATGGGTCGGTGGGATGATGATGCGAAAAGGGGGAAGATTTAGAAGGTGGGTGGTGGCGGAAAGTCTCACAACGAAGGCGCTGAATTCTTAAACTGAAATAAAGTCGAATGCACCGTTACTTTATAGGCTTCCAAAAATTAAACTTGAATGAAGGAACGTTGTGTTATGCAACGCTAAGAGCGGGTCCGTTGAAGGGGAGGTTTGCATAAAGCCTTCAGGAGATAAAAAAGGATCTTAATGACATATGCAATTTAGCGTAAGGTGTAAAGAAATTATCCACTATTAGGTGAAACTGATTTTATCACTTTTGTATTGATTTATTAGCTCTCAGTAATAAAAATTAGAATACTGAAAAGGCATTGAAGGAATGCCGAGGAATAAGTGGAGCTCTGGTGTATTTAATTTTTTAACTGCTTTTGAGCAATAATAAAGACTGTCTTCCTCAAACCAGCCCTTTTTATCAAAATTCACATCTTCCGAGTCACATAAGAGACGATTCAACTGGTACGAAGGTGGATTTTTAAATGAAGAAAGTTCATTAAAAATATTTCCACAATAACTTCAAAGTTAATCGAAGTGAAGGAAAACAAATACGGTAGGCTGTGAGAGTAGCAATGTAATGGTTGGTAATTGCCACAGGGAACCACCTAACGACTCTCTCGAGTCTGGGTCTCTCTGCCCCTTCTGCCCATCCATTTGTGTCACCATCAACACTGCTCGTGTGTGTCAGTTTCTATGTCAGCTTCTATGTCAGCTTCTATGTCAGCTTCTATGTCAGCTTCTATGTCAGCTTCTATGTCAGCTTCTATGTCAGCTTCTATGTCAGCTTCTATGTCAGCTTCTATGTCAGCTTCTATGTCAGCTTCTCTGTCAGCTTCTATGTCAGCTTCTATGTCAGTTTCTATGTCAGTTTCTATGTCAGTTTCTATGTCAGCTTCTATGTCAGCTTCTATGTCAGCTTCTATGTCAGCTTCTATGTCAGCTTCTATGTCAGCTTCTATGTCAGCTTCTATGTCAGCTTCTATGTCAGTTTCTATGTCAGTTTCTATGTCAGCCTCTATGTCAGTTTATATGTCAGTTTCTATGTCAGCTTGTATTTCAGTTGTCTTCGCTTTTTATTTTTTAATTAATAGGTTTTATTGAACATTTATTCAATTATGAATTCTTATTATTCATTTATTTCTTCAGTTATTCCTTCTTACTTTCTTTTCTCAATTTTTTATTATTTTTTTATTTATTTTCAAACACTTTGAATCATTAAAATTTTCATGCGGTTATTTGTTTGCTGTTCATTTTATTCTGAAGTTGTTGTTGTTCCGAGCAGAGTGCTCTGTCCACTAGTGGCCACACCGCCCTGCCATTAAGCTCCTAGAACTGCGGAGACTTTCAAATGGTGGAAACTAATTTGAACGACAATCTTCTTCCTAGTTAGTTATTTTTATTTCTTTTTCAAACCATTCAAAGAAACAATTTTTTTTTATATTTTTTTAAACAGCTATTTTCTATTTTGCAAACAATAGTTGAAAATCTTTTGCTTTCACGTATGAGGCTTCCGTGAATGTTGCTTATATGCTGCTCAAACGATTGAGGACGACAGTCAAAAAGTCCTAAACAACATTTGCCTCAAAAGCTCTCATGCCTTGTAGCTTTTGTCGGCTGCGCGCCAGAAACCGCCTGGGAGTGATCATTTGCA
>OX387249.1:2442054-2514554 GCA_947562095.1 Branchellion lobata | reverse complement strand
AGATATTTTTGCACTCGTTTGTATTTCTATGAGTACGTCTATGTGTATTTGTGTATGTACGTTTGTATGTAGGTTTTTATGTATTTATGTACGTAGAGATGTATGTATGTCCGTATGTTAATGTATTTATGTATGTAGAGATGTATTTTTTCTGTATGTTAATTTATTTATGTATATATACGTGCCAAAGCGTATGCCTTCTTGTTTGGGTGTGTATTTATAGATGTATGGGTGTGTGGATGGCCATTGAGAGCACAGATCGATGGTTATTAGTCATACATGACTGTTTCACGATACTTCGATTGATCGCTCCTGCACAGAATGCAGCCACTTCTTATTCAAAAAATTTTTTGTCTAGTTTTGTTTTTGTTTGCTGGAAAAATAAAAGATAGTTTTGTTTGATTTTCCCATATTTGTTGAGCGTGAATTTTGTTGTTTTCAAATAAAAGTTTTTGAGAGACTTGTCTTATGTTTTTGAAGCCAAATATAAATTCTGTGCGCAAAACCTGCTAAAGCTCGATTCAAAAGTGATAATCCGGGGAAGCAAGCCTTCTTTTGGTTAACTACTTTGAAAAAAAAACTTTCTATTAAATTGCCAAACCCCACTTTCCTTCGTTTTCCCAGCCAATTATTTAGATTTGAATTTTGTTTTGTTTTCCATGGCAGTATGTATACTTTTCTTTTCAATATTATTCAAAGTGAAAGGATCAATATTATTAAAATGTTACCGAAAAGTCATCAGAACAATCGGAGAATCCTTCAAATATTTTTAATTAAACTATTTTTATCTTTTAAAAACGATTTCCATTTTTTATTTTCCAATTATTTAATTGAAAAAGTCTTTCTCAAATATTATTTTTATTATTTTTTCGTTTTTTGTTCTTATAGAATTTTGATTATCATGGTAAAAAAAATTCTAAAGATTTCTCGGTAATTACGAAAGAAGCTCCAAGTAGCGTTTGGAGTTTAATGGAAAATAAATGATTGAGCTGTTTCATAAGGAGGAAACTAATCAGCTCAGAGTCGCTAAATTTTTTGCAGTTTCCAAGTATGATACGGAGTTAGGTATGATGGTGGCAAAAAAATTGTTTTTTTCACTTGTCGGCAACGACAAATCACTTATTAAAAATTTCAAAAAATTAGCGAAACATAATGATGAAGACCACCCTAACACCCATCCCTGGACCAACTACAACAACCACCACTACCACAGCAACCACCACTACCACACCAACCACCACTACCACGGCAACCACCACTACCACAGCAACCACCCCTACCACAGCAACCACCGCTACCACAGCAACCACCACTACCACAGCAACCACCACTACCACAGCAACCACCACTACCACAGCAACCACCACTACCACAGCAACCACCACTACCACGGCAACCACCACTACCACGGCAACCACCACTACCACGGCAACCACCCCTACCACACCAACCACCACTACCACAGCAACCACCACTACCACAGCAACCACCACTACCACACCAACCACCACTACCACACCAACCACCACTACCACACCAACCACCACTACCACAGCAAACACCACTACCACACCAACCACCACTACCACAGCAACCACCACTACCACAGCAAACACCGCTACCACAGCAACCACCACTACCACAGCAACCACCACTACCACAGCAAACACCGCTACCACAGCAACCACCACTACCACAGCAACCACCACTACCACAGCAAACACCGCTACCACAGCAACCACCACTACCACAGCAAACACCGCTACCACGGCAACCACCACTACCACACCAACTACCACTACCACAGCAACCACCACTACCACAGCAACCACCACAACAAACCAAATATGTACTGGATGACATTAGCTAAAACTTTCCAAGGCCCGATCAATATTCAATATCGCTATATAAAATAATTGTCTTCATAAACAACCACTATTAAAAGGCAATACAAAAGACATATAAGGAGATACAGGAATAGACTTAATGTGTTCAAATCGTGGGCCTTTCTTCTGCAGAGTCTGTACCATAGATTCGCAATGAACGGACCAACAGTCCAACAAGCAGATAGTCTTGATGCTTTCGAAGAAAGCTCTTCGTATCTTAGTTTTTTTCCAGAATTGAAAAATTATATTTTATAATGTTGTTTTGTCTAGAGAGTTTTTATCACATTAGTGAAGTTTATTTTTTGCAGCGTCTGTGATTAATCATTTTAATCATTGGTTTTTATTTTTTTACAAAATAAAAATGATTACTTTAAAAATTTGTTAAAAACAAACTGAAAATGAGTAATTTAACATTCACAGTAAAAACCCTCAACGTTTTGAAATTGAATAATTTCTAAAGCAAATACTATTGACTACAACCATTTTTTTAATCCGCTTGCAAAAGTTTTCCAAAATGAAAAAAAACACCACTTCTTCAGTTTCAATATCTTTTATGATCTCTAAAAATTACTTTTTCCAGTTAAATGTGGAATTTTTAAAAATTATTTTTTAACTCTACCTCCGGTCATAACACAGTCCTTATTATGCCCATCAGCATCAATGCTCCTGTATATCTATCAACTCCTTTGTACCACTTCGTCATCATTTTTTCATTATGACTTTCTTCTCATCTTTCACCATCACTTCCTCCACCTACCTCGCTAGCAGCTTGGTTTCATCTCGGTCACTTCACTCTTTCCTTAATCATTTATATTTTTTTCACCTTTCATCTTTTCATCTTTTCATCTTCTTTATCTTCTTTATCTTCTTCATCTTCTTTATCTTCTTCATCTTCTTCATCTTCCTCATCTTCTTCAACTTCCTCACCTTCCTCATCTTCCTCATCTTCCTCATCTTCCTCATCTTCCTCATCTTCCTCATCTTCCTCATCTTCCTCATCTTCCTCATCTTCCTCATCTTCCTCATCTTCCTCATCTTCTTCATCTTTCTCATCTTCCTCATCTTTCTCATCTTCCTCATCTTCCTCATCTTCCTCATCTTCCTCATCTTTCTCATCTTTCTCATCTTCCTCATCTTCCTCATCTTCCTCATCTTCCTCATCTTCCTCATCTTCCTCATCTTCCTCATCTTCCTCATCTTCTTCTTCTTTGTTTTTCTCATCTTTTCATTTTTCTCATCTTCTCCTTCAACTTCATCTTCTTCCTCTTCATCTTCACCATTTTGGACCAATTCAGTACTTGTGTGGAAATGATATTTACCCACAGCGTCCACGGGATCCGATGTTTGCTCTTTATGTACAAGTTCGTTGGTGGATTATGTTTTTTTGTAATTATTGTTTTCTCATTTTTTTTTCTTTTAAAAATTATTGTCAATATTTTCAATATTTGAAAAAAACTTTTTTTTTATTTTGATATTTTAAATATTTTTGTCAATATTTTTTTTGAAATCATTAGCAATAATCTTTCAGTGTCGCCTCAAGAGTTACTTTTTACCTATTCTTTTCTATTAGTATATTTCGAATTTAACCTAATAATTCAGCTAATAAACAGTATTTAGAATAATTTTTATAATCAGTGCAAGCTGGATTTTTAAAAATCGATTTTCTAGTCAATTTGTTGTTTTGATTACAGGAAAGCAAAAGTTCATTATACCATCGTTTTTTTGGTTGTGTTAGGAAAACTTTTCAAGGTTTTTAAAACAATTTTTAACGTTGAAATAACAGTTAAAAATAATTGATAACTTGAAGCAAATACCAGCAAGATTACATCACTAATAAAAAAATCAAAAATCAAAACACATCTCCAAACAAACAAAAACCAACAAAACTAAAAAAACAAATAAATAAACTTTTCCAGTCACATAAACAAACACACGGACAGACAAGCTGACATACAAAGAAAAAGAAAGAGAAAGGGCCCAAGCATTATCTCGTGATCGTGTCTGAACCATCTGTTGTTGCCTTTGTTCACGAGGTGTGGTTCATAGTCTTTGTCGTTCATTTTTTGTTAACAATTTTGTTGTTGCTGTTGTTCATATTTGTTGTTTATGTTTTTTTGTTTATATCTTTGTTCACATTCTTGTTGTTTACATTTCTTTTTAAAAAAATTTCCTTTCTTTTTTTCGCTTTGAGTTTTTGCTCGCTCCGCGGAGTTCATATTTCAATGGAGGAGTGTGGAAGATTTATAGGAACTCATAACTTGCTGTTGAATGCTCCGTGGCGAGAGTTCATACAGCAAAAATGATCATGTTTATGGCAATATTGGTCTTTTTATTTATTTTCTTACTATTCTCATTCTAAGTATGGTTTCGAATAATAGTAATAATATTTCACTTTTTGTCAATATATATGCGTGCACATACTTTCAAGAAAGGTGATATTTGTCCTTGTTTGTATTGATTGCGTGCTTAAAAGTTTGAAAAGATTAAAAGAATTTACGAGCAGCTTTTGAGGGCGTCTAGTTGACAATAGCCTGGGAAGGTGACCAGCATATGAGCGATTTATGCATTATTAAGGTAATAAAGTGTCTCTTGAAACGTCAAGCGGTCATTTCAATTGGAGAAGCAAACAGAAGAACACACGCAGACATCCATTCAGACGTCTTTATAAGTACTTAAACGTTAATGGAATTCACAGCCTTGTATCCATAAAATAAAACATTTACAAATTGCCTTTGTGACTCGTTTTGTCTTTTTAGTGGCTGTTATTTTTTTATTATTTTTTTTGAAGCAACAATAACTTTGGCCCATGCTTGTGGTCGCAAGAATAATGAATCCACATTTTTCACGGGCCTTTTAATTTGAAGTTCAATATATAACAAAGGAAATTCATTTAAATAAAATGCAAGCTAGATTGTACAACAAACAAATACTGTTTTTTTTTGAAATGTCAAAAGTTTTTTCGCTATTTTAACTTTTGTTGTCAGACTGCCGTCATTGGCGCTGTAGACTGGACAACTGAACAACTATTGACAACGTGTCACGGGTCTTTGGACGTTGGGATTATGACGAAAGAAGTAATAAGATGAATTTGAAAAAAACAAAAGAATTTCTGGAAAAGTAAAATCAGGCGTTATTTTTGCTTTTTGACAAAAGAAAAAAATTCCTGTTAGAAAACATTCACTTGTGTGACATAAAAGTGTTCCATACCAACTGACTAGAGGTTTCCATCAGTTTGAGAGAAAGAGACATTTTGAACAAGCTCACTTAAAAATATTGAAAAAATATATCAAACAATAATCGTTACACAAACAATTCTTCCGAAATTGATACGAAAACATGCAAAATTGTTAATACATCAGCCGGCTAGGCGATTACGATAACTAGCCACGGCCGATGAAACAACACTGAAGGATGCATATTGAGGTGGCATAAAAGACGCTAAAGCAAACAAAAAGGTCGTAATAAAAGCAGCGATGGATTGTGCTAAATTAGGAAGGGCCTTTTGCAATGAAATATGCCTACAAGTGCAACAGTAACAAAAAAATTATAAACTAGAAAATTTCACGCACGATGTTTCAATTTGTTTCTGTCTGTTTAAACATTTTAAACCGCCTAACTATTTGCACGCTATTTTTTGAAAGGGTCTTAAGCTCTTTATAATGATTTTTACATTTTCAGTTTCCAAAAACAATGATTTGCAAAGTGAAGATTGCAACAAGGTTGATCGAAAGGCGCTTCTCTCTCGAAGACACAATCCACGAAGTTACTGGAGCTTCTATTGCAATGCAAACCGTTGCAAGTTTAGCGAAACCATCACAAAACTACAAACGTTATCCTATTTTTGGTGAAGTTTAAAGGTTTTTGAAGTACACTTGAAGATTCAATATATCATTGAAAACTTCCGATACGATCAAGTTCTCATGAACCTTTGGGTTTTGTAAGATCAACTAACCAAAGCTTCCGCCGCGTTGTATGAACTTTTCTTTCTATCAAAGGGATTGTTCTGCCTTGGTCATTCTGCAATGCGGAAAAAAGTATTAACACATTGTATTTACTCTTATTTAGTTACTATCTTTCCTATCGTAATCATTCTCAATCTTTTATCGTCTGCATGATTTTTTTTTCTCTGGAAGCTTTTTTTTTTATTCATTTATGTGCTCTAAACTGGATTAACATAATTTTTTTAATTCAAATTGAAATTCAAAAAGTTAATTGTGAAATCTAAGCGATGCTATCAAAGTACACTACTATAACTGATAGTAAAGTTTCATTTTTTGAATTTTTTAATTTTGAAGTTATTTTTAAGTTGAAACTCATTTATTCGTTTAAAAGGATCTATTCCAGAAAGAAAAACTGATAAACATTTCAAAACAATTAGCTAAAACGCCCATGGATGGCATTGGTGATTAATGACGAACCAGCAATAAGAACTCAAAAGCAACTTTACTTTGTTTTTCGCAAAAACATTTTAATTGTTTTTTTTGTTACAATGACTCATAGCATGAGTCATTCCCACCAGTACCTGTATAGCGTTTTCCGTTTCCATGACTATGCTACAACACACAATGAACAAACAAACAAACACGCACACACACAAACACACACACATTTAGCAAGTTACATAAGACGTTCATTACGTGTGCATAAACATGCGAACAAGGTGCAAACAAAAAAAGAAGAACATTAAAAGATCGCACAAACAACAAGCAAACGGATCTTTGTAGAATTTTAAGACTATTACTGCGCCATTTTCCTGACACGATAATTTCATTTGGCAATTCCACAAGAGCATTAAGCGTGATTAAGTAAATTCTTTTTCTTCTTCATTTGAGCATCCGCCCAACACTCATTGATTAAATCAGCTTTTTCTCATCAAGACAACACGTGCCTAAGGAAAAGTTTCAACTTAATTTCACCCTACTTGTTTCTTTTCGAATATCCTCCGAGACTTCCGTAGCAAGAAACGTCTGCTTCCAATTGCGGCGCTTCACAAATTTGAAAAAATATTCTTTGAAAGTGAAGTTAATTTCTTTTTGTTAACACCACACAAGGCGGTCATTCTGCTTTCTAAACTGCGTATTAAAACTTATGAATTTTTGAGTTTCAACACTCTTTCAAGTTTACTTCTTTTTTGTTTTGTAACATTGAAAAATTCAAAATGGGTTTCCATCGACAACCTTTTTCATTTTTGTTTTTGCTTCCACAAAGCTCAAAGTTTCAAATCTCTAAGCACTGATTTAACAACTACCTCTAGCCATTCAACTTCTACTGCCACTTCCACTGGTATTCTCATTATCACTAAGATTATCATGCTTTCTAATTTCCAGCATCTTCACAATGTTCCTTTTAGTACAGCTGCCATTTCATTGCATTTATTTGTCTCTGTATCGAATCTAATCTGAACATTTATTCAGCACTAATACGGCAATATACGCTTTATTCCCCGTTCACAACATAGGCCCCAGCACACCGTGCCTTTTTTCATCTGATTCCAGCATCATGTCGGTCGCTAATTTCATATTCTTGCTTATTTCACCACACGCTTATTCGATCAATTAACTACAATCGATGGTTATATCTATGTGCGTGTCCATGTGCCTATCTGTGAAAGTGTGTGTGTGTGTGTGTGTGTGTGTGTGTGTGTGTGTGTGTGTGTGTGTGTGTGTGTGTGTGTGTGTGTGTGTGTGGGTGTGTGTGTGTGTGTGTGTGTGTTTGTGTGTGTGTGTGTGTGTGTGTGTGTGTGTGTGTGTGTATGTGCATGTGTGTAGGTGTGTGTGTTTGTGTGTGTGTGTGTGTGTGTGTGTGTGTGTGTGTGTGTGTGTGTGTGTGTTTGTGTGTGTGTGTGTGTGTGTGTGTGTGTGTGTGTGTGTGTGTGTGTATGTGTGTGTGTGTGTGTGTGTGTGTGTGTGTGTGTGTGTGTGTGTGTGTGTGTGTGTGTATGTGTATGTGTGTGTAGGTGTGTGTGTGTGTGTGTGTGTGTGTGTGTGTGTGTGTGTGTGTGTGTGTGTGTGTGTGTGTGTGTGTGTTTGTGTGTGTGTGTGTGTGTGTGTGTGTGTGTGTATGTGTGTGTGTGTGTGTGTGTGTGTGTGTGTGTGTGTGTGTGTGTGTGTGTGTGTGTGTGTGTGTGTGTGTGTGTGTGTGTGTGTGTGTGTGTGTGTGTGTGTGTGTGTGTGTGTATGTGTATGTGTGTGTAGGTGTGTGTATGTGTGTGTGTGTGTGTGTGTGTGTGTGTGTGTGTGTGTGTGTGTGTGTGTGTGTGTGTGTGTGTGTGTGTGTGTGTGTGTGTGTGTGTGTGTGTGTGTGTGTGTGTGTGTGTGTGTGTGTGTTTGTGTGTGTGTGTGTGTGTGTGTGTGTGTGTGTGTGTGTGTGTGTGTGTGTGTGTGTGTGTGTGTGTGTGTGTGTGGGTGTGTGTGTTTGTGTGTGTGTGTGTGTGTGTGTGTGTGTGTGTGTGTGTGTGTGTGTGTGTGTGTGTGTGTGTGTGTGTGTGTGTGTGTGTGTGTGTGTGTTTTTTTTTTTTTTTGTGTAGTATCGGTATATGGATGTGAATGGTTTGAATGTTTGAGCGTGTTTTTTGAAACATTGTGGATATGTCTATTTCTTACTCAACCCTTATTCTTTATAATAGAGTTATGGAAAAAGAAATCTGGAAAATTGACTTTTCAGTTCTAAATAAATTATTTTACTTCTTGTATTAATCATATCAACCAGAGCGCAAAATATATTTGCAAAAGAATAAATCACGCGATGAAGAGGAGGAACAAAAGTTCGTATGACGTCACTGCAAAAGTTGAGTAATGATGTCTCATGCCTCATGCCAGCAAGCAATGTAACTATGCAAACTCCCAGCAAATGCCATATACTATAGCAACTACAACAACATTCATAACAATCACCACTATTAACACGACAACAATCACTAAGATCATAACACCCTACCCTACAAGAATCACTGAAAGCATTTGAGTAGCCTCGAAACTTTATGGGGTTAACGCCACTATAATGATATTTGTATTTGTATTGTATTGTATTGTATCATTCACCAACATCATGACAACCATCTCCCTATCAGAGGCGAGGTTCTTAGTAAATGTAATTTCAATTCTGAATCGACAATCCTTTGTTTTTGTGTTTTCATAAAATTGTTTTATTTTTAATTTTTTTAATCATAGAAATTCGAAATATTGTATGAGTACCATCCAGTAATTTAAAGTAATACTAACTTCAATAATGAAAACATATTTCAGATTGTATTGCTACTTTTATTGTTCCTACTTTGTGCCTCAAAACAACCCGAGTGGGTACAAATTGATTTAGGGGGTGCCGTTGAATGTGTTGAAATTTGGAATATTAATTACAACGCCAGTGCGAACAGAAACAATAGCCACAGAACCATAATTTTGCTGATAACAATTCACTCGGTAATGATGATAAAGAGCTGGGTGGACTCTTGATATTGATGACGATGGTGAAGTTGATAAAGAAGGAGCAATGACGAAAGAAATAAAATAAAAATAAGAAGCTGAAAAATGAAAGTAAGCTGGTGATGATGATGATAATGATGATGATGATGATGATGATGATAATGATAAACTTAATGAAGATGATGACGACGCGAATGATGATAATAAGAATGACGGCACAGATGCTGACGCTGACGGTGGTGGCAGTAATGTAATTTAAGCTGAAGCTTATAAAGAACTTATACGCATGCGCAAAAGCAAGAAATTCATTTGCAGAAGCTCCAGTGGTTCTGGCGTTTAAAGGATTTTTGAGGCTTGTTTTGCGGTGTGAATTATTAATCGGTGTTGCTGTGTTGCCAGGTTGGGTTAGGATTTTATGGTGGCAACAAAAAGACTCCATAAAACACACGTTGTTTGAAGTGGGAAGCGTAATGGTTCGAACAGAGCTCGATGGCATGCCAAGCTTCAGGAGTTTTTTTTATAGAAATTTATCAAGGCGAAACTCTCAAGAACTTCTCACAGTGTTTGACACTACGTCGGCCAAGACCATAAAACATTTATTTCAAATTTTTAGTAAGTTTCTTTGAAACCAAAAATAGTTTTTTTCAAAATTGTCAACTGATTAATGAAAAAATGAATATTTTCGAAAAGTTATTAACTCCGAACTAACCCAACTAAGAGAAGAAGAAAAAACTTTATGAAAAAATTATGAAAAAAAAGAAGATAGGAATTTGTGTGTAGTTGTGGTGTACCTGATTTATGAAGTGTGAAGAATGTAATGAAAGCGATTCTGAGTAATTCATCAAACAATCTTTATACACTAACACTCCGTCTAAAAAACCTATTCAGATCCAACTCCATCTAGTTGCACAAAGAAAATTCACAAAAAAATTCTACTCATGTCATTACAAATATATAAAATTCTTCTAACTCAATAAAACTAAATTTGGTTTATGACCTTCTAGAAGCGATGGGCATAAATATTCATAGGGAAGTTGCGATTCCGAAAGATAAAACATTGGGATTTAAAAGGCGAAGACTCAAAAGTCTAAACTTTTGTAAAAGCTTTTCAAACCAGATAAGTATCACACACACACATCTCAAAAGTATCGTGGAAAACAGCACGAATCCATACGGAACACTCGAGCTGAAGTGGTTTATTTAACAGATTTTTGTTTTTATTTCAGTAAGCAAACTTTCAGTTGGAGGTTAGGGGAAGCGGACAAAAGACAAAAATGCTTCAACTTGTGGATCGGCTGAACCCCCAAACCACTTGGGGTGTTATGAAATGGTTAACAAAGTTTTTGAATGTTTAGCGCTTCAAGATTAAATGACTTGAGCGTTTTGTCATTCGAGGTTCGCTCGGATGTTTTCAATTAATCAAAAACATTCCAAGTTTTTTTCTTTTTCCGATATTTTTGAAAATCGAACAAAGATTTGTTTTTCTAGTGCCGTGTTACTGCTCATGGCTGTTTTTCTCTTCGTACTCTTTTTGCACTGATCAATAAACAAAACTATAAAAAAATCCGTGTTCAAGTTACGTAATAAGCCAAAACTAAAAGAAACAAAGACAACACACTTGGAACAAGAATAGGAAAAGTCCTTGTTGCTCAGACGAAATGAAAATGAAAGGGTAGGAAAAAAAATTATATTAAAAAAAATAAAAAATAAAAAAATGGAAGAAAAAACCCTAAAAAAAGATTATAACTATCAAAATACATGGAGTCTGTATGGCGTTACAATAATAAACACAGACGTGATAGAACGTATAGAACAAATACATTTGCAGGAATTAATGTTATTTTTGACAACGATATTCTGCGCTTCGGAAAAAAATCCATAAACGTTTGCCTTCGAAGAAAAATTTTCATGTTTGAAAAACGTTCTGATTCCAAAAATTTAAGTTCTCATTTATAAATAAATTATTCATTTGTTTATTTATTTGTTTTGTATCTTTATTTCATATTGCTTTCCTAATTGCATGCTGTTTCTTCTAAACCCATTTCCTCTTCATGCGATCTCTCTGTAACATTGTCAGTTTTCCATAACTTTTATTTTATTTGGAAAATCATAAAATCATATTACCACGACCGCTTTTTTTTTTATCACTAATAAAAGCTATTGCATAATAAAAGCTGTTACAGAAATTGAAGTTTCATTTTGAAGTTTCAAATTGTTTAACTTTGGGTCTGTTAACAAGCTAACACTCGATGACGCATTTAAGATCAATAAATTCATCACTTCAAAAAACACCTACTTAATGTAAAAATTTATTGAACTCTATTGAGTCTTCTTTAAAGACGCTCCATACGTTTCTAAGCTCCACAAAAGAGTGTAACTCGCAATTACCAGAGCACATTAATAACTCCCTCAATAAACAGTGCCTTCTCCATGTGTGATTATCCACCAAATTAGGTACCATTCGGCCATTCAAACCACGTCTGAACTCGCTCGATCACGCTTTCTCACCTCAATATTGCGCACACACGCACAAACACATGTGTTGGCGCTAAATCAAAGTCACTCACGTTTGAAATAAGTCTGAAAAATTAAATATTTCCGATTAACAAAAACAAAAGTTTAAACCATCCAATCAAACAACAATTACAACATCAAAGTGGTCATTTCATCGACACAAAAGCCCTCGTCAACGACTGCACAACACCACAAACGATCGAAGCGGATCAAACACTGAAGTGTGTGAAGCCTCACCACCCACCCCGTCACAAAGGCACATTGCCTCCGATCGATCCCGCTGGGATTAGAGTACTCAGCGGTATTGGTTAGTGTTGTCGTTGCCGTGATGTACTTCTATTAATAACACTTGTTGCTATGAGTTACTTGCTTTGATGAGGTTTGTTGTTGCAAGGTACGAGTATTGATGATGTAACAGAGGTTTTTATTGCCTTCTGATCCCATCTGATATTGATCGGCTGCGGACAAAATGTAAGCTAGTCTATACAAATAAGCTTCACGATTTAAAATTCAAAATCTTTTATAGGTTAACTGGCGAAATTGACATATGAAATTAATTTGGATCATAAAAACATTGGAATGAAGGTTAATTTGAATAAAATCAAAATAAATAAATTGATTTTTAAATAAAATATAAATAAATCACTGTTGGAACTACAAGGTGAAGATTCAATTGAAACAGCTAAAGGCCACAGCGATGTGTAATCCAAAATAAGGCATCAGGTAAATCCGAGCACGTTTAGAAAAATCTTCACTTGTAAATCACTTTGAAAACTTTTTTCATTTTGCTTCAACTTTTGGGAAAGTCCACAAATTAAAAAGTGCGCAATTTATTTCAAAGCTGTTTAAAATTTCAAAATTTTTTTAAATGTAAATTCGTTCGAGTTTGTCGTTCCAGAAATTTATTATTTGTTTGTTGGTTGAAATAAATAAGAGTTTAAGAAGTTTAACTTAGTTATATGGGGAATTTATGCTTGAAAAAATCGACAAAAAATAATGTGTCTGAGAAATACAAAACCCTGCATTCTTGAGCCCAATCTGAATCTTCTCACGAGAATTAGAAACTTAAGACGAAAAAAAAAATCCTTCATCAAAATATTACTAAAATTTCAAAGGCACTCTGACGAAACCACCCAAACCCTCTTTGACTTAAATGAAAAACCACTCCACTCGCAAATCCAAATTCTAGTTTTAGCATACAAAAACCTAGTGAGGTCTTATAAAATAGTCGTATATGTAAACAGACACACACGCACACGTACACACACACGCACACACACACACACACACACACACACACACACACACACACACACACACACACACACACACACACACACACACACACACACACACACACACACACACACACACACACACACACACACACACACACACACACACACACACACACACACAAACACGCACACATATATAGATAAAAGCATACAGCCAAAATGAAACACATAAGCACACATGACCACAAATAATCAAACGCACAGATAAGAGTACACATCAAACAGCGGTGAACACACTTTCAAATTTGTTGAACAAAGAATGGCGGCTCCGATTCACTTTTAACTGCACCAACACAGGGAGTATTTTTAATAATACCTTCATGAAGAGTCCCACAAAAACACAGACGCATGCAAACACGCCTGTTTTCATTGTGGCGCTTATATATATTCATGTAGCTTATATATATTCATGTAGCTTATATATATTCATACATTCACGTGTGCATGTAAACACACACAAAAAAGATACAAACTGTTCCACACAAAAACACACATCTACTCAATCCATGCGTCATTAATTTCAGTCTAGACGCAGTATAAAGAATTTATTGCAAATTTGCTTCCAAGCGGTAATTGTGTGCGGCGAAACACCACCATCTATCATATCTCATTGTCACTCCAACAATCAGTCGTTGCTGAACTGGCAACACTGTAAGCACCACAAAAACACAACAAGACGCCTTCCTAATTCAGTAATGACTTCACTTTGGCTGCCTTTGTCCAGCCAATTATTCGCAAATGCATAGCTCGCAGAATGCACGGAACAATGTGCTGGTTGTGGGGATGGGGTGGGATGGAGAGTGCCATTAGTAACTGCTCCATGCAACCATATGTCTGCGCTTATTAAATAAAAACTTTTCAATTTTGTTTTCATTTTCTAAAAATAAAAAAAAAACAAAGGTGTGGTATGTGAAGCTGAAAATAATAATGTGGCGAACTTCAAATCAATTAGGCAGTCTAACTAGGAAGAGTTGTTTTGATCATATTTTCGAGAAATTACAGTCAGGAATGATCGTATTTGTTTTGACGCTTTTATTGCCGACAAATGAATTCATTTTTTTCTAAAAATAAGTTTCAGCCTTCAAGAACCTTCGCCGAAAAAGATGAGTTTTAATTTTATTCAATTATTTGCTCTCTTAATTTAATTTCTTTCACATCAACCTGACGAATTTATTTTAATTTTGTCCAAAAAGTTTATAAAAGATTTTTTAATTTTTATATTCGAGTTTTTCGAAATGAAAACGTTGACCATCCAGGCATTTAATGCTTTTTTGGATCAGCGTGCTTTGACATTCTTGAAATAAAAATCAAGAATGTCCTAAAAAAGTTTTTCCAAAAAATTACATTTCAACCAACTGTAGTCAAAAATACTTATCTGCAATGACCACCGCTGCTACTGGTACTATCAGGACAATCAACTTTACAACTACCAAGACTTTTTCTAATTTAACTCCAAACCAATAATGTTCTTCAGAACCGCAAAAGATTCGTTCCGTCTACAACAATGAAACAACCCAGTTAAACAATTTGATAACTTTCCATGAAAACTCACAAAATTAATTACAGGTGCACGATGGCCACACGAATTTATATTCATGAAAGCACGCTGACTTGCCTCTTGTTTCTTGACTCTGCAGGGCCATTGTTACGGCCCACTGCGGCAGAAAATATATACGATGATTCATGGCTTTTCATCAATCAAGTACAACTTCATCCTCTTTTGACTTTTTTCTTACTCACCCCTCGCCTCTCAACCACCCTACCAACCCTTCATCCCCTCTCCTCTCTTCCTCCAACCACTCTGCTCTTCTCCCTCAAGCACTTCCTTACCTACGCTTTATTCTCTTCTCCAACCATTACTCTGGTCTTCATAATAAATTCTAATTTTGTGCTTGCTTACAGATTCAATTAATTGTGATTAATTTCATTTTACTTTTTCCATTCAAAATTCTAGTTTTCCATCCAGCCCAGCTGTTTTTTTTTAAATAAAAACAGTATTTTTTTCCAACGCTAAACCATCTTCAGTTTCATCGCCTACGGGAAGACGATGATAGGGATAAAATGATGATGGAGGTGATGATGGGATGAAGATGATGACTTTGATGATGGAGATAATAATGAGGATGATGAGGGGGCCGATGGTGAGAATGATGATGAAGAGGATGATGAGGATGATGATGAAGAGGATGATGAGGATGATGATGAAAAGGATGATGAGGATGATGATGAAGAGGATGATGAGGATGATGATGAAGAGGATAATGAGGATGAGGATGAAAAGGATGATGAGGATGATGATGAAGAGGATGATGAGGACGATGAAGTAGATGAAAACAATAGTGATAACAAAAACTGTGTTGAGAATAAAAATTATTCAATTTTTTTATTTTAAACTGATAAGGAAAAAATGTGATGAGCAAAATAAAGGAAGAGGAAGAAAAATGAAAAAAGAAGTAGACGATAATTATGATGAGAGGAAGATGATGATGATGATGAGATGATGATGATGATGATGATGATGATGATGATGATGATGATGATGATGATGATGATGACGATGACGATGACGATGACGATGACGATGACGATGACGATGACGATGACGATGACGATGACGATGACGATGACGATGACGATGACGATGACGATGACGATGACGATGACGATGACGATGACGATGACGATGACGATGACGATGACGATGACGATGACGATGATGATGATGATGATGATGATGATGATGATGATGATGATGATGATGATGATGATGATGATGATGATGCTGATGATGATGGTTTTGGTGATGATGATGATGATGATGATGATGAGGATGATGGTGATGATGATGATGATGATGATGATGATGATGATGATGATGATGATGGTGATGATGATGATGATGATGCTGATGATGATGATGATGATGATGATGATGATGATGATGATGATGATGATGATGATGATGATGATGATGATGATGATGATGATGATGATGATGATGATGATGATGATGATGATGATGATGATGATGATGATGATGATGATGATGATGATGATGATGATGATGATGATGATGATGATGATGATGATGATGATGATGATGATGATGATGATGATGATGATGATGATGATGATGATGATGATGATGATGATGATGATGATGATGATGATGATGATGATGATGATGATGATGATGATGATGATAAAGTCACTTGAAAGAGTGATGGAGACAACATTGGAGGTACGCTATTTGATTCATTGTTTCATTTGGATGATTCGATTTTACTCTTTCCTTCAAAAACATTTTATTTTTGGAACATCAAACATTCATATTTCATCTTCGGGACTGTCTTGGGCCATCCATCATACTTCCGGTACACGGCAACGTCCCGAGACTTCAGACAATGTTTGATCATCAAACTTTCTATGCTCTTCCCTCATTCGCTCATCTCTTTACTCATGCATCCATCTCTCCACTCAAGCCTCTTCCATCATTCACAGCGACCCATCATATTTCGTAATTCCGCAAACAGAATTATAGAGACTGGAAGACAATTAAAGTTTTGCTACTTTCATTTTAAAAATTTCATATTGGCCTCAGAAAGCACACTTTAAATTTCACCTGAAACCCACATCAGAAGCTGACCGTTAAAACGCATAAAAACGGGAATAAAAATAACATTAACCTTCAATGCAATATGAAGGATGCCATAAAATGAAACAAAACTTTGCAGTTGCATGCACGATAGACTGTCGTACGAGAGAACAGTCTGACGTAACCACCTCGCATACAGCGTATGATTGGATTCGTCCAAACCTATTTATATACCTCCGTGTTGATTGATAGCAAACATTTTTTTTTAATTCCATGATATATCGGTTTATCGATCGGGCGACTTGAAGCTATTGTATTTGTAGAATGAGCTAAAGGCGCTGCCTGGGATGCTAGATGAAGATCTTTCGAGTGTATTGTAACTACATTTCAATCTGATTACAGCTTTTTTTCCAACTTAATCTCATTTTGTTTCGTTTTTTTTTATTTATTTTAATGTTTGATATTGAAAACTTTTTTATATCTTTTGTTAGTGAAGTGACCGATCGAACTACCCAGTATTTTTATTTTAAAGAGTTTCACGGCCTAAGTTCAACCACCTCGATAAAAATTATTTGTTAATTTCATTTTGAAAACACGAAAAGTGCGAATTGAGTTTTTTTTTCAAAAAGGCATTTATCAAAATTTTATTTTTGTTACAAATAATCAAACACTGACTTGTTTTAATTAATTTTTTTATCATTATTTTCAATTTTTTATCATTATTTTCAATTTTTTATCATTATTTTCAATTTTTTATATTACTTCTCTTCTTTTAACATCATCTTCTTCTTTTTTCCAATTCTTTAAACTTTTCCAATCTTTTTTTGTTGCAGTGACCTTTTATTCAGTATTTCATATTCGCCCAGCCACAACCCCATAAAACCAAAAAACAAAAACACTTATTGGTCTATCTAAAAACAAACAAATACAGTATGTATACAATACAATAGAATACAACCACGAATAGTATTATAGTGGCATAACCCCCGAAGAGTTTCGAGGCAAGAGTTTCGAGGCAAAGTCATATATACATGCACAAACAAGCACACAAACACTAACACACGAAGCGCTTATACAATAATATTTATTTAAACATTTAAATCACATTAAGATAGTCAGTTAATGAGGCATCAGACTCACGTATCCAGGCTCGTGGGCAACCACCGAGTATATGGTGCAAAGTTACCGAGTCTTTTATGACGAAAACTAATTCGAAAGCGATAAGACCTAATGGTTGACGGATTGATTGGGGGTCAGTTGATAATTCGAGAAAATTGTTATTACAATCAGATGGCCGAGTGATTGGTAGGAATAATAAGAAGTGGATAAGACTGATAAGAATCGTCATGACTGCCGTGGTTCAGGCATGCAATTTGACCTTGGGGCGCTAATAAAATTTGTTCTTTTTGATATTTTGAGCGCAATAAAAGTATAGAAACGTCACTTTGAATACTGAGCTGCTTTTTAGAAGGCTGTTAAAGAGGCAGTAATTTTGGTCAATCGAAGACGCACTCATGCATCCAGTCCACTTTATATAGCCCAAACAAAGATTTCCGAAGAAAAATCCCAGTAGTGCTGAGTCAAAAAGCATTTTGTGTCTGGAAGAATTGAAAAAATTCCTCCCACGTTTTCGGGCAATGTCCTTGTTTGGAGGACTTCAATTCACTTCTATTTCAGTAATTTCAATGAAATATAAGCTTCGACGAAATTTAATTTTAATAAATTTGAAATTTAATTCACATAAAATGTAAAATTGATTCGAGTGATTTTGTTAATTCTATTAACATCGAGCCGAAAGTCGGATGTGGATACTTTGTTTGATTGCTTTAATGAAAATCACTTTGCTTTCATGATACCATTCAGAGTAATGACTTGAGTAATTCATTGCAATTTCTATTCCTTCGCCATCTTCATCATTTCTCTCAGCTCTCAACTCAACTAAATGTTAGTGGAATCTTACTACAAGATACAAACATAAAATTAATTGAAAAAGCTAAAAAATGTAAATTTACAAAAAACATTTGGCGATAAAATTTTTATTAGAAATAAATAACAAAATTTTGGAAAGAACTGACTATCGGGTGGGTATAGTTAGCTTAAATCGCTGAGGCCGCAATGAAAATGACAAAAGTTACAATTTATTTGACGATTTTATTGCTACTGTTGAGGAAAAGTAGCAAATAGAAGGCGTGGATGGTGCAGTGGTGCTTGGGTTGCGGAGAAGTGTTTAATAAAATGTGCAACGTTACGATTCTGAAATTATGAATTCCTGATAGGCCCGAATCGCCTTTTGTGCTAAACGCAAAACTGCTTATAAGGGCCTCACACATTGCTTTGGTTCATTCCTACCGCTTCATTCAGGCTCGTGCGAAGCTCTTAGATTTTTCACCTCCAAACTTTGCCTTTTTGTTTCCATACGAAGTAAAAATACGGGTTACAATTGAGTACCGATAAATAAATAATTTCTTTTTTAAATATAACTTCCGCGATTTTCATGGTCTCAATATCTACGCCACTCGAAAACTACATTTTATTTGGGGAAATAAAAAATTTCGCCGCTTCTTCGAAAACACTTTTGAACGAAACGATGCAAGCACCATAAAACTTATCAGCAATTGCGTGGGAGTTCAGCGGGAGGAAGGGTGGGGAGGTTGGAGGGAGAAGCCATGGAAGACGCCATTCATTACAATTAGCCTAGCAGATGCGCCTTCAAACACTTCGACAGATATGAAACTTGAGGCGCTTTCTCGAACGTTTTCTACTTTAGAATTATTGTTTTGTTCGGTTGAAATGACATTTTTAAAACGAAAAAATTAACTTTAATGCTGAAACTATTCGGATTATTTGGAGCTGTTTTCCGCTGAGGCGCCAGTGGGCATGGACCATTTAAGGAACACCACAAGTAAGAATCGCATATAATAAAAACTGCGTAGACCCAACATCGACTGAACCACTTAAATAAACGAACGATATAAAGTCGTATTCATATATGGGCATATACCAAAATCAATTATATGTGGAGTATTCTTATGAAATCTTTACTATTCTTAATAAGAGGGAATAACAATGAAAGCCGATAAAAAGGCAATAACGAAGCTGCAGTGCTTTATGGTGGGTGGTGATGGCGCAAGATGAATGTGTGAGAGCTTGAAATTAATTTTTGTACACGTATTTTAAGAATAAATTTCATAAATATTCAAAGTAATTATTTCAAAATGTGTGGATTGAATAGTTGAATGAATTTCTGATTGTGGTTGAAAGTCAAAATCGGCAAATTGCTTTTCATGGACTTAAACAAAACATAAAAACGCCATGAAAAAGCAATGATAAAGATTGAATACGCATCTGAGTGATTTTTGAAACTTTTTTTATCTTTACTATTTTTTTCACGTACTTATAAACACTATCGAGTGTGGGTTTGAAGTCCTTCCATTGTCTTCCAGCTATTTCATTCCCAAAATCGGAAAACAACATCTTACTAGCTGAAGAAAAAGGCCAAAAAAGGTTGTAAATATTGTAGTTGCTCTGAAAACTTCCTATTTTATTTTATTGTATATACTTTTAAAGGTAGAGATTATGTCTTTGTGAAGGTTTACTTTATCAAGTTTACAATGTTTTCATTGACTTCTTCAGTATTTCATAAAGAATGCAAGTACATCACAACGACCTCAACATTCCCCACCCCGCGAATGCCTATTCATTTTTTTATTAATGTGAATTGGAAAAAATTAATAATAATAAAACAAAAAGTAACTTTGAAATTAAGTTTTATATGTTAATTTCGAAAAAGCAAGAATTTAATGAAGATAGGTAAAAAATTATGAAACAATTATGAATTATGAAAGAAATAAAAAGTATGCAAAAAAAATCATTCAAAAAAGTTTAAAAAATTTATAAATATTCTAACAAAAAATCTACAAAAAGTACAAAAGCAGAAAAAGGGACTGATGGAGAAAGACGGGAAGAAGAAAACGTCTGTGATTTATACAACTTACGGATGTGACGTGATGGCTGAAAGATGGAAACCACGCTATATCGCCCACAATCACTATCATAACCTTCACAGACACACACACACACACACACACACACATACACACACACACACACACACACACACACACACACACAAAAACACACACACACATACACACACACACACACACACACACACACACACACACAAACACACACACACACACACACACACACACACACACACACACACACACACACACACACACACACACACATCACCAGCACACGACCATATCCAATACCACGGCGGCTCCATTGACTATCACAGTTATCACACATAAACCTACATCATCATCATCATCATCATAATCATCACCAACACCATCATCATCGTCCTCACCATCATAAGCCTTTTTTTCATCATCATCATCATCATCACTCCACATAAGCATTACATCTTCCTTAGCATAAACATCTTCATCACATTTTTAAATTAAACTTCTCATCAATATATTCGTGCTCGTATTTATGTGTCTCTTAGTATGCGTATGTTTGTGTAAGTATGTGTAAGTACGCGTATGTATGTTTTTTTCTGCTATAAATAGAATTTAGTGGACGTTACGGATTAGGGAAAGATTTTAAAAGTCATTAGTCTACCCTTAGCTATATTAAGACGTATTTATTGGTGTTTTTTATATTATTTTTCAACCAATGTTCCTCCGTTAGAAATTTCTCAAACAATTTTTTATAACTCTATTTTGACATTTTCACGATAAGTCTGAAACCGTTTGTTCGCTTCGGTGCGAACAGCGTGGTTCGGAGGAACGAACAGAAGATGTTTTCAACATTCCGTTCGAACGGTTCACTTTATATGATCATGTTTTCAAGTTTGAGAATGAAGAAATTGCAAAAACTTGTGGAATTGTTATTGCGGTTATTATTTTGAGGTTTCATGGCTGAGAATTTATTTAATGAGGCCAACGGCAGATACATTCTGTAAAAGGCAGAGACATTAATCACGTTGATGTTATGATGTTAGGAATAAATAGAGGAGGCTCATAACTAGTATGGATGAAATATTAATCGGAATATGTGCGTTGGCATGACGAGGATAATCTGTATAGAATACTTCGTAGAACAATAATAACTTGACAGACAGCATTCATCATGTAATTGTAATAATATCAGCTACAAAAACATTATTGCTGTTGAAGCGATGTGATTAAAGAGTAATAAAAAACAAAAAGGTGTTATTGTGAAGAGTGACTAAACGATGGAATCGTTTCGGCCAACCTTTGGAAACCCTTGTGGGAAGGTTATTGTAACTTTGAATTTTCACCGAAATTTGTGGAAAAACTAAAATAACTTGTTAATTTTTTTTAAATAAAAATAGTTAACTATTTACTCATTCATATTTTTCTTACTCTTTTTCAAGCCACGCAAATTTAGAAACATGTGCGCTTTTTTTTAATATTTCAAATGAAATATTTCTAAAGCTATAAATTCTTTGAGCACTCGAAAAAGCAACTTTAAGATTCTAGAATTTCAAGTTCTTCAATCAGTCATACCAACGCCACTTCACTCCTCTCATCTTCCTTTCACACCGAACCGAGCACTAAAGTGGCAGAAAGAAGTTTTAAAAATCTACATCTCAACACCGCCGAAAATCGCTCTAAAATAGAAAACTTGTACCAAAAGGTAAGATCGGAATAAAAAAATAATCCGAATATTTTTATCCGCCATCATGGCAGTAATTTCCAATTCATCAGCCAACTCAACTTCTCCGTTCACATTCCAAACTTCCGATAATGAAAACAAATTCTACCAATGCCAGTGACTTCCAGAAGTTATTTTACGCAATGTTTATACTCCACAGGTGCATGAAAGTTCATATTTTCACCGAAATAAAAGCTGCAATGTCATAGTTTACAACTACCCCCAAGAAACAAAGCCCTTCGGAATGAACTTAGCAAGAATTGGTATGGCGAGCAGTGATAAACCATCAATTATATGGATTTGAAGTAAAATGGTGAAAGAACCACTAGACCAAACAGAGTAAGAAACAGCTTCAACTAGCAAGATTTTTTTTCCAAAAATAAACATTAAAAATAACAAATATTATTAATTACTTAAATTTATTTTTAATGAAGTGGAACCTTGATTGAGTCAAAGCAGCACACCACTCTGCCGGTCTGTATCTCCACGTCGGACGGGGGGTGGGCGTACCTGGGGTGTCACAACAGAATGATGCCCTCACTCCCTCGCTCCCATGAGCTTCAAATGCTCATTTGCCATATCAATCATTTTGGATGTTTACTCGTCACATCAAAAGTTGTTCGTGAGTTGTGGTATTTGTATATGTATTAATATACATATATATATATATATATATATATACATATGGCGTGGAGAATTTATAAAATTATTGGAAAATTAACTGGGACTTGAAATATCGATATGAGCTGCGCGGACATGAAAGAAAGTGAAGAAAGTTAAACGTTTCCATGACTTTTGAATAAAAGTCCATCACTGCGTAGTTGCATGCAAGTGATCGATTATATTTTTGGTAAATAGTAGAATTAAATGTTATATTGACTGAATGCTGGACTAATTAAGTCATTGAAGCATTCACACACTCACCTGCACTCGTTCTCAGACCTAGGACACTTATTGCGTGCGTATTCTCTGCACACCTAAAAAGTGGAACGGTGGAAGGAGGTGGAATGATGGAAAGTTAGGAACTAGAACGTGGAAAATTAGAAAGTGAAATGAAAGAATGGAGTGTGAGAAAATGAGGTGTGTGGAAACGGAAAGTAAATTAGAATATTTGAAAACCAAAAATGATGGGTGGAAAGTGGAAAGAGAAAGGAAGTCAGAGATTGGCGGGTGAAAGTATTTATGAGAAAAGAGGAAAGCGAGATAAAAAAATGAAGTTGGCTAAAGTGGTTTTGTGGTTGCATACTCGAAGTAGAATCCAAGTTGGTTTAAAAAAGAACGGGTTCAACTGGAAGATTTTCTCGAATCGAGGCCACTTCAAAAATAGCATAAGTTTTAGTTTTAGTTCAAATCGCTTTTGTAGCTTGTAGAAGTAGTTTGCATGAGGTGTTTGCAAATGAGATTTGAAAGAACCAAATAAAAAATAAACAGAATATATTTAGAAGATTCAATTAAATGTATGTACGAATAATTTAAATACCATATAAAACAGCGGCGAGTGTTATTAAGTGGAGTTAGCCCAGCAGAACTTCAAGACCCATGAATTATCATGGGAATTTAGTGTTAAGCCATCGTTTTGTTGCAAATAATCATAAGTTTGTTGATTATAATGTAGAAAAAAAACATCAAATTACTAATAACAATTTTGATAGTGAAATAAATAATAAATGGTGAAAACTTTTTAAATTAAATGATATATTTTTCTCATTTTTCAAATAAATTACTTTGTTTGAAATTTGAAACTTAGTTGTCGAAGAATATTGATTCGAAAAAGTATTTATCTTGCTAAGTTTGAAAATCTACGCTCAGCTTGCTTCAATTACAAGCGAACTTGAGGCTGAGAATAAAAATATCACTGAATATGTTTGAAATTTTTTTTCAAAATCCACTACTTGTGTCACGTACTTCGATTTAAAAACTGTCAGCCTGCTTATTTCTGTTTATTTTTGAAATGATACAGTAATATAAAACGACCTAATTGAATTATTAATGATTACATTTTTAGCGATTTTTGGTTTGATTTAAAAAGAACAATTAAAGAATTATTTTCAGTTAAAACTCTGAAGAAGGACTTTTTTCAAGCCACAGTACGCTGAAATAATTCACATTTGGAACCACAACCTCAAAACAACCTTTATTCACATCAGCAACTTGAGACGCAAACTTTAAAAAGGTTGAAGTGAGCGAATACAGAATGAATTATCAACACCACTCATCAACTTGACTAAATAAACGTTAATAAGTGAAACACTTGATAGGGTGTGTAATTCAGATCCAAAATCTGATTGAAGTTTGAATAAAACTCATAATCGGCTTTAAATTAAAAATAAAATAAAACTTAATTAGGAAAAAAACTTAAATGGAGCTTAATTTTAATGAAACTCGAATTTTAATTATTTTTTAATTTGAATTAATTTAAATTCCAAGTAGACATGCACCTCGAGGGTGAGCCATCTGGAGTCCTTGACGGGACTGGTGGCGATGATGGCGGGCATGGGCTTGCAAGAAGTTCCTATCAGCGGAGCAGGAGTGCCTGCCATGTGCACTGGAAGACAAGACTGCATCCTGGCTGAGGTGGTAGGTGCGGTGGAGTTGAGGTAGGTGTGGTGGAGTTGGAGGTGTGGACGTGATGTTAGCGTGAGGTTGGTGTGATGTTGGTGTGATGTTGGTGTGATGTTGGTGTGATGTTGGTGTGATGTTGGTGTGATGTTGGTGTGATGTTGGTGTGATGTTGGTGTGATGTTGGTGTGATGTTGGTGTGATGTTGGTGTGATGTTGGTGTGATGTTGGTGTGATGTTGGTGTGATGTTGGTGTGATGTTGATAGAATGTTGGTTTGATGTTGGTGTGATGTTGATAGAATGTTGGTGTGATGTTGGTGTGATGTTGGTGTGGTGTTGATAGAATGTTGGTGTGATGTTGGTGTGATGTTGGTGTGATTTTGGTGTGATGTTGGTGTGATGTTGGTGTGATGTTGGTGTGATGATGGTGTGATGTTGGTGTGATGTTGATAGAATGTTGATGTGATGTTGGTGTGAGGTTGGTGTGACGTTGGTGTGATGTTGGTGTGATGTTGGTGTGATGTTGGTGTGATGTTGGTGTGATGTTGGTGTGATGTTGGTGTGATGTTGGTGTGATGTTGGTGTGGTGTTGGTGTGATGTTGGTGTGATGTTGGTGTGATGTTGGTGTGATGTTGGTGTGATGTTGGTGTGATGTTGGTGTGATGTTGGTGTGATGTTGGTGTGATGTTGGTGTGATGTTGGTGTGATGTTGGTGTGATGTTGATAGAATGTTGGTTTGATGTTGGTGTGATGTTGAATGAGGGTGGTGAAGTGGATGTGATGGGGTATGATGAGTGAAGTAAAGAACATTTTTTTTAAGTAGAAGTGTTGTGTGAGGTAGTGGTGTCTTGTTGAAAGCTGTAGCAAAAAGGTCAAATGGATGTAGCTGGAAGGTGGATGAGGTTGGGAGGCGGATGAAGTGTGGAGGTGGGTAGGGTGTGGAAGTGGATGGAAATAGCGTTTGAAAAGAAAAGCGAGTGTGTTGATAGGTAGAAAATACTGTGAAAAAATGAAACTCTTGAACAAAGAATACATCGGCATCAGCTAGAACAATCTCAAAGCCGACATAGTGTTGACTGCTGTTGTTATTAACTTGTTTTATTATCATCGCATTCACCAGCGTATGGAGTTCCTCAAGTTACCAGAATATAATTTCACCAGCACTAAAATTCACTTAATGCTTCAAATCATAAATTTTACCGTCAATTAATACTTTATAAATTAGCTTTGAAATGAATATAATAAAAATTTATTAAAAAAAAACTAAAAAAATTCTAAATAAACAAAAATTATAATTTTTGTGAAAAATAACTTTTGGTGAGTAGGACAAAAGGATCTTTTAACGAGGTTTGAGTCACACCTTGATCAATTTTCAAAAGTTTTACACTTTAATTGTAATTGATTTTCCATCTTCTTCAGGCTCCTTCTAAATAACACAGATCAATGCGAGCTTTTCATTAATTTATCAAAAGTTCTTCTCGAACTGCAGTTAAAACAAACTGTTTTGATCAGGAGTTTCATTAGGAATTATCCTCTCGTAAGGAAATCCAAGTTTGCATTTTTAAACACAGTTCTCTTCAGGGGTTCGTTCATAGCTCTACTGTGATACAAGAAAATATACGCTAACCACATATGCTACTTGAAAAGTCAATATTAACTTCTTCACTCACTTATTCATGCCGCCACTTCTCAGCCTTGCCCAGTGCAACCACGCACTTCAAGATACGCTATGGTAACTAGTAGACAAAGGTTGCATCACAAAACATCGAAGAATGTTTGCTGCCAGTTACGAAATGTCAAAAAGAGATGAATTACTCAGTATCTTATTTTTATTCTTGCTCATGCAGCCCTTAAAAATAGCCTCACATTCACATTCAGCCTCCTGAGCGGCCCCATTCGATTTTGAATAAAAGGAAAGAAACAAACAACGCATTTGAAACTTTTTAAAAGATTTTCAAAATGTATGAAAAGATTATGCAAATGGTGCGTAGGCCAGAACTGAGGGTGAGCCCAAACACAACGTGTTGAATATGAGAAAGCCGAACGTACCTAAGCTATTATATTTTTAAGAAGGCTGTCTGAATTAAGAGAAGACAAATCTATTAGGGCCTCGGCTTGACACTTTTGCCTAATAAAACTTTTGGCAACTTGTTATTAAAACATCATAAATATAAGGCTACAGAAACGGTATGATTCATAATGTTTTAAAAAGCAAAGAAGGGTGAGTGTTTGGTAATTGATTTCGTGAATCTTTCCCCGTTTGTACTGGCGTGGTGATGCTAACTGAATCAGCTTTAAAAGGTTGATAAGATTATTTTATAACGCAGTGTGTACTTGGCAATTACCTCTGATTGTCAGTTATTTTGAGAAGGACGCAGGAGGCGTGGGGGAGCCTAGGGATGGATGGGTTGGTCCATAAACCTCCTAATTAGGCTCTCGAAACCAGAAGCAAGCTGAACTTTAAAATTGTTTGAAATGTTTCGTTTGGGCATCTTTTCCATTTGTTTTTGTAGTATGAATATTCCTTGAAGTTCCCTATGCACGGTGGAATGTACATTTACGCATTCGAAATCTAATTAAATGTGTTTCTGTCGAACTGCCTGTGAAAGACGATATGTCTAAAGTTTTAAAGAAGTAAATTTTGTTAATGCCATATGTGGACTTTTTAGATTAATGAGAAATTTATAAACCACAAATTTTTAATATTATTTTTTTAAATCCAAAGATGCATTAAATCATAAAGATATCATGATCGACTTAACATCATAACTATCGCTTCCAGCAGCATCGGCCTCTTCTTCTCATTATTCTTCTTTTTATTTTTTTTTTATTTTTTATTTTTTTACTTTTATCTTTCCTTTTATCTTTTTTTTCAATTTTTATTTTTTATATTTTTTAAATTCATGTATTTATTTATTTTTCTTTTTATTCAGTTTTTTTCATCTTCATCTTCATTGTCATCCTCACCACCAAATCGCTACCACCGCTAGCCACAACCTCTCTCTTCATTTCAAGGGTAGTCGCATTAAAGACGCCATAACTTACATTTCAGAAATCCATAAAAATTAAAACTCTCGCCTTCTTCCAGGCTTTTTCATCTTCCATGCAAACCCTAGGAAAAAATGTATTTTCAAACAGAGCTTTTCTCTACACCGAAGCCTCAAGAATTTATAAAGCATTAATCAGTGCTTAAGCTGCAAAAGTGAATTCTCTGAAACAACGCATTGATACTTGCTCCTTCTCACGCTAGCTCTTATTTGTACATTTCTGAAGCCAAAACAACAATGCAGCTGGTGTGAATGAAGTTTGGAAAGATTGAAAAAAAAAATTTATGTGAGATTACGTCAAAAAGCTATTTTTCCTAAATAAACCTTTTTTTATGAATTTTTTACACTTCAAAAAACAATACTTTTAAAATGAAAATCCAAGAATTGGGTTCCTAAAAATTAGTAAAAAATCGAAACGACATAATGCATTTTGTGGATATTTTTATTCCTTACCACAAAGTGCTCTTCATCACCAAGGTCCGCTTAAAAACTGATCTTCTTACGCCTCAGAACTAACCCTCCCTATGAGACGATAAGACTAGATTGAGCATAAAAACACAAGCGATCTAAGCACTTTTGTGTCAACAAACTCCAGTGCAACAACGAGTGTTACTCTAAAACAAACAAAGAAGCTACTGTAGCCCACACACACACACACACACACACACACACACACACACACACACACACACACACACACACACACACACACACACACACACACACACACACACACACACACACACACACACACACACACACACACACACACACAAACACACACACACACACACACACACACACACACACACACACACACACACACACACACACACGCACACACACAAACAAACACACACACACACACACACAAAAACAAACACACACACACACACACACACACACACACACATACACACACACACACACACACACACACACACACACACACACACACACACACACACACACACACACACACACACACACACACACACAAACACACACACACACACACACACACACAAACACACACACACACACACACACACATACACACACACACACACACACACACACACACACACACACACACACACACACACAAAACACATACGCATTTCTTCATGCCTCGGTTTCTCATCACTCTGATTACATCTGATAAGCGATATGACTGATAAATTTTAATAAATTATCAGTCGATAAACCCAAAGCTTCCGACCTTCTCTTCTCAACAACCGCTCGAACAACCAACTCAATAAGCTACACCAAATTTCCATTGAAAACCTCAAGACCTCGATGCAGGATGATAAGATGGTGAGTTATTGATTCTCAATTAATCGAAGCAAGCAGTGCTTTACAGAGGTTCTCTGTGCAGCGCACACGTCTGCTTCACGTACTAGCGCCCACTGATGCAGATAAATGGGAAGGGATTGGATTTTATGATATTGGTCGTCGTCTTAATTAATTTCAACTTCAAAGATTGGACCACTGGCGGGTTATATCCTCGATGTGATGAAGGAGGTAGAAGGAGATGTATGAGGGATCTATGAAAGAAAGTTGAGCACATGAATGATGGTTGAATGAGGAGTTATGAAAAACTGAATGAAGGACTGAATGAATGGTTAGCAGAGTGAATGGCTGAATGGATGGTTGCATGGGTGGTTGAATGAACATTTGAATAACTTATTTAATGGATAATTTTTAGAATACATGGATTAATGTAGAATGCATAATCAACTCAATGAATGTACAACATGATGAATGGATAGATGGATGAACGAAAAATGAGAAAGAAGAAAAGAAAAAGAGAGGATTGAAGAAAGAAATAAATAAATAGAAACAAGTGCGGCGTTAAAAAGGACGTTTGACAAACAAGTGGATGGATGGAGTGGGTGGATAAGGTTGGAGACATTAAGAAATGAAGAATGAGAGATTTTGCGTGATTGATTGGGCAAAGATGATTAGATTGATGAATAGACAGATAAGTAAAAGGCCTGATGGATGAAGGCGTGCATATAGAGAGGAGCAGTGGAAGCTGATATAAAGATGGATAACCCCGCGTAACACTGAGGCCGTTATAAGAATAACTTTTAAAAGGAAAAATACGAAACACAAGCAATTTATCCTCAAAAAATTAATTTTTCCTTTTCATGAAAATAATTTTTGCCTTGATGTCTTGTTCACATTCACCTCAGGAATATTTTTGTATGGATTATTATGTGTATAGTGTAACGCCAACATTGCGAAGACATTAGAGAAAGGATGGGAAAAAGTAGCTAAGTATTTGAAATATTTACATCTCAGGTTTCAAGCCTTATAAAACTTAAAACCATCTGAAAACTGAACTCAACTTTTGTAAAATATTGAAATAAAACTACTTGACATATCGTGTTTTAAAGGCACTTTAAAGTTTTTCTTCTAAACTGTGATTTTTAAAATTCTTTGTTTTAACAAATATTACTGTGAGGTTTTTTGAAATAATAATCAGAAACATAGTTATTCTGTACCATTGTAGTCATTTCAAGTTTTTTCAATAATTTTCTGGTTATAGAAAAAATTTTAAAACCAAGTTTTTGAACTATTTTATCAACATTTTAAAACTTCACAAACCAAATGGAAAATTTATTCATAAAACTCAAAGACCTGCTCAAAATGCGCGTTTAAATTTTTTAGATATTAAACTTTAAAAATTGTTGGAAACAGAGTTGCAACTGTGAAGTGTTCACTTTATCTGCCACTCCCGCTGCAGTCTCTCTGCCGAGAGCTCCCACTCAAGTGCTAACAAAAACGCCATGTTCTTTGTGTAAACATTCCGCATGGAATTTCAAGTTATTTTTTGGAGCGTTCAAGTTTCTTTCGTTTGTATCGAAATAAACTCCTGAATTGCTCTTTAGGTTTCAAAGATTTATTCAAATTTATGGCTTTTTTTCGTTTAAATTCCAACTCTTAGGTTTGGGTTTGTGCCAAAATAACAAAATATAATCAAAATAAATGAAATGCATAAGAATTAATTATATTTTTAAATAAAAACCTTTATCCTCGAATAGACGCAGAAAAATAAGATTTTTAAGCCGAACAGGCCTAGCTGTAATATTGAAAGGATATCAGCTTATCTGTTGGTCGAGGAGGAAGCTGGAAATAAAAGGGACAGTTAAAAACTCGAAAAGTTGGTTCAAATGTCAAAGGTAGAAGAAGAATTTAATTTAAATTATAAAGGTAGTTTTAATAAATGAAAAACTATTTTTTTTTAAATTTCAAAAAAAAATTATTAGAAAAAGTTGTTGAAAAAAATATTATTGAACAAAATGAGATAAAAATAATATGGAGAAAAATGAGATAAAAATAATATGGAGAAAAATGAGATAAAAATAATATGGAGAAAAATGAGATAAAAATAATATGGAGAAAAATGAGATAAAAATAATATTGGGAAACATAGGCTTACTTATTGGAGGCAAATGATTGGGTATGTATTATTCATGGAAGTCAAATTTATTCCTAAAAATTTGAAAAAAAAATATATATATATATATATATATATATATATATATATATATATATATATATATATATATATATATATATATATATATATATATATATATATATATATATATATATATATATATATATATATATATATATATATATATATATATATATATATATATATACACTCACACAACTCTAAACAAACAAACAAACAAAAAACTAACAAACAAACTACACACCGTCTTAATATATTGGATTTTCACCCAGTTACAACTTTTGGTTGCATGCAAACAAGGGAGTTTGTTGCTGCTGTTATTGATTCATCACACTTAATATTCTTGCTAAGTTCATCCATCACATTCTTTAATTATTGAAACTTCTGTTTCCAAAGCAATGGCAATTATAAATAGCCGAAAGTTCATGTCATTGATTCAGTCATTCATTTAAAAACTTAAATTTTTTTATATACATATATATATATATATCCCGATGAAAAAACTTCAGATTGTTCTCGAAAGGAAAAAATTAAGAAAAATTGAATTCAAAATGTGGTTTTGTTTTCGTTTTTTAAAGAATCTTTTATCATAAAAATATTCATTTTTATCGCACCCTCGTAACATTTTTAACGCATTAAAGATGAAGACAGACAATGAAAACCTTCCAACAATTTTTGACATCCCACACGCCGAATGGCTTTATACTATAGATTAATTCAGGAGAGGATTAATTAGACAGCAAGACGCTCTATAAGTAAATTCATTCAAATATTGGCATAATGAAGCCATTCGCTTTCAAGATTGAGGAGGTGTACTGATTGATAAGCAACACTTCTTTCCAAAAAATAATTCTCTAAAAAAATCCCCTACAAAAAATATTATCTTCAAAAACTTACTTTCCGAAAAAAATATCCGAAAAACTTTTCCAAAAGTCTCATCTACTTGATTCCTTGCTCACTCCTCGGAGAGATCTATCGCCTATCATCTCTTAGGGAGCTGTGAAACTCTTCCATCTTGTTGCATATATTTGCTTCGTGTGTTACGACTCAAACAACGCAATCTAATTATACTGCTCGTTAATTTTCATCTATTTTTACATTCTAGAAACTGAAGCCGCCTCACACTCCATCGGCGTATGATCATGTATGAGAGAATATCAAGTCGTCAGACAGCAAGCCGCATAGAGTTGAACTTTTGAATTACTGAAACAAAACGTTTAATGAGCTTTTAAAGTTTGAGTTATGTCTCTTTAACCTGTCATAACGTCTTCAATCGAGAAAGTATTCTTAAATCATTTACTCAATAAAACCTGCGCATCAGGCATTCCTCAAGGCACCACCGCCTCCGTTGAAGATTTTTAACAGTTTGTTTGGGTTCACACTAATAATGTTAATAATGCTCAGACTTTTAATCCAAATTTATTTTTAAAAATTTTGTCTTAACTCAAACATTTCAAATTCTTCACACAGATTCTCAGTTTTAAATATCTTTGAATCACATAAAGAATTACCACTAATGGTTTGTAATACTTTGCATAAAAGCGGTGAAAGTAACAAATGACGCTGCTGAAGAACAAGGATGATGTAACTCACGGGATCTTGGGCTGTTCTCACTGAATACGTTTTGTGAAGACCTACGGCTCTTCCACTTTGGTTGTGAACTTGCTTAACTTCAACTTCAACTTTTAGAAATAATTTTTAGTCCAATTTTTTTTCACATAAAAGCTTCAAGTTCCGAATAAAAAAACTTTTTTTGAACGTGCGTGATGACTTGTTTCTTTTACGAGCAAATTGTGGTAAAAGAATGACAGTAAGTAATTTGAAGACGGGTTATTTTGGTTTGAAGTCGATGGTTGTTTGTTGAAAGTAGCTAAGTTGTGTGCAATATCCCAAGTCAGACGAAGGTGAGTGAGTGTGAGTTCCTTCCAAACAGAAAAGAAATCAATAATATTAAGACGACTTTTAAGTTTTAATTTTTCGAAACTATATTTACTTCTAATGACCCTGATGAGCCTCGAGAATACCGATCAGAGTTGGTTGGATTAACAAGCGACCGAGTGGTTAGCAGTTCTAGCGTTCACTTTTTCAAGCAAATTCTTCCTAGGCAAGAACGCGAGAATCCGACTTCAGACACATCAAAAGCCAGACTCTTGGCCTCGACTATATAAAGGTCCAAAAAGTTGCGCATGTATATAAATATACGTATGTATGTGTTCGGATGTATGTGTGTATATGTACGGCTAGATATTTGCTCATGACGAACTATTATATAAGACTAGTTGCATATAAGTATACATAAGTATAAAATATATGAATGTATATGTATATATAGATAGATAGATTGGTTTGGAGAAATCTAGATGTATGCTTTTTCATATGCTTGTGTGTTTGGGTCTGTGTCGATGGTCTTCGGACAACTGAGCTTTCACGGTGGTTATCAAAGGTAACTCATCTCTCCAATTAATTATTTCAAGCAAAAAGTTGAAATTTCAAAAATAACTTCGATAGTTTCGAGAAGATAAATGAATGAAATATTAATATTAATATAACTTCCAAGACATCAAAATCGGTTTTTTTTATAAAACCAAAACTTTTCAAATAGTGGCTTCGACTTAATTCTTCCGTGGACATTCGATTTCAACCCAATAATTTTTAATTTTTTGTGCGCTCGTTGTCTTGGATGCTGAAAGAGACGGTGCTTACGCGCCATACATAGCTGTTGTAATGCTCAAGCCGATACATATATGCATGTGGCCGTAACAAAAGTTGTCTTGAAAGTAGACAATTTTAACGAGGCACAAATGTGGTGCCGATTCGAAAATTTCATTCATAGGCGAGTTTTATCATTTGAGTGGGTGTTTGTTAACGAGAGCTTTCTTCTCTTTGTGACCAAGCTGTGGCGTCAAGACCCAAGCCATTGAAGTCCCAGGAATGATAAAAGTATAAGTATGATTATGTGGCTCGATTGATTGAAGAGCAAAAATTGAAAGAATAAAAATTTATAAAGAAAAAGAGTCAAAAGTCGTGAACTCTCGACTAACCGTATATACGTAAGAAATTCATTTTTGAGGAATTTTGAGAAGAATCTATAAGGATGTGAAAATGGATCGATTAAAAGTTAACTTTCAACTTTCGAAGTTCAAACAGTGTTTCATTGCACCGTGTGGTTACAACAATACATACGCCATTTCATTTTTATACTTCAAACTCCTCCAACCTCAATGACCAAGATAATCGTTTTTTTAAATTTGTTCTATACCTCTCATTCAAAACACTCATTTCTAGGCTACACGTCAGCCAAGAGTCTGTTTTTCACTTGATTTACCGCCAAAAATAATTCAAACCTAAACATAACCGAGAATTGAACACTGAGCTTCACGCTTCACAGCGTAGCTCGCTAACCACTGAGCTACTGAGCAATAACGCTATTAATACCAGTCGCAAACAGCAACTACTGGCTACGGGTGACGCACAAGTTATCTCATCCCTCTCCAAGCTAACGACAACTGCTGTTGACGTACCGATGACAAACATCACCTGAGAGGTGTAGGACCACAGCATACAAGCTCCTAGTAGATATTTTGAAAGAAAAAATTGTACCACACAAGAAATCCTCAAGTTTATAAGTTGCTTATACTGCTGAAACAAATAAAAATACTGAAGTATTTTCAAATTAATTTGAGATCGAATACCAATAGAAATCTTTATTTAAAACAATTGAATAACCAGGAAAATTCAATGGATAAGCAATAAAGAGAGAAAAGTTTCAGAAATATGTAAAATATTATTAATGTGGGAAGACAGAATGATAAATAATTAATTGTTTTGCGCTAAATAAATAGGATTTAATTACAGTCGTTCATTAATTTCGTTTCATTCAAGTCATACAAAAATGTCCTTGAAATCCATGGTTAAATCCATTATAATGATATTCGCCGTTGCGTTGTATTGTGAGGCCAATGAAGGTTGAAAAATCCAAAAGTTGATGCCGAAACGATGAACCAAAAATTCTATAAAAAAATAAAAAAATAGTGAAAAAATGTCCAAGTGGACGAATCTTTAATGAAAAAAAAAGTTAAAAAATAAAATAAATAAAAACGAGAAAGAAAAAAAATAGGTAAAGGATTTGGAACAATTTTGTTGACTTGATTTATCATTTTAAAAAATAATTCGGATCGATTTGAATGCTGAATTAAAAGAACTTTTTATATTCGTGGGAAGAATCCACGTTAGGTGTAAAGAATAGAAGCTTTTAAAATCATTTTCAGTGTTCTAAACTCAATAGACATTGGCTCTCTTATTCAAATTGATGAAACTAGAACCAAAAATATTTAAAAATTAACCAAGTGTCATCAGGTGTCCATAATTCATGCACAAAACTCTTCTATATTCCCTCTAAAGAGATTTCTTGACTATACATTTCTTTTTGAGTCTGGGAAAATTTTAATTCACAATAGAAGCAACTCTCTGAATTTATATCAAGTGGTGACGAAATTATTCTCGATCCTCCTTTCTGATACGCTTCAACAAAAAATGAGACGAAAAACTATTGAATTTGAAATGAGCACTTTGTTGTTTGATGTCATAGATCTGTCTAAGTTCCTGCGTCATGAGACACCGTTGACGGGTCGTTGAGGTGAGATGAATAGGCTTTCAGGTAACTAACGTTGCTTTAATCACTCCTTCATACAGCTCCCACAATAGACCTTATTCTTGATGCTTTGTTGCCCTCAGACAGACACCTTTGACATTAGGACATAATTCTAGAAATGCATGAAGAAGATATATACAGTGGTAGGCCTTGTAATCAGTAGATTGATGGTCGTATCGAGGATCTATGAACTTCAGTTTGATTTGTTTTACATGTAAACTTGTTCTCACTCATGAGTATAATTTTTTGTTTGTTTGAGATATTTTGAAAAAACTTGGAAATGTTTACCGCATATGAAAGGCTCAGCGGTGATGATGAGCAAGGGAGTTTTTTGGTCACAAAACCACTGATTGAAGTCAACCCCTATTGGAACTTCAAGTCAGCCTGTCAGCAGACTTATCCAACAAGGCGCATAAATATGTCCCCAACTTTCCACCGTTTCCAATTTGATGTTCTCCCCCTACTTGTTTATTACTGCAATTCACTTATGTAACTCGCAGTGGTGATGTCCCTACTTGCGTCAGTATTTTTGAGACACCGTGCAGAGTATGCACAGATTAAAAAGCTGCGACACAACGTGCTCTGGCGTAAATCAAGGCGTGTATCGCGTGAAAATTCAAAACAAGGCGTTGAAAATCGCCATCTTGTCTTTCCATAATGGCATTCTTCGTTTATTTTTGGAGATTTTTCTTAAATTCTTTCGTGAAAAATCCAACCAAAAGTGTCAGCATTATTTTCTGGCCAAACAATTTTGTTAAATAAGAGCAAAAGTTGATTAATTGCCGTGTTCAGTAAACTTTCCAGTGATTCCTCTTTAAAAACGGCCGTAAATATGCTGGCACCTTCCACGCCACAAATGCGCCCCACACAAAGACAGCAAGATGGGAGATTATGTATAGAACGCCATAAAAAGCGAGTTATGTTAGAAGAGTTACTTGTTTGGTTTATGTTGTGAATTATTTTATGTTTTCTCACGGGGTAGCCAGACGCGAAATATATGCGTCCAATCCTACCCCACGACGCACGTAAGCATGCACGCTGTCCTCTTTACGTGCGTTACTGCGTTTTACGCAAGCTTTTCACGCTGTATTCCTACTTTTTTTTATCTTTTCAAAAATTTACGACTTATCTCGTATGTCTCATGTATGGAAACCTTGATTCTCTTATGTTATTCCTTGTGACTTCTTTTGTCTCCCCCCCTTTATTAATTCAAATTGATTTTTTTTTTAAATCTCTCATTAAAAAACACTCGGATAATTTAGAGTTTACGGTGAAATTATTTGATTTAAAGAAGCGTTCTCTGTTGGCTCTTTGAATGTGTTATGAGAAATTATAAACATATTTTTTATTAAGAATTATTACATAAACTCGAGTCCTCCTACCAAAAATTGAAAATCACTTTTCAGAAAATTAAAACAACATCAAACAATCTGTCAAGCTTTTATACAGACATAAAAAGCAATATTACAAAGGATGAGAGTTACCATTGGTACACACAAGGTACATTGAGTCAATGCTTGGTTACCTTTATTGAAGTCTTTTTAATCACAAAGTGTATTACTTTTAATTACAAAAGATTACTTAATGTTCACGTCACTGCCTGACCTTCACTTGCATCTGTCGGTTGGAAAATCTCTTTCCTCACTTTCTTACCTTCCCTTCGTCCATGTGTGTGTGTGTGTGTGTGTGTGTGTGTGTGTGTGTGTGTGTGTGTGTGTGTGTGTGTGTGTGTGTGTGTGTGTGTGTGTGTGTGTGTGTGTGTGTGTGTGTGTGTGTGTGTGTGTGTGTGTGTGTGTGTGTGTGTGTGTGTGTGTGTGTGTGTGTGTGTGTGTGTGTGTGTGTGTGTGTGTGTGTGTGTGTGTGTGTGTGTGTGTGTGTGTGTGTGTGTGTGTGTGTGTGTGTGTGTGTGTGTGTGTGTGTGTGTGTGTGTGTGTGTGTGTGTGTGTGTGTGTGTGTGTGTGTGTGTGTGTGTGTGTGTGTGTGTGTGTGTGTGTGTGTGTGTGTGTGTGTGTGTGTGTGTGTGTGTGTGTGTGTGTGTGTGTGTGTGTGTGTGTGTGTGTGTGTGTGTGTGTGTGTGTGTGTGTGTGTGTGTGTGTGTGTGTGTGTGTGTGTGTGTGTGTGTGTGTGTGTGTGTGTGTGTGTGTGTGTGTGTGTGTGTGTGTGTGTGTGTGTGTGTGTGTGTGTGTGTGTGTGTGTGTGTGTGTGTGTGTGTGTGTGTGTGTGTGTGTGTGTGTGTGTGTGTGTGTGTGTGTGTGTGTGTGTGTGTGTGTGTGTGTGTGTGTGTGTGTGTGTGTGTGTGTATGTATGTGTGTGTCTCTCTTTGTATGCTCATTTGTGCGTTCCTTTGTGTGCTTGCGTCTTCAAATGTGTTTGTTCTTCTATGTGCTCGGCTTTTTAATTGCACCTTCGTTTTTTATGTCTTTGTGTGTTTAATTATACGTTTGTGTTTTTAATATTTCGGTATCATAGTGTTTTTACTTTTTTAGTTTTTTTTATGCGATTCGCAAAATCTCAAAACATTTTCTGCGCAGGTTTCAAAATCTCAACCATTTTTTTCAAATTTTCAACAAAGCCTGATCACCTTTAAAGGCCGCATGGATTTCATGAGTATACTCAAGTGTGTCTCAGTGGGAGGCTTTCGTATGCACCTTTTCATGAATATCTAACTTTTCTATGACTTAAGTCATCCAGGTGTTCAGCATGTGTGGCCGTCATGAGGTTTTCGAGAAGTTTTCATTGTGTAATGTTCGTAAGGTGTTTTTGATATTTTCACCATATGTGGTGCTCATTAGATGTTCACCTTATGTGGTGCTCATTAGAAGTTCATTCAATGTGGTGTGTTGAAGGTGAAAAAATCAATTTCAAATAAATCCTGGAACAATCATTGTTAGTGCATTTAGCTTTTTAAGGAAAATGTGTTACATTTTTTTAATTTAGTAGTGATAATAGCTATAAAAGTAGCAGTACTATCAGTAGAAGTATTATTTTTAGTAGTTGTAGTAGTTATTGTTTTTGTTGTAACAGTAAATGTAGAGGTATTAGTAGTAATTCAAATTGCAGTAGCAACAGTAGTAGCGGCAGTAAACGTTTAAGCGGTAGAGAAACCAAACTGTCGGTTGGAACGTTCGCAACAACGCGGAGCTGTTTGGTAGAGAAGATTAGAGGAGCTTTAGTGACCCCTCGCAGCAACTGCGATAAGGAAGCAGTCGTTGAGGATGGTGAAGGCTGTTTCAATGCGTCGCGACTGTTTACACTTCACTCCACTCTCGGCCTAATGCTCGCGTAACGTTTACTTTTGCGCAAATAAATTGCGCTTGTGCACAAGTTGCTTCCATATATTCGAGAGTGTGCATACTATCAGGCACCTTGATGCTTTTTGTAAGATTTATCATCCTTCAAACAACCGGAACTTTTTAAATTCAAAAATAAGGTTCCGATAGAAATGTTTAGCGTGGAATTATGTAAGAACTAAACGAGAAAAAAAAATGTTTTGAGACTGCGCAATATGCGCAAGAATGGGAAACCAAGAAGAAAAAAGATTTGAAAAAAAAACTAATTAAGTATGAGGCGATGTTGAAAGGCTTAGAGATAATTTAATAGTGCAAATTATATCTTATAAAGAAGACTTAGAGGAGTGAACTGGAGGGTGATGTGGTGGAAAAGATCCGAAGTTGCCGTATATGGAAAAAACAATTTAAGAAAATGTTGCTTCAACGGAAAAGAAAATCACAGTATAAGAAGTTTATATGATATAAGTCTTACGATTTCCGATAGTTTTCAATATAAATTAACTTCTCAAAAGTACTTTATATTGAAGATTTTATTGTGACTTTGAATAAATTTGATTTATCGAATTAATAAATAAGACAAAGACAGGATGAATAAATAGAGGGACAAAAATGATGCCCAGGAATGTAAATAGATGCAAAAGCCTTTTTTGATTGATGGATGTTTGATGTAGAAATATGAAGCTTGAAACCATATACGGCAAAATGATGAGAATAACTGAAAATTCCTAAGAGAGGAATCGTGCGGTAGATATGAGTGAATAGGAGACAGTTGAAGGGAATAGGAACAGAACTTTTGATATTCGATCCGACAAAACATCCAGCAGATCCTCTCTTGCCTTCACTTGAAGCATTCGTCAACCATCTATAAACAATAATAATGTCTAAATTTTTAAATTATGACATTTATATTTTTATATTCGCGTCGATTGAACTCTCTGAAACGCTGAATATAGTATACGCTGTTATGTTTTAATACCAAAATCTGTTGGATTTATTTTTTGTTTTGTTTTAGAGATTATTTTTCCTTTACACTCGCTTTAAATTACAAATGTTCCAACAAAAGTACACGTACACAAAGCAGCTTAAATTTAGTTTAAACTTTTTCGAAAAATTTTACAAAAAAAATTTAAGTGGACTGTTATCGCAAGGTCTATCGTAAGTGCATGGCAAGTCAGACGCGCGTAAAATCGCAACTGGTTGCGCGGAAGGAGAGTCAATCTACGGTCTTATAGGCGTAATAAACAGGTTCAAATGAATTAGCGCTTTCGTAGCGCTATCATTTACGTTATATACGTTCCTACGCGGACGCTTAATCGCCCGTTTGTCGTTACAAATTACGACTATCTGCGTCGTGGTATTAGCACATTCTGTAACTAACTTCGATTTATTTGCCAAATCGTTTCAGTAATTCAGTTTGTACTTTCGAGTTGTATTTAGCGTCGAGGCTTTCATGCTTAGCCCCGAAATCAACGGCGCATTCACGTGATGTGAGGTTGAGAAAAGGATGCAGAAAAACTTTTGCTGAACTTTTTTGCTCATGATTTGAATAAATTAGAAAATTCACCATACATTGAACATACATTTTTTGAGCACAAAACTTTGAGGTTGTTAAAAGCAGTGTCGGACAGGGTGGTCGCGTCAAGACCACCACTGTGGGAGTTATAGCTATTGGTTTTTACCTTCCGTTCATATTCAAAAGACATTCTTTATTAATTCCATTCCTTAATGTCACCCTCTATTGAGGTCTTGAGCACACAAAGCTGAGGTTTATCATTTATTTTCATGCTTGTAATAAAAAGTTTTATATAAATCATACTGCTGTTTTTATTATTGCATGAATACAAAAAGTGTATAACTATGAATAAAAGTGATTTATAGAGGAATATATTGAATTATAAACAGTAACAACCACAAAAATAGTTGCTATTTTTTTATTATAAAATTTCGTTTTTTTGAAGAGAGTAATATAAGTATGTATTGCCTGTGATGCGTTTTTAATAATTAAATCAAAATTAATTTATTTAATTAACTTCACAAAACAATACGGATAAAACCCTAAAAACAAAATCAATTTTTATTTAACTCAATCTTATCAAAACGTTTGTAGAGCGCTGATAAACACTGTACAGCTTAAAATCTTTAAGTTCAACAAAATCATTTTGTCGATCTCTGAAGACTTACTTATTCAATAAATATTTCCCTCATCTTAATAATAATAGTGTACTTCTCTTTTTAAATAATTTATTTTTATTTTCATTTTATTTACTTATTCAATTCTATTTTTAATTTTTCTCCATAATTATAATAATAGGACGTTTTAAGTGGCCTCGAAACTCTACGGGGTTGATGCCACTATCATAATATTCGTATTTGTATTTTATTGTATTTTATTGTATTGCATTGTATTGTATTGTATTGTATTGTATTGTATTGTATTGTATTGTATTGTATTGTATTGTATTGTATTGTATTGTATTGTATTGTATTGTATTGTATTGTATTGTATTGTATTGTATTGTATTGTATTGTATTGTATTGTATTGTATTGTATTGTATTGTATTGTATGTATTGTATTGTATTGTATTGTATTGTATTGTATTGTATTGTATTGTATTATTGTATTGTATTGTTTTGTATTGTATTGTATTGTATTGTATTGTATTGTATTGTATTGTATTGTATTGTATTGTATTGTATTGTATTGTATTGTATTGTATTGTATTGTATTGTATTTTATTGTATTGTATTGTATTGTATTGTATTGTATTGTATTTTTATTTTACAAAGGTACTCCTCTACGAACTGCTTATATCAACAGAGGGAGTTGAGTTCGAAACTCTTACAACACAGCTTTTCACTTAAGAACAAAATTTCTTCGTCTTTTTACTGCTTTTTTATGCTTATTTGTTGAACTTTGTCTTTTGCGGTTAGTCTTCAAAAGCCCATCAGGTTACCACCTAGCTAGAGAGAGTGTGTGCTATAAACAACAAAAACAACAAAAAAAGTTATTAAAAAAAACTTGTCAAAAAAAAGAATAACAAAGTGACAATTTTAATTGCACTTTTTCATGTGGTGTATCTCCTTATTAGGACCTCCTGCTATAGGAGAACAATCGTCTATAAACATAATTTGTCTGCCTCACAGAATGACTCTATACTTTTTCATTACAACGTCTTGGAAGTTTCTTTAATGAGAATAAAAAGTTAAATTATATCTTAAAAAAAAAATTCAATAAGAATTAGTTTAATAATGCAGGTTTAATTATTACTAAAATGAAATCAAAATAAGATCTTTTAGTTCCTTACACTGTGCCATATTTTATAGGCTGTAGTGTTTTCTATTACATCTCACCATGTTTCATTATATCTCATTATATCCAATCGAATCGTGTTGTATTTATTATTCTTCATCCTTTTCCATTGTATTATACACCTCGTATTGTATTGTTTGAGCGCCTTTGACAGATCACAATGCACGGGGAGCTTCTCCACAAACTCCTGTTGAAACTCCACAGCTTTTTATCCATTTCTTCTTCTTTTTCAACCACCTCTCGCTCTTCAAGTTGTTTATTTTCATATTCATTGATTCCAGGTTGACTAGAATCTTTGTTGTTTCAAGTCCACCCATCGCTCCTCCTTCAAACCCCATTTCAGTCCTATGTCCACTCTTTCAAATGTTCACTTTCATCCAATCCTCCTCCTTTTCCCTCCTCCAAGAGTGACTCCTTTGACGGTTTGTTTATATTATTGCACATAAACAGGCCACTGAAGACCTGCCACGTGGTGTCTTGAGTGATGTTTTCTAGTTCCTCCACTCTGCAACGCACCGTAGCGCATGTACTATGGTGTGTCGAATGTCTAAAAAACAAATCAAGTCTGGTTATCATGAAAAACTACTCTACAATTTGTAAACTTCACAATGGAACAGTTGTACATAGCAATTATTATAGCATTAAACAGTTTCGGTTCGATTGACTGAACATGTGTCATCCTGCTATGGCACTTCACACAACACCGCAACTCTCAGTATAACTTGTCTATCAATGTCATCAATAAGCAAGTCTGTTTACTCTTTCCAGCACTGATTCATCAACTACACAATGCACGCAACAGCTTTTGCTGCCTTTTTTCCATTATCTTTTTCCCACATTTATTATTGTTGTGTCGCTTCTCCTTGTGTTAGCAACAGTTTGTACTCCATTCTGCTACACCAGTGAAGGGAGTGCAGCTAAGTGAGATGTGGTTGAGGTTGATGCTACCAAGGTCTGCTGCATGGGCAACCTTTCTCGATCCACTGCCTAAGTTCTGTAGCTACACCGAAGCTACATTATTGTCTTTTGTAGAATTCTGGTCGTATTTTGATCCACGGAATTCCACCGTGAAGAATTCATTCATGCATGCATGCAGAAGCAACATTCACGTCACAGTGCACTCTGCCACCCTTTGAAAAGCATTTAATATCCAGTACTGACAAGCTCAACAATATTCTTCTTCATTCGTCATCTTTCCATTCAGAAAAAACTCATTTAAAAAACAATGGATTTTTGTGCTCGTGTGTTCACGTCTGTGTGTTAGTGTCTGTGTGTTTGTCTGCATATGTCTTTGTTTGTTCGTTTGTTTGTGTGCATTTTTACGTGAAAATTTTGATTGTGAAATAATCTTTATATCTTTACGCCCCTGTTATGTGTAACTGAATTTGGCGTTTTTTTCCACGTCATTGTGACTGTTCACTTGATGTTGCGTAATGAAAATACCAATGTATGTATGCTTTTATGTTTGAGCTTAAATAGAAATTTCAACTGAATCTCCAAAAGACATAAATAATGAAGTCAAAAGCGGAAAAAATTTTAATTTTTGTTCCACATTTAAGCGTCTCGCGTGAATGTCAAGCGTAAATAAATCACGAAAAAACCACTTGACGTTTATAACCGCGCCAGTCGCAAACGTAACGTTTGCGCAAAACGTAAAACGTACATAACCGGACTCAGAAGTGACTGAGCGTTTGGTAACTAGGTGGAAAAACTCGTTGTTGGTGCTTGTGATTGAAACCTTTAACGGAATTGCTTATTTTTCCATTTTTAAATTTTTTACAAAAATTCTTTTTTTTTTTAAACTTGAAATTTTTTTGAAATAGTGAAAAATAAAAAAAATAATAAAGTTGAAAAAAAAATTTTGAAAAAATATTTTGACGGATGTTTTAGGAGCAATTAATTATGGAGGGGAACTTTATAATTCAACTTTGGCGTGTCTCTAGTGGCGGTTTGAAAGGTTATTAGGAGATGATGAAGATTACAAACCGATAAATGCGATAGAATGCTTCACAGAATTTGGTGCAAGCCGATGCGTACATGAGTATACGACAGAGGCCTGGAATTCTGCACTGTTGACTACTATTTGCTCCGCCAAACACAAAGACGACCATGAAAATAAGCAAAAGATGATCCTTTATGGTCTATCACGACCACATCTGTGTGTGCGGCTGTATGGCTGTGTGTGTATGTGTGTATGTTTGTATCTGCTTGTTTACGTGTGTACGTGTTTAAGTATGTTTTTGGTCTGTTTGTGAGTATATGCGTACAAATAAAGGTGAGGTTTGGTAACCTAGTAACGAGAAACTTTAGAGCTTTTTCACTTAAAACTAATTTCAAAGTGCGTTCTCATTGTAAAAAAATCTTTAGTTCTTTCAAAAATGATATTAAAAAAAATTTTAAGTTTTTTTTTTGTCATTTACGGTTTTTTCTCTTCATTCGCGTTTTATTATTGGTCTTATGTGACGGAACGTGCGGGAGTAGTTACAAAAAGGTTTGCTTCGATGTTTATACGCACGAAATTAATTAAAAAGGAAGCTGCAGACATCAAAGAAGAAATCAAGTTTAAAAAAAAGTGCAGAAAACCTATTTGATTGGAAGAAAAATAGCATTTCCAGTAAAACTGGTTCTAAAACTCGTTTCTGAAAAAAAAACTGTCGTAAAAACAAGTTACATGAAACTCCAAAAGCTTGTTGCTTCGTTTTTTTTTGTTTTTTTTTCAGTTTTTCTAATTTTTGTGATTGTTGTTTTCGTTTTTTTTTTTTTTTCAGTTTTTCAGTTTTTCTAATTTTTGTGATTGTTTTTTTCGTTTTTTTTTTTCTTGAAATATTTGTCAGTGATCAATAAAAAGTTTTAAAGTTGTTTTGTTTTTCTTCGGAAACTTCATCCTACTAATACCGCGTTTTTATTTGCTATTCTTGAACTAATTTAAAGTATATATTTCATTCTCAAAATTCATTTTTCCACAAAATTAAAAAAAAAATTTTTTACTTTTTGAAACTATTTTAGACTTCCTCTATGAATAAGGAAGGTTCCAAGGTAATTTGAATGTAATGTATGTCTCTATTTTCCAACTGTTCCTTGTTACTCACACAATTTTTTTATTTTTTTCAACAAAACTCGAAATGTTCCACTTGGTCCAACAAAAACATTGAAAGTGTAACATCATCACATCTAGAAGCAAAACTGTTGATTTCATGACCCTCATACAACCACCATTCGTCCGTCGCAGCCATCAACAAGCTCAAACAACAACACCATCAACAAAGAAAAGATAACAACGGCATCAACAAAGAAAAGATAACAACAACAACACCATCAACAAAGAAAAGATAACAACAACATCAACAAAGAAAAGATAACAACAACATCATCAACAAAGAAAAGATAACAACAACAACACCATCAACAAAGAAACGATAACAATAACATCAACAAAGAAAAGATAACATAAGCATCAACAAAGAAAAGATAACAACAACAACACCATCAACAAAGAAAAGATAAAAACAACATCAACAAAGAAAAGATAACAACAACAACACCATCAACAAAGAAAAGATAACAACAACATCAACAAAGAAAAGATAACAACAAAAACACCATCAACAAAGAAAAGATAACAACATCAACAAAGAAAAGATAACAACAACAACACCATCAACAAAGAAAAGATAACAACAGCATCAACAAAGAAAAAATAACAACAACACCATCAACAAAGAAAAGATAAAAAGGGCATCAACAAAGAAATAACAACACCATCAACAAAGAAAAGATAACAACAACACTATCAACAAAGAAAAGATAACAACAACAGCATCAACAACGAAAAGCTAAAAACAACGCCCTCAACAAAGAAAAGATAACAACAACAACACCGTCAACAAAGAAAAAATAACAACAACAACAGCATCAACAAAGAAAATATAACAACAACACGATCAACAAAAAAAAGATAAAAACAACGCCTTCAACAAAAAAAGATAACAACAACAACAACACCATCCACAAAGAAAAAATAACAACAACAACAGCATAAACAAAGAAAGGATAACAACAAAAACAGCAGCAACAAAGAAAAGATAAAAACATCACCATCAACAAAGAAAAGATAACAACAACAACAACACCATCAACAAAGAAAGGATAACAACAACAACAGCAGCAACAAAGAAAAGATAAAAACATCACTATCAACAAAGAAAAGATAACAACAACAACAACAAACACAGGTCGGGTATTACAAAGAGAAGAGAAGAAGATTAGCAGACGTCTTTTGCTAATGAAGTTACGAGTTGTGTGTGGGCACTTGGTCCGTGTGTGAATACTTATTTGTTCGGTCATCATAAACATCGGCTTTCGAAAATCAACTTTTCAATAAAAAATATTTTGTCAACAGTTTTTTTTCTAAAATATGAATTCTCTTTTTAATTTAAAAAAAAAATATTTTTTTTAAATTCATAAAAATTAATCAAGTCGAACACTTTTCGTTTTTTTGATATTTATGAAAAATTATAATTTTAAAGTTTTTAAATATTTCTTTTTTAATTATTTGTTTATATGAGCTATTCATTTGCGGATACTCAAGGTGTCTTTCTAGTGAAACACTGCCTCAATTCCACAGAAAACTTTCAAGGATGAACTTGTCTTGAAACAAAAAGTATCAATAAAAGGCATTTTATTTGCTGTTCATTTTCATTTTATTTTACGTCTCTTCATTCAGCCTTGTTTTTATGTGGCCGAATTATCGTGCTTTGTCATAAAATTGAAACTTTCTTGATTGCTCAAATCAACAAAAAATCAACGACCAAAATATTTAAGAATCAAAAATTTTTATTCAATTTTTTTTAAATAGCTCGCTTTAGAAATAGTGGGAGTTTAAAAACTCAGGTTTTTAAGCAGCAGCCTTTTGGGTTTTTCGGTTTTTTTTGTATTGATTTTCATCCAATATTTTTTGCCTCATTGGAGGGACATACTTCTAAAGATCTTTCCCATGTCAACGTGCTCACCCGATGAAATGTTTTAATAACCAAAAAATATTTAGCTGAATTGTTTTTAAACTTTAAATTTTAAAAATAACAAAACTCATTAAAACTTATTGACTTCAAACAATTATCCGAACGCGAAAAATACTTTTTTTGTTACAAAAACAATTTAAACATCACGAAAAAACAAAAAAATCCATTAGTTGAAATCAACTTTTCAAAGTGGAATTTTTTCCCGAAATGAGAAAAAGGATTTCCAAATCTTTTGAAACACACAAAAACTTTTCAATGTTTTTGGAGACATGAAAATACTTAGTCGGAGTGCCTGTTTTTCTGTCACCTATTGAGCCTCTGAAGACTGGATCGCTTGTTTACGCTGCTGAAGCTTTTTTTCTTTTTCTTTCCTTACTTGAGTGTTTTTTCTTTGTTTGTTCTAGTTTTGAATTTTTTGTCTTTTCATATTTTCACTTTTTCGTGCTAATTGTATTTTTTAACTCTTTTTTTAGATATTTTTTGAACATGTGTATTCATCAATTTTTTTAGTTTTTCACCTAATTTCCTTTTCAATCCTCCTTTTTCTCACGTCTAGAGTTATGTTAATTTGATTTCAAAACTTGGTTTGAATGAAAAAATTTTCAACTCTTTGTTGACGATGTAGTTATTATTTTTTTTTTTTTACTTTTTTGTCCTTTTTTTTATGATCTCTGTGGTCGGAGTGCTGAGAATTTTTAATGATGTTTTCATTATCAGTGTCAACTTGCTGAATATAAAACGGAAAGTAAACTTTATTTCGAATAAAATTGTAAAAGAATTATTAAAATATTTTTGACAAAAAATAAACTTTTTGTGATTATATTTCTTTTTCGTTGACACGTTAATTTTTTGTTTCATAAAAACCTGCAATAAACATTTGTCTTTCAAAGAAATTTCCACAGGAAAGTTTTTTCTCTCCACAAATCACCATTACCCTCTTGTTGTAATGTTTCCACCTTTTGAAGTTTTCCAAAGAATTACATATTTTCCCATACACTTGGTCCTCTTAAGACTCACCACTGTGTTTTCGTCTCTTGCACCTATAAAGCCATTGAATATCCTGCATAAAACAGCACTTTTCAACAGAGAATCTTGAAAACAAAAACAAAAAACAAAAGAATTGTATAAAAAAAACGAAAAAATAAAAAATAAACTCAAACATTTTTCCAACTTCCCAAACGACTGCTCGGAAGAGTCAAAGCGGGAATTATTAATTATGAATGGTTTTCTACTGCGAGGCCTTCATGCAAGCAAGGTGGCATTAGCGGGTCGTTGAGACCACATTACAACATTACGGCCAACTTATTTGCAGAATTAACGCACTAATTGATTACTTTGCTGTGCTTCCTCTTTGTTTTTGTTGCATTGCAACACTTTGTTTTTGTTGCATTACAACTCTTTGTTGTTGTTGCATTACAGCTCTTTGTTGTTGTTGCATTACAACTCTTTGTTGTTGTTGCATTACAGCTCTTTGTTGTTGTTGCATTACAACATTTTGTTGTTGTTGCATCACAACATTTTGTTGTTGTAGATTCTTTGCAACATTTTGTTGTTGTAGATTCTTTGCAACATTTTGTTGTTGTAGATTCTTTGCAACATTTTGTTGTTGTAGGTTCTTTGCAACATTTTGTTTTTGTAGATTCTTTGCAACATTTTGTTGTTGTATATTCTTTGCAACATTTTGTTGTTGTAGATTCTTTGCAACATTTTTTTGTTGTAGATTCTTTGCAACATTTTGTTGTTGTAGATTCTTTGCAACATTTTGTTGTTGTAGATTTTTTGCAACATTTTGTTGAAGGTTCATAAAAAATCTTATTCAACAAACAGTATGCGTTCTTGGTAACAACTTTTGATTATATGAAATACAACGGCGAGTTTTTCTTGACTGGAGTTCAGGGGCGGTTTCAACTGTGAAAGCAAAGAGCTGCAGACCAGCTCCAACCCACCTTTGATGAAACTACCACAGAAACCGAAGTGCCACAATTGAAAAAGCATAAAGGAAAACCCCCACAGATTATCAAACAGCTTTGATGCATCTAAAACAACAAAAGTTCACTTTTATTTCACTCGATTCTCGAACGTTCGAGGCGATTGTGGATGCGTATGGAGAAATCCTGCAACGAAGACAACTGCACACACGCACCTTGAAACTTACGACTCGTGGTTTTTGCAGGCATTACTCACCGAAAAGTGCAGAAAAAGGTTTTAAAAGTCGCAATGGATGTCTCAGACACACTCAAATTGATGTGTCCTGGATTTGTCGACGTTTAAGTCAGGTGCATTTGTAGAAATTGTGTTTGTGTGTGTGAGAGTGTGTGTGTAGAATTGTGTGTGTGTGTGTGTGTGTGTGTGTTTGTGTGTGTTTGTGTGTGTGTATATGTGTGTGTGTGTGTGTGTGTGTGTGTGTGTGTGTGTGTGTGTGTGTGTGTGTGTGTGTGTGTGTGTGTGTGTGTGTGTGTGTGTGTGTGTGTGTGTGTGTGTGTGTGTGTGTGTGTATGTGTGTGTGTGTGTGTGTGTGTGTGTGTGTGTGTGTGTGTGTGTGTGTGTGTGTGTGTGTGTGTGTGTGTGTGTGTGTGTGTGTGTGTGTGTGTGTGTGTGTGTGTGTGTGTGTGTGTGTGTGTGTGTGCGTGTGTTAGTGTGTGTTCGTGTGTCTGTGTGTTTGTGTGTGTGTGCGTGCGTGCGTGCGTATAAAACACCTATTATGATGATGATGATGAGTTCAAACGATTTGCTCTTACATTCAGAGTCAACACCTCCAGCTAATTCAATATAATTAGCTCAAGGCGTTCCCCAACCCCGCTGCATGTGTGCGCCTGTTGAAGAGTGAGCTGGGATGTTACTATCAGCAGTGTCCACTCGTTACATGCCTTTCTTAGCAAGCTCAACCGCAGTCGAAGCTTTAAATGTTTGAACAATTGTCCTGAGAGTCGTACGAAGGGGTGTTGGTTGAAAAGATTATTGTTTTTTGACGAAAAATTAAAATTATGATTTTTTTTTTTGCAAGTATGAAGCAACTTTGAAAAGCAATAAAAAAGTCGCTTAGTTTTCAAAGTGCATAACTGACAAAGGAAACTCGAAAAAAACTTTTTTCGTATAAGCAAACTAAAAAACAGCAAAATTCAATTGACAAAAAGAATCTCAGAAAAATAATTATCTCAAAAGGCAAGAATTTTTTTGGACGGAAAGGACCTTACATCATTACGAAAGGCCTGACGTCAGAATGTCAATGACGTCATCAAGAGAAGGAAGGGCATAATGATGAATAACTATGAGACTCACGTGTTTTTTAAATTTGTTTTTTTTTGCTCTTGATTTGTTGTTGTTGTTGTTTTTTTTTTTTTGTTTTTTTGTTTTTTTTTTGTTTTTTTCAAACTGCCTCATAATTGGAAGTGGGGTTAATAGAAGTGGTGTTTGTTTTTGTTTGTCGGCTGTCTTTTATAACTGTTATTTGTATATTTCGAATTTACTGCTTATAAGAGAAATGTTTTTATGAATGCAGATGTCAAAGATTAAACACACTTTTTAGTTTTCAAGCTAAGTTTTGGGCTTCAAAAGCTCAAAAGTTTTTAAGTTACTCCAAGTAGTTCAACATTTAAATATGGTATAAAGTTGTATATTTCTATAAATATTTTAAAAAATAAAACACAAAATAGTTATTCTCTAATTGTAGTCCAATTTCCTGAAATCGGTCCACGTTTAACTATTGGAAATGAAGCTGATGGTTCAGTTATTAATTCCTTTCGGTAATTTTTAACGGCGGCTGGCGTCATTGGCAGATGTTGAAGATGTTAAAAATAAAACTTGGAGAAGATTTTATTTTCAATTAATCTTCCAGCTTCTTATTGAACTCGTTTGAAAGAACAGATCTAGAGAAAAAATTTAATGCGAAACCGAAATCAAAGCTTTTGAGTTTAATTTCAGCTTTAATGTTCTTAATGATGATATTATTGTTTCATCAGGTAGTGCTAGGAATTTGCAATAACGTTTCGGTTTCAAGGACTTTCTCGTTTTGTTTTCTGCACCGAACAAGAAGCACCTCGTCAATTATCTTCTTCATTTGCTCCCAAAGACAATTTATCGGTCTTCTCCTTGAACTCATTTCAAACTTTTGATTTTTTAAGTTTCCTCTTCATGCTACTCTGGTCTGAATTCAAAACTATTGAATTATTTTGAGACCGCCGCAAAAGAAATTTTTTTAAAAAGCTCTGATTTGTTTGAAAAAATGCGAGTATGATGTATGATGACACATCGAGTTGATTCGGTGATGGCACGATGCCGTGAAGCTCATAACTCCTCGTGCTTTTGTTCAAACTCCATTTCATGCTCTTCGAAATAATGCGACTTCATTTAGAAATTCTAATTCTCTTTCAATCGTTAATCAGTAAATTTAAAAAACTTAATCAAGTATTTGAAGGTTTTTATCAAATATTTGAAGGTTTTTATCAAATATTTGAAGGTTTTTATCAAGTATTTGAAGGTTTTTATCAAGTATTTGTAAAATTTAAGTATTTAATTTAAGTATTAATTTAAGTATTCAAATAAATTATTGAGCGTTCTTGTTCACAACCTCACGCTTCACTGCGGCTCCATGGAGGTTGATCTACAACCTCCCTCCATCACCACAAAGCCTCTCCATCAAGCAACACTGGTGACATCTTAAAGAAAATTCATCCATAATTATCGAAGGATGAAGTGATATTTTGCTGTGATGCTTTCCAGGAAATCCCACCTAGCCATAAAATTTCGCACGTCTTGTAAATAGTCTCTGACCTTATTTACGCCTTCCTGAACTACGCTTTCACAAGTGGCCGCTTGACTGATATAACCGAAAGAAAAATAAAAAAATAAAAATAATCAAAAGGAAAGAGATAAATAAATCCGAAAATATGTCTTGTTCATCTGAGCTTTAAATAGAAAAAGAAAAAAAATGAAAAATCTTACAAATTAAAAATTTATCTTTCAATAATCAAAGTAAATTTCAAATTTTAAAACTTTGTTTTTGCATGAAAATAGTGAGAAATGTTTCTATGAAGCAGACTTCTTTCGCTTTTAGTTCCCAACCGGTTTGTTCAGCTTATTCAGAGGCTTATTAATAAAACCTGTTCAATAAAACCAGGCCAAAAAGATGCTTCAAAGTGGGTTAATATTGCTAGCGTCAATGGTTTCAACCTTGGAGAAGCTCATTCTCATCTTTATAACATCTTCGGTTCAGCTGTGTTCCACATTTGGTTTTTTTTAATTAATTTTTTTATATTTTTATAATCCAGGCGTGTCAAATTTCAAAGGCGCTCTCCAATATATTTCTGTCATACCTCACCCCTTAATCGACCGTTTGTGTTATCGACCCGTGTTTAAGCACGAAATTATTTATAAATCCACAACTTACGTGCAAACACACACATACGCAAAAGCAAACACACACTCATATACAAAAACACTCATATACAAAAACACATATATACAAAAACACACACATACAGAAACACTCATGTACAAAAACACACATATACAAAAGCACACATATACAAAAACACACATATACAAAAGCACATATATACAAAAACACACATATACAAAAACACACATTTAAAAAAACACACATATACAAAAAACACACATATACAGAAAAACACACATATACAGAAAAACACATATACAGAAACACACATATACAGAAAGACACATATCCACAAATATATACAGGTAGACAAGATAAACACTCCTAAAAAGAATGGGAAAAAATTTTAACTCCCAAAACTTGGAACGTTTTTGAATAAATTTTTAAAAAATCGAAAAAAATATTTTTGAAATTTTGAATAAAATTCCGAATTTAAATATTTCGAGTTGGGTCCTTGAACTAATAGGGCTGTCATCTGATGAGAGTTGTTTCTCTTACTAGGGGAGAAGCTCAACTATTTGAAGAATCTTTCAAATAGATTGTCTTCGTGGAAGAATTGGCTTTTTCTTATTTTGTCCTATAACTTCGTGAAAATGAGAATTGAATTTGAGAAATAAACTTCGTTTAAAGTTTTTTCCATTTCAATTTATTTCGAAGATTGGAATTTTTGGCGAATTTCAGGTTTTTGGTATTTTTTAATATTTAAAATTCACGTTCCATGTTCTCAAATTTTTTTGAGCTTTGTGAATCAATTATTCATATTGCTTGCACTGTTCCATATTTTCTCATCAAAATAATTTCCAATGGCACTTTAAAATTCCAAAAAAAAAGTTTTTAATATAATATTTTTCAAATTTTTGTATAAATAAAAACGACAAATTGTTAACAACTATGTGAGGGTTTCGTTTTATGAGCTGCTCAAAACATTGTTGAATAGAAGCCAACACTGGAGATGAACAGCGACGAACAGTGAATATTCCTTTAATCAGGCCGGTTCGACGAGGAGTGGTGCGTTCAGTACGCAAATGACAAACGAATTGATAATCATAATGTTCTTTCCAATTTCTAATTCGAAATTTCATTATCCCATTCTTTTTAATATGTTCCGCTGTTCTTTGTGCCGTTTGTGATTATTCACATATTTTTCGTGTTTTTTTTATATTTGCCGTTCTAGGTGATCTATTGCGTAACCTTTTTGTGCTAATCACTTCCGTATGCTATTTCATTTTTAAACGTTATATACATAGACAAATCTCCACATTAACAATTCAGTTTCCAATCTAATCAATTTTTTCACTCAATATATTTTTTTGAATGTTTTTTAGAATGTTTTGATTAAAAAATAACAACATTCCTCCAGTTTCAATTTTGCATTTATCAAGTGCACTCATTCATTTTCCATAAATAAATTTAAACACATCCTCGACATACTTTTTTGAATTATTATTTTTTAAAACATAAATAAATGAAGGTCTTCAGGAAGAAAAAAATTGATATTCAAATTAGCTATGGCCTTATTAATAGTTCGATTATGCACTCTCTATTTTCCAGTTTTTCATTATGAAAAAATTTTTCGAAAGAATTTCTATTCAGTAGTTTTTTTTTCTTTGTTTTAATGCCAGATAAAGTTTCGCAAAAAACTCCAAGTTGTCTTTTCATTGTGCGCAGAAAAATATTAAAAAATAATTATTCTATTACTTTGTTCCATGAAGTAGATGTGCGCTCTTATTGCAGTTCCTTAAGCTCCGTTGCAACACCATGTTATTTTACGCCAGACGGTAACATGATCAATCAACCTCATCATTCACCATTCTCTTTCACCTTCGTTTTGTTTTTTCAGCATCAAAAGACGCAACGTCGCATAAGTTTTGGAGGGAATGAAAAAGCGAAAAAATTGTTGTTTGCAAGCTGAAGAGGTAGTGATTGAAAACCATAATTCATCAATTACTCTCAAGGTTAAGTTTTGTATTGGAACAAATACCGACCATGGAAACCTTCGACTAGAAGGTGGATTTGAATGAGTTCCCAAAGCATAAGGTGGACACGCAGCATGCTTGGATCGCTTGAGAATTTCTTGCATGGGAGCAAATGTCATCGTGCTTTCATAATCCTCATCAACTTAAAAATAAATGATGGATTGTTTAATCATGGAGCATGCAATGATTTATTCATGGTGAATGGATTGGTTGGATAAATTTATTTTAAAATAATAATAATAATAATAATAATAATAATAATAATAATAATAATAATAATAATAATAATAATAATAATAATAATAATAATAATAATAATAATAATAATAATAATAATAATAATAATAATAATAATAATAATAATAATTATTATTATTATTATTATTATTATTATTATTATAATAATTATAATAATAATAATAATAATAATAATAATAATAATAATAATTATTATTATTATTATTATTATTATAATAATAATAATAATAATAATAATAATAATAATAATAATAATAATAATAATAATAATAATAATAATAATAATAATAATAATAATAATAATAATAATATGAATAATAATAATAATAATAATAATAATAATAATAATAATAATAATAATAATAATAATAATAATAATAACAATAATAATAATGATAATAATGAAAAAGAAATCGCTTTGTTTACTAATCAAAATTCTATCAGCGGTTGAGGAAACAAAAAATGAATAATGATGAGGATGAAAACTACCCCAACAAGTGCACTGGAGGCTTTCAACGACGGCTGGAAGCTGTTCAGGGTCTGTGAATTAATTTTCATTGAAATTAAATATTAATATATTAAATAAATTATTAAAATGCATTTTAAACTAATACTTTGAGGTACCTTTGAATTGGATTTTTTTCTTTAAATTTTTGGAATAAAAATACGCTTTCAAAATTTCAAAATTTTAAATCCTTTAACTATTAGGTTAATGTGAAATACTTAATGCCATTTTGTTAAGATGGTCCTCTCTTCATTGACACATCGCCTTGAGACTGCTGACAACTTGTGACAAACAGTAGGTGGTGTCTTCAATCACTTGAACAAAATATTAAAGATTAATTTTTAAAAAAGACAAAATAAATATTATTAAAAATAAAAAACAAAAAATGCCAAAAATATTTTCATGCAGGTAATTTATTAAAAAAATGGCGAAAGCGAGAAGAAGAATTTGTGAAGAAGTGGTGAACAAGGAGAATTTCCAGCAGCGAAGTTTCTTATTTGTGCAGAAAGGTGTTTGCAAAAAATGACGCCAGTCTGTGTTTGCATGAATTCAATCGGCCTCGAAATATATGTAGAAAAAATGTTTTATTTATAAGACAAAAAGTAAGCATACGGCAGAAATCAGCTTGAAAATGTTACGAAAAACAGAAGAAAAAAAACACTGAAAAATGAATGAGTCATGAATAATGGATTTTTTTCAAGATTCCCCATTAAAGTGGTGTGATGCAATACAGGTGGTGAGATGACTCAGTACGAGTCACTACTAGCGGCCTCCTTTGTTTCGACTTGTGTCTATTTAAAAACTATTACTCCTTACCTTTTGGCAGTTAAATTTATTTATTTATAATTATATAATTTTTATTCGATCCTTTTTGCAGTTTTTCATCAATTTTGTGGTTTAATTAACAGCATACCCCGTCAAATAATCTCGATTTCTTGTTACAAACCGCCTTCTGAGCCCTGTATGAGGCGATGGCGCTCATAACATTGCCGTCTTTGTTATTTGCTGCCGTCTTTGTGCTTTGTTGGCGCTTTTTTAGTCTTTGTTACCCCACCAAAGAACTTCTTAATATTATTTTTTTTTTTTTGCTAAGATTAATCTTTTTGGTTTCATTGTTTTTGGGCCTTATAAAAAAAATTTAAATTTGTTTTTCATAATATTTTTATCATAATTTCTTATTATTATTCAAATTATATTATTATTTGTTTATTTTTATTTTTATTCTCCTTATTGTCAGGCGATTCCTGGCGTCAGGCAGACTGCCATAATAATTGGAAGACGTACGTGTTATGCTTGTTAACGGGCTTATTTGAAACTTTTTAAATCCATTTTTAAAATCTTTATTTACTCTCTTTATTTACTTTGTCATTCCGTATTTTTCGAAACTAATTTTTACCGACTTTTCGGGATTATATTTATCAACTATTTTGACTATTTTGAAATATTTATTCGCCACGGAAACAAACTGAATAAAAAACAACATTAAAAGGGCAGATTAATCAAGCTACAGAAACGAAAAAAATGTTTAAAGCAATGAAGCAATCGCGGTGATTCGTCTTTTGCAGGTGCTGTGGATCGATCACAGCCAATGCTTGTGTGATCTAGTCCACCTACAGTTTTTTTTTCATTCACCAATTGATTTTTGTAAATTAAAAATTTTTTTTTTGGTCCTATCTGTTTTTATATGAAATTTTAAAGATTTCAATTTACTTATAAAAAGTTGTTTTCTCATTTTTTAACTTTTTTTGACTTCTTACTTTATTTTCCGGATCTTTCCACTCCATCAAGTTACGAGTCAATACAACATCATTTTCTTCAATTGCCACTCAACTTATTTTTTTAAGACTGTTTTCGTTTTGTCGAGTTGTGTGGTTCGATAAACGATTTGGTCATTTTGCCTGCCGCAATCATTCATACATCTTTTTACAACGCAATTTGTTTCGTTAGCTATTTTTTTATTTTTTCTTTAAAGCCTCTACAGCGACGCTTCAAGTCAAGTATTTCTATAGTGCCGTGAGGTCGACGCTTTTAGTGAAGATTTCCTCACTTCAGAACGTGTTTTGAGAGGTATGCTCTCCTAAAAGAGCAACTCCATAAGACTCCACTTTTTTCACCCACGCCAGCTTTCATGATCACCTTCTCAGTCTGATTCAGTTGGCTGTTTTATCACTTAGAAAGCCTTTAAAGCTTTTTAGACGACTTTTATGTCTGGTTATGTACTTTGAAATCTTTTATCTGCTCACTCTTCAAGCCATCTCCGATAATAGAAAGGCTACGTGCAAGCAACACCATGGATCGAAAGTTATAAGAAAGTTTGAAAGATTCGTACAAAAGAAAATAAACACAGCAGCAAGGTACCTCCAATTTTTCCATCACTTCTGGAAAAAAAATTTAATTGAAACGGAAAAAACATTATTAATAGCATTCTTGTTTTCAACTACTTTTTCAATGCTTTTCAATATCAAACAAAACTTAACTGAATGTAGTGGCATAACACTTATTTTTCTGAAAAATACGGTTTTTAGTGAAAAAATATTTGGAAATTTCGAAAAAAAGCAAATATCATTCGAGAGTGTGTGGCCTTGAATCTCAATGCAGACGTCCACCACATCCTCCTGATGGTCTTTTTATGACTATTTTTTTTCCTATATCCAAGCTATCCTAGGCAGATCAAATTATGAACTTCACGTAAACGTATTGTCGAGTGCTTATTTTTTTATTTTTATCGAAATATCTGATTGCTTTGTTAGAGAGAGTTAGGCTACTTTTAGGTCTGGTTTTTCCTTCTTTGAAGAATGTACACTGAAGATTTCAAATTATTCAACAAAACCCAAAAATGCTCTGACTTTAGAGAGAGAGTGCAAAAAGAAACATTTAATTTTTCCATTTCAAAGTTTTGAATTTGGATTTTTCATTGTCTTGATAACTAAGTTTCAAAACCTGAACGAAATAAGCGCATGCGTAACTTTGAAAGAATTCAAATTATTGCTTCATTGAGGGAAGGTTTGGTTTATTGTAAAGACATGGAAAGTTGCGGTCAAAATTCCTCTCTAAAATATTTTTGAATAAGCCGCTTATTATTGATAAAAACAATTTAAAAAATTTTTGTTGATAAAATACTTTTAAGATTTCATTAAGACGTTGTTTTCGTTGTGAAAAAAAACTTACAAAGGACAACTTCAACAACGTAGCACCAAAAAATAAATTTATTTATTGAGCTATCAGACTTAGTTTAAGAGTAATATCCCATTGAAAGTTGAGTCGTTCAACGAATAACTATTTCATGTTAACTTTTTCGAACCAAAAAATTCATTAGTTGGTCATAGTTTGAAAATTAGCAAGCTGGGACTCCAGAAGTTTTAAATTGGAAAAGAAAATTTGAAAGTTCAAAAGTATGCCATAAGCCTCTGTATCTCTCAAGACAATAGCGTTTTTTCCATCTTTTGACCTCATTGTCCAATCTAATCAAACTTTTTGTATATTGTCAATTTTCCGCCTTTCGAAAGGGCTTTGTTCTATATGTGCAGACCAAAAGTTTTAAGTTTACAAAGAAGACTCAAGTGTTGAAGAGTGCTGAAGAGAATGAAAGATTTATGTTCGAAGAGCACAGACCACTGTGCAGGTACAAAGAGGGAGGCATTGGAGTCAAATGATCAGAAGACTCATCTGGTTTTTGAAGTAGGAATGAGTGAGCGAGTCAGGAAAAAAAGTTGTTCAAAAGTTTGAAAGATTGTCAGAAAACACGATGAGTCAGTGTGGAAGTTGAATATAAATTCTGTGTGAAGTGAGACTGAGAAAGAACAAGTTAGAAGGAAAATAGACGATATTCCAATAAATCTGGTCCCAACGAATGATAAAAGACGGAAGGAAAATTTAATTGTCGATGTATGGACACCTCTTATAAGGAGTTCTCCTTGGATGAAAAAAATTAAACCAACATAAAAACAAGAACTGAACTGGATACAAAGATTCAACTCCTAAACCACAATGCACTGGCTAGGGTAGTCTTCGTGCATTTGCCACCTGCAAAGTAACCCGAGCTCGTGGCACTGTGGAAAAAAACCTGATGCGTGTCCTGAGAAATATTTTTAGAATTCGGTTTTTCGAAAAAATTAATAAGTAAAAAATTATTTATAATATCAGTAATCGTACTGTTTTTTTTATTTTTTTATTTAGTTTAGAAGCTGAAATTCAAGTTTATTAATGCAACTTCGCATACAGAGGTATTCTTTCAAAAAGTAACAAAATCAAAATGAAATTTGAATAACTTTCACAAGAACTTTTGAAAAGCAATTGTACTGGAAACAATTTTAAATGAAAAAACTATATAAATCTAACTAAAAAAAATAAATTAAGAAAAATAGAAAAAAATCGAAAAAAGCAGAATAAGAAATATAAAGACATTTTTCAAATTGAAAAGGAAACACCCGATTATGCAAATTGCAAGAGACCAGCATCAAAAGAGTAATCCAATTCGGTTTCTCTTTTTTTCCTTCAACTGGAATATTGGAATAGAAATGTTCTCTGTAAAAACCAATGATTTTCAGCTTTGTATGTTGGTACTATGCCATAAATGTGTTTGTTGTTCCCATGTTTTTATTTGCTATTCAATTAACAAAAAATTTTGAAATAAAATGAGCGTTTTTTTTTATTTTGATTTTTTTGTTTATTTTTTGAATAAAAGATGACACTATATGAATTTTAAATAAATGAATTTTAACAAGCGGTGTATCTGGTATTAGAGAATGCAGTGATTGCGAATGGCGTTTGTTCAAATAGAGCACTCATGCTCAATTTGTCTTAATTGATGCCTCTTTTCTTTTCATTAATTATTCAACTCCACGCATTTTTTAATGAAATCAGTTTGAAGAGAGGCTCCCACAAAGAAAAAAAGTAGTCGAAATAACTATAGCAATAGCAATAAAAAAAGAAATAATAATGTTATTATTAAAATTATTAAAAATTAAAAAATAATAATAGAGTGGAAATTTGAATGCACCAAATAAAACCTCTTAGCGTATTTGAAGCTAATAAAACAAAAAAATAATCAAAATACTTTTAAGAAATCAATGATCTGCCTCTGAAACATAAGAAACATTGGAAGCCCTGAAATCAACTCGACACACGTGCAAAATTAACATGGACATGCTCAACATCTTGATTGTGTTGTGTATGTGTGTGTGTGTGTGTGTGTGCGTGTGTGTGTGTGTGTGTGTGTGTGTGTGTGTGTGTGTGTGTGTGTGTGTGTGTGTGTGTGTGTGTGTTTTTTTTTTTTTTTGGCGAGCGCGTATGCTGTTGAAAAACTTTGACATGATTTTGGAGCAGCAAACACTGCATTTGAAGTAGTTTAAAAAATAACTCTGAAAAATAGATAGCGCTTGTTGGTAGCTTCGAATCCCGCATATTATAGTAGACAATTGAGACATAATATTGAAAAATATTTCATAAAAATAATTTTAAAATAGATACAACTATTCGCCACAGTGTGTGTTCCATTGTATCCATAAAGATTGAAACAATTAGAAATTTGATCCATAAATAGATGAAACATTAAATAAACCTGAAAGCAAGTGACGTGGTATGCAGTATGTTAGAGATGTAAGGTTGAGATTGAGAGGTTATGGAGCGATGTGAGTTGATATGGAGTATGTTCGGCAAATAAAATACTTGCCGAACTACCTGTACTGGTCAGTCCGTTTTTGTGAGAGTACCGTTATGGTTTGAAGTTATGAAAAGTCCGATGATATGGCCGATGCCGAGAATAGAATTTAACTTGCGTAAATGCTTGAAAATTCAATTTTTGTTAGAATAACTAAAAAAATCAGTTAAGGATTTTTCCGAAGAATGAAGTTACTTTACATAACATAAACACAACTCAGTGGTACATTGGAGAATGTGGGACGTAGCTAGTGAAGGTGACAATATGATGAGGAGGAAGAAGAGGATGAGGAAGAAAATTATGGTGAGATGCTAACCCTGAAGTACAGATGATGATGCAGATGATGACGCCGCTGATGATGATGCAGATGATGACGCTGCTGATGATGATGCAGATGATGAGGCTGCTGATAATGAAGAGGCTATAAAATATATTTTAGAATGTTCTCGAATGAGCTTCATCTTTTTTAATTTATAAATATATTTAAAAAATATTTTTTGTCATTTTCAAAAAAAAAATTTTTTCGTGAAGGCGTTAGAGTGGTAGGGGTTTTGCTCTAGGCAATGCAGAAATCTGTGGTCAGCATGATAGAGAAGATAAAAGGATGTTTCAATAAAACGTGTAACTTCTCACAAAGAAAGAAATCTTTTTTTGTTTTAATATGAATGATAAAACAACAAAATATTTTTTGAATAATCATTTAAAAAACCATCTTCCTGTTGGAGTTGTCAGATTGAGTTTCAGCGTGAACCAGCACTGGCTGACTGGCTTGAAAAACGAAAATACCAAAAAAACAAAACAAAGAAGAAAATTTCAAAAAGCCGTTGTGAGTCAAAATGAGAAAGTTGAGAAGTAAAGTTGAAAAAAAAATTATACAAAAATTTGACGATTTGAATTATTTCAAAATGGTTCGATGGAAGACACCGCAGCTGGAAGCATGATGGAAGTTATGCTGGATAAGCTGGGAGAAGTGAAGTTTGAAAATGAATAAATAATTTCAAGTTTGTCGTCCTTTCAACCTCAGTGAGTTATTGAAAATAAGCTTCGTGCCATCATGACTATGCAGAGTTTGAATTAATGGTAGGTTTGGTGTGGAGGTGAAATTGATGGAAGTAATAAATAAGAGACCAATAAGATGCAATGGTGGTACTGCATGGAAGGCTTTAAGAACACTGTAAACGAGGTGGTGAACGAGGAACTTCAGGAGTGGTGAGTTTGCTGTGGTGGTTGGAAGAAGAGGTGGTGGTTTAGAGAAGTTAACAAATCCTCTTAGCGCATAAGCCTCGATCAAATATGATCTTAATTTGATGTACTTTATGGTACCAACGTGACCACTCAAACAACTTTTGTTATTTTTCAAAACACCAACCACAGCCACCATACGTCTGAACACCGTCCAAAGAACAACAAAGAACCACTCCCAACCAAAAACTTACGGGCATTTCTCTTCCCATGGTTTCAATAGGCAGGAAGAAGGTGATGAAGGCGCAAGTGATGCACAAGACTCCGTATAGCGAAATGGACAGGTTTATTGAAACACCCAATAACACCTGCATTGTTGTGGTGGTGTGGTAGTGGTCGTTGTGATGTTGTGATGGTGTGGTATTGATTGATGTGGTGTTGTAGTGATGTGATAGTGGTCGTTGTGATGTTATGGTGGTGGGGTAGTGGTCGTTGTGATGTTGTGGTGGTGGGGTAGTGATTATTGTGATGTTTTGGTGGTGTGGTAGTGGTTGTTGTGTTGTTGTGGTGGTGTGGTAGTGGTCGTTGTGATGTTGTGGTGGTGGGGTAGTGATTATTGTAATGTTTTGGTGGTGTGGTAGTGGTTGTTGTGTTGTTGTGGTGGTGTGGTAGTGGTCGTTGTGATGTTGTGGTGGTGTGGTAGTGGTCGTTGTAATGTTTTGGTGGTGTGGTAGTGGTTGTTGTGTTGTTGTGGTGGTGTGGTAGTGGTTGTTGTGATGTTGTGGTGATATTATTTTTGTGGCGATGGTTGTTGTGATGGTGGTGATTGTTGTGTTGTTGTGGTGATTGTTGGTGGGTTTTTTTTTGCATTGCAACATTATTGGTCCGATACTATTTCGAAGTTCGATGAAGAAATTAAAAATGGTGGAAAAACAAATAATACCCCAAAACTTATGAAAAAAAGTCAAATAAAATTACGAAAATTTATGGAAAAAAAATAATAATCCGAATATTGATTTCAAAAAATCAATTATTTTTTAATGAGTTTCAAAAATGGAAAGGCGAAGGATGTTAGCGGAACCTGGGCTACGAAGGGAGTGATCATGCATCCTACCCTGCCCATGGAGCTGCACACCCCCAAGCCGATGGACCTTATGGTGGTAGGGAACACCTGTAACGTGGGATGAAGATTGTAAGGTGTGGTGGGAATTGTAAGGTGTGGTGGGGATTGTAAGGTGTGGTGGGAATTGTAAGGTGTGGTGGGGATTGAAGAGAGGGTGGAGATTTTTGACTGTTGTGAAGAGTATACGAGGCCTCAAAGAAAATGAAATGAAAACATAAATTATGAAGTTGGTTTTTTTTATTAATAAACTGAAAGACACTACAAAAGTTGAAAAGTTGAAATTAAATTTTTTTTTAAATAAACCACCACCACCCAACCTCTTACCACCAAACCTCCCACTACCTTACCTCCCACCACCCAGCCTCCCAAGCACCCCCACCAGCCACCTCTCCGGTGTAGATATATATAGTGGCAAAGACGCCAGAGATGAATGTTCTGACGCCAAACATGAGGATGGTGAGAACGGTTCGAGAAGCGCAAATTTGTACGAGGAGGTAGAAGATACCAGCTACCAAGAAGTTGAAGGTGATCACCAAACGCCTGCCAAAGTAGTCCACCAAGAAGTAGTTGATGGGAATTACTGTGTGCGGGTGATGGAGATAAGGGAGTAGGGAAGAATAAAAATGGATGAAAAGGAAAAAGAAGAATGAGTGATTGGGATAGGCTGAAAAACAGAGACGAGTTTTAGTGAAAAAATGGTTTTTGAAATGAAAGAAACAACAAGGAAACAGCAGTCAATCAAGTACTCAAACACTCACCGGCAAACTCTCCAAATGTGGCAATGATCATGCTGACGTAATCGTCGTTGGTGTGTCGTTGGCACTTGCACACGTTGTGAATGGCGTGTGCCTCTGTGGTTGTGTGTTGAGCTTCGTTGCCTCTGACACTCTCAAACAACCCTCTTCTTTCCAATCCTCTTCCCACTCCTCCTCACTCCTTCCCTTACCCCACCTTCCACCCTATAAGCATTCAAATCTTGCGCCTCAGTTGCTTGTCTTGGCGCTTTTCAAATCATTACTACTGTTACACACAGACACCACAGCAACCTTCACAAGCGCCTCCTCTTTCCAGCAGCTCCGACTGGGTGAGAATGACCCCGTAGTACACGAAGGCCACTCCGAACCAGATGACCAAGAGGTGCAGCGTGGTTCTAGCGTAGTCTTTGTGGAAGAGGTCTTGAAAACGACCTGGGTTGGCCTGTGAAAGAAAGTGGTTGTGAAGAAGGCGAAGTATATTTTATTAAGGTGGCTGCAAGAATGTTAAGTTCGGTGACGTGGTATATTTTATCAAGCGTGGAAACGTGTTGTGTTTTATTGAAAATTTAAGCGTTGTTTATTGTCGTTCAAACCTCCCATGCAAAAAACAAAGAACTTGAGAATGTAGAAGTAAAACTTTTTGGATGACCCATGAGTGGAAGCAGGGATATACTCAACCCACCCATCCATGAATCCTCCTCCCCCATTCGAACATCCATCCATCCATGAATCCTCCTCCCCCATTCGAACATCCATCCATCCATGCATTCCTCCTCCCACATTCAAACACCCACCCATCCATGCATTCCTCTTCCCCCATTCAAACACACACCCATCCATGCATGCATTCCTCCTCCCACATTCAAACACACACCCATCCATGCATGCATTCCTCCTCCCACATTCAAACACCCACCCATCCATGCATTCCTCTTCCCCCATTCAAACATCCATGCATGCATCTTCCTTTCCCATGAAAACACCCGCCCATGCACTCTTCCTCCCACATAAGGCTTCTAGCAATAGCACTAAATTCCCCTAAACAAGCCCACCTTTTTGCTCTGCACCAAGATGCCCTTGGGAGCCTCTGAACTGTGGTGTACCGTGGTGTTTCAAAAACCAAAAATATTTATAGTAGAAAGGTGAAGCTGTCATAAAAAGAAATAAAAAAAGTGGTGAAAAAATAATATTATCGGTAATAATAATAAAATTAAATTAAACTGAAATACGAATATAGTTATAAATATTATATATAATATAGTGGCATTAACCTCAGAGTTTCAAGGCCATTCTATAATATAAATAATAATAATAATAATAATAATAATAATAATAATAATAATAATAATAATAATAATAATAATAATAATAATAATAATAATAATAATAATAATAATAATAATAACAATAATAATAAATTAAAAAATAATATAATAACAAATAAAAAATACAATAGCTGAGATACGCGAGGAACACAGCAGCATGACTCACCGGTTGGACTTGGCGATCTGCTCAAGCACCTTCACAACCTCAGAGTTCCTGCCCATAGACAACAAGAACCTCGCTGACTCGGGCAAAGACTGTGGAGGACGGTGTGGTGGTGGTAGTGGTGGTGGTGATGGGGCTAATGGTGATGGCGTGGTGATGTTGAAGGGTGATAAGTGATGAAGGCAGTGAGAGAATGATGGTGGCGAAAGAGATGACTGTCAAACAAATGCATGACCAGCACTATTCTAATTGAAATTCAATTCAAAACTTCTTGAACAATTATGCATTTATCATTCATGCATCCACCCATCCATTTATTCATTCACTCATCCACCCATCCACCCATCCATTTATTCATTCACTCATCCATCCATCCATCCATCCATCCATCCATCCACCCATCTGTGCTTCCATGCAACGCACCCAGACGAAAAAGAGGGTGATAAAAGAAGGCAGAGCAGAGGCAGCAATCAGAAACCTCCAGCCCAAGGTGGGAATGATCAGGTAGGCCATCAACACCTCAAACAACGCCCCTACCGACCATGACACCTGTCAAAAGTGAATCAAAGGTGGTTTTAACGATGGTGTCAAGGTTGGTGTCAAATGTAAGTAGAAGATAGCTCGAGCAAAATCGCTTTGGTAAAGTTTGTGTGGTTTTTAAAAAAACATAGGGTGTGTTTATTATTCAAGTATAACTTTGTAAAAACTTTATTGTTATTCATGTATAACTGTAAAACTTTATGGATGATTTTGGTGATTCGAGGCACCATAAGATTTATATGGGAAGATAGTGGAGGAAACTAACACTGCTTATCATGAGGACCTTGGCCCTGTACTTGGCTGGCAAGTACTCGCACAAGAGGGTGAAACTGGGTTGTGGAATGGTTGTTGAGGTTTGCATACAAACATTGAAGGTTTATACGCTCATTTACGGAAATAAAGGAAAGGGGGTGATGTTATGTGAATGACTATGTAGAAAATCCCCGAAACCACAAAAAATATGACGTTAAAAAAATGATAGCAACGGTATCACCAGCAACAACAATATCACAAACAACAAAAAACAACAACGACAACAGCAACAACAACAACAACAACAACAGCAACAACAGCATAAAGTGCAACAACAACTGACGACTGGATGGCTCCACCAAATCCGAATCCCACAATCCCTCGAAGAAGCAAAATCCACCAAAAATTGGGTGCCTGAGATGCTATTGGAAAATCAATATGATGTCATTGAATAATCATTATGATGTCATTGAAAAATCAATATGATGTCATTGAATAATCCCTATGACTGTGATTAATATGATTACCTACATACAAAATTATTGAGGGTGGAAAACACGATAAAGAATTTCAGTAATATTAATAAAAAAATATATAAAATTATGATAAATATCAATAAATAATAAAAGCAAACAGGCATAAGCCCCACCACAACCATCTCACCAAGCAGGCCAAAGTAAAGCACGAACAAGGCAGCGATTTTCATGATCTGTTGTTGAATTGTCAACACAACATTGATTGGATTTCATTATAATTTATTCTTTAGTGCTGACGATACGCCTGAAAACGCCAATAGAGGCATAAAGCTGGGTAATGAGTCAATTTTATAAATTTATTTATTCATGAATAATTGAATATAATTCAACTCATTCATTCAATTATTTTATCCAAAAATAGAGTGGCTTTGAAACTCCTTGGGGTTAAATTCCACTAAGATAAGGTTCATGGTTGAACAGTAGTGCACTGTAGTAGCAGCATGAGTGAGGCTTGTTAATAACTACAACTCCTTTATTTGATTGCTGCAATTATTGACTAACTGCCGCTGCGGAAGAAACTTTTGATATTTCTTTATTGTTATTACTTTTCAATACTCAATTTCCATAAAGAAATTGCTGTTATAATTTTTTTTTTTTATTATTGTTTTTTTATTTATTTTACTACTATTACTCACGGGCAGTCTTCCCAGTCGATCACAATATTTGCCCCACAAGGCTGAACCAAAAAACATGCCCACAAAAACCACCTGACGGTGATGATGATGACGACGATGATGGTGACAATGATGAGTGACGATGACGATGGTGACAATGATGATGATGATGATGATGATGATGATGATGATGATGATGATGATGATGATGATGAGAATGATGATGAGGATTATTCTGATGAAGATGATGGTGATAAAAATGATAATCTTGGAGATCTCATAGGCACACACCATACTCTCCATTGAATTGTAATGTACTGTATTGTATGTTCACTAATAGGCACAACTCTTGAGCCACTTACGAGGCAATTTCAAAGGCACAACCTTTGAAGCACTTTGTGGGTCAAGCACTGAAGTAATGATATATAGACATATTTCTGGTAATTGGAAAGCATCTTACAGTGGTGATGCTGGCAATTTGCCAGCTTTCCAGTTGCCAGTCACATCGCAGTTCAGGTGACAGCACCGACAACAACATCATTTCCAGGGCATCTGTTGCCTGTGGAGAGGGTTGAAGAATCTGACATACTGCCTCTGCCACTCGGAATTACTGCTTTGGTGTCTCAATGACTTGCTTTGGCGCTTTATAAATAAGACATATAATTATTACTGTTATTTATATTATTAACCTGCACAACCTTTGCAATTACTACCATTAAATCAGTCACCCATTCAACTCGCCATTCTGAATCCAGTGTTTTTGACAGTTGTGCATGAACTCATACCACTACAACACATGGTCTACACCCTTTCTTAGCCACTATACCCACCCATGCTCTTCCTCTTGACACTAGCACACACTACACCCACAACAAGCAGCACCTTCTGATGAAACAACCACAACACCACTACTCACAACAAGCAGTCACTCACAGCAAGCCAACAAAAACCACCACTCACAGCAAAGAGACCAGTGACTAGAACAAGGTTAAGCTGGAACCTGCCAAAGCCAATGAAATCAATGGCCTCTTCCACAGTGTAGGTGCCCACAGTTGATGTTCCAACTCCTTCACCATCTTTTAACAAATTTGAAGTTTCTGTAATGTAAAGGAACATTATTCTTCAGCTTAAAATACTCAAATATGCCTTCTTTAAAGCCTTCTGTATTCCATTGCTTCTTCCCCACTCGACGATTGTGTGTTTGTTAATTAGAGGTTTCATTGAATTATTGATTGTTTTTGTATTGAATAGAAGAAAGTTAATTGTGATTTAGTATGCCTCATAAGCAAAAGAAATCATTATGAGGCGATTAATATGGTTAGAGCTAGTTAAAATGCTGCATTTTTTATTGAAATACACTTGAAAAATTGTTTAACATTGTTCACAGCTATGGAAAAGTATGAAATTTAAGTTCAAGCTGCGTCAAATACAAGGATAACCTTTAATGTGACAAATAACAAAGATGCATGAGAGGTCTCGGCTGCTGATAACAACAAGGTTGATCATAACAGCCAGGCCTCAATGCCATAAAGAAATTAGAACCAATAATGATAATAAATTATAAATTTCATTTCAATGAAGTTTTCTCACGTATGTTGCATGTAAAAATGGTCTATTTTAGTTTCTCAAATGGTTTGATTTTCAATTTTAAATTTTATCTTCAAAATCATGTGATACATTTATAATTACATTTTTAAAGACTTGAAATCTAAAAGTAAAAAAGATTAAATGAAATTTTGTTTTGGATATTGATGCGTTTATGTCTTAACGCCATCCAAATATTACTTTTCATAGTATTATATTATATGACATGTTCAAAAAGCTAACAAAACGAGATTCTGATTACCTGATGCCTCAGTAGAAATTTTTTTAATGAAAATTTGAAAAAAAAAGAAATAAATTTTCAATATGCATTATGTTTACTTGGAATCTATAAATTTGTAGAATGAACATAAAAATTTCATTTTATAATTCCTAAGCCTAACTTGCAGAATTAATTTATTTCAGTGAATGCACTACATACCTCTAGTGTCTTGGTTAGAAAAATGGTTGTCAATGGTTTGGTCATCGGTTGAAGATAATTCCCCATCGGACGTTGTGGTTGCTTCCTTCCTCATTTTCCAAAGTCCCGTTATTCTGGACTTTTAAAGCTATATAAAAAAATTAGCTTTAATAACGTTATGATATATTAATAGAAATCATATGATAATTCATTCGACTTCTTCTGAACGAGCTTATGTTTCTCCACGAATAGTTGTAACACGTACATCGATTTATAATTAACTTTTAAGAAGTTTACTTCGCGGAAACTAATTCCTAATACAAGAAATAAGTAAATTTTAACAAGCATGTGCTCAGAGTATTGCAGTTTTTTTTCTAAATCATGTGAGAAGTAAATAATTTTTTAGTTTTATTTTTTAAATTTGTTAGTAAACTATCTAGGTAGTCATTTTAACAGGAAAATTGCATAAAAACTCTGTCAAGAGAAACTTCTTCAAAGTTTCAAACTGAGAAAAAAAACTTTACCGTTTTTGAATTTTTCTTAACTTCCTAATCTGCCGCAACTCTATGAGTATAAACTCTATATTCATAAATAATTGAGTTTGATTTTGTAAAAATTAAATAGAATCAAAGGAAGTTTAATTTTTACAATGCCATTATTCAACAATTTTAGATCTAGCTTATTTTGTTTAGCTTTTGAATTGATTATTTCGCAAATCAAATTAATTACAAATATTACGACTATTAATTTAAACTTCATTTGAAATTTGTACGAAAGTAAACGTATTATTATAGTTTGAACTAAAAGAAACGTGTGAGCAAATATAAATACACTCCCTGCCAACCAGGTACAAGTGGAGAGAGAATTGTTGATGAGCAAAATAATATTAAACTTGAGTAAGCAACTTTTTATAAAGCTAGCTTTTTAAGCAACTGATTGTTCAAGAAGCTATGCTTTAAAAGATCAATTTTGCATTGTTCTATATTTAACATTTCCTGATCGACAGTTTTCTACATCGTCGTCACTGAATAAAAATGAGTGTTCAGTTGCTTCGAAAATTCGTACTAATTAACTACGTGTTTAACAATTTACACATATATATAAACATTTAAAAAATTATTAATATTCATGTACTATATAAAAGCTCAAACATTTATTTATTCGAATAAAGTATTTTTCAAAAAATCGAAGCACAAACTATTAAAATACTATTGTTTGCCTCTAGCGACTGTTTCGAAAAAAGTGTTGGTTCGAGGTTTCTCAATTTGAAACGTAATCTTTACCTCATCTTGAACAACTTCTGAAATAATCTGATAGACCAAACCATTGCTCAGATACACAACTAGATACACAAAAACCATGCTTTGTATTCTTTATTTTATGAACAGCCCTTTACGCTTACTATTTCCGCACACACACACACACACACACACACACACACACACACACACACACACACACACACACACACACACACACACACACACACACAAACACACACACACATACACAAACACACACACACATTCGCAGACCACACAAACATACCAGTGGCATAAATTATGCGAGTGCATGTTCTTACGCACACGTAAACAAATAATTCATTGTCGAAGTGAAAGTTGATATGTTCATAATTAAGCGCTATAGAATTACCTACGTTGGTCTGTTGAAAAATATTTTCAATGTATGAAAATGTCTGAATAAAAAATTCTTAGTCAATTTGATTTTCGTTGAGATCATTATTATATAATAATAACCTCAACTGAAAAAACTGCACTCGCATCCAAACATCGTCACACACACACACACACACACACACACACACACACACACACACACACACACACACACACACACACACACACACACACACACACACACACACACACACACACACACACACACACACACACACACACACACACACACACACCCACACACACACACACACACACACACACACACACACACACACACACACACACACACACACACACACATATATATATATATATATATATATACACACACACACCCACACACACACACCCACACACACACACCCACACACACACACACACACACACACACACACACACACACACACACACACACACACACACACACACACAAAACACGTGCTTATCGAAATTTCTATTCAAATTCAATGCACTCACAAACATAGAATAATGCAAAGGTTCCATCAGAAGGGTATTGGCTAATCTAATGCATATATTCCTATAATTCCCAATTATTTTTTATACTTTAAAAAAAGTGAATTTTGCACCAAATATAAACTCAAATCAACAATAATTACTCTTTTTGACTAAATAAAACCTCATTTAACGTGTTTCTCCCTAGTACAACCTCGTACACTTGAATATGCTGTACATAAGTGATCGATGTACGATCGTATACTTGCGTGTATGACATGGA
>OX387249.1:2379554-2439554 GCA_947562095.1 Branchellion lobata | reverse complement strand
TATTGCAGCTCTCGTGGGAGGACAGATTGAAGGTGAGTGCTGGATGCACGACTCGATGATAGAAAGAAGATGGATGGAAATAAACTGGAAACACGTTAACACGCATGTGTGCACGTGTGTGTGTGTGTGTGTGTGTGTGTGTGTGTGTGTGTGTGTGTGTGTGTGTGTGTGTGTGTGTGTGTGTGTGTGTGCATGTGTGGATGGACGGAGGTTGCATGTTTTGAAAGCTTAATGTATACTTAACTGGTAACAACGAGGTAAACCGCATTTTGGTTTTTTATGATTTTTTATTATGGAATACATCAATGAAACCTCACTTCGCAACATACATTGAATATAATTTTGACATTTGAAATTCATTTTTATCCTTAGATCTGCTATGACATCACACGTATGCTTGTTTACTTTTCGGAGAATGTCTTTGGAGCTCAAGTGGCCATCAACGACTTCAGGCGACAGCAGTACGTCTTCATCGATAATGACGTCATCCTCAGTGACCTTGATGATCTGAGCTTTGAGGAAGAAGTGGTAGAAAATGACGGTGATGATGTAAGGGATGATATTGACATTAAAAATGATAAAAAGAAAAATTATTCGGCTGGAGAGAAATCATTCAATGAAACGAGTGCTGAAAGGCACAGCAATATAAAGGTGGCTCGTGATATGGATGAAAAAAAGAAAAAAACAACAAAAACAACAACTGCTACAGAGTTGGACAACATGAGAAAAGCACACAAACATTTCATTTCACCCCTTCTTCCCTACTCCACACCACCCCTTCTTCTTCCTCTTGTCATCGACATTCTCGACTCCTTTTCCCAACAAACCAATACTTCAGCAACACCCAGCTACCCGCTTGCAAACTCTTTGAACAGACCCCAGAATATTTCCTACTCAATTCCCTACCGCACCTCGTCTGTCACCTCCCACTGTCTGCACCTCATGAACACACTCCTGCAGGCCTTCGTGACAGGGCAGTACATAAAAAGAACAGCGGAAGACCAAACAAGTACGAACAGAAATTTTGAAATTTTTAAAAAATAATTTCCTAAACGTTTTGTCGTTTCGACTTTTTAAGTTTTTCATTTTCGTTTCCAAAATTTTTAGAATCGTAACAATCTGCAAACGTTATTTAGCGAAAATTCGATACTCTTCCAGACTTCTACCACCACCTTCCTAACCACGACTTACCTGATTACCACGACTACCGTTGCAAATACACCGTTGCTTCCTACGGTTGTACAGTTTCAGTGCATGACGTGATCGAGGCCAAGGAGCTTTGTGACGCTGATGACATGTGTCACGCCTTTGTGCTGGGAGCTGGAAAATCATGGCTGGGTTAGTAAGTTGGATTTTGTTAATAAATTCAAAATATTTTATCACGTTTTCCCAAATTTTAGTTCATGCTTCTTTCAGTGACTTTCGTACTTTTATTCTTGGTAATCGAAACGATTTAATGAAGTATCTTTTTTCTTTTATTTTTCAAATTTAATAAACAATAAAATTTCTAATAAATTGATAAAAACCAAAGACATGCAATTTTTTCCAGGTCGCAGGTACGCTCATTTGAAGAGCAATATAACAAAAGGAGGCCTGGTGAGAGCTGGTCGCTTTTACGACTTCTACTCTACCAAGCCTCTCTGAGGTTACTCAACGGGGGTAAGCAAGCGTTCATTTAAAAGTTGTAGGTTTCAGCATTAATTGCATTTATTCAGATATATTTTCAATGAGATGATCTTTGGTTTATGGGTTCTTACAGTCGATGAGTCTGAAGATTTCGATTTCAAGTTTTATACTACACCTCCTTGCAATTGGTGGGCCCATCATTTTTGATTTTGCTTTGGAGAGTCAATTGCCTTTTGATATAAAGTTTTTTAAAAATTCTGTTATGAGTATTCAACTTATGCGTTTTATAGAATCCATGGTAATTCTGTTTTGTCATCTTTGCAGTTAGTTAGTATAGCTAAGAATATTAATATTTATTTATTAACTATTTATATAATTTATTTTTTGTTTCGTTTTTCCACTATTACGTTTTCAAACTTTACGTTGCGTTTATAAGGTGTTCTAGAAGTTTGTCATTCAGCGGATATTCAACTCACAAACTTTTGGTTCACACTGCCAAAATTTTTCTTTTAATGTTTTTTCAGGGTAATTTTTCGTTTGTTTTTTTCGAAATTTAAATTCTATTTATTTAATCATTGTTTCGTGTTTTTTTCTTGTTTTTGACATGGGTAAAATTCGTTTTCTTTTTTCAAACTTTAAAGCGTTCTCTATTTCAAATTAGTGTTTTCCAGGGTAATTTTTTTGTAATGTCAATTTTGATGGATATTTTCAAAATTGATAACTTTTTAGCTGGGCCGTTTTTCATTTTTCAATAAAAAATCGGAATTTTCAATTGAGGAAAAAGTTCAAAAAAATTCTACCAAATTGACTGTTTTTCAAAAATGTACTAAAATAACAATAAAAAGTCATAAAATAGATCTAAAGCCTCAATAATAAACATCATAAATCTGATAATTTAAATGCCAAGGAAAAAAAACCGAGGCTCCATAGAGGGAGTGAAACCTTTCCGGTACAAAACTAAAAACGTACTTGATGCACATGTGAGGTGAACATTAACTACGAGCATTTTTATAATGAATTATTTTTTGAATGAAGCATCAAAGAAATCGATAAGTTTATAAAATCTTTTTTCATTAAAAAGCTCGGAATTAAAAGTATAATAAATAAATATGAAATATAAAAACAAATTTTTTAAATAATTTGTTTCAACTTTTTATATAAAGATATTTTACGTCAGTTTAAATAATTTTGAATATTAAAAAAAAATAGAATACTACACATTTTACCACCCATTGTTTGTTTATAAAATACACAATATTGTTTCATTTAACGCATTCTATAAAGCTTTCAAATGTTTTGAAGAAGAGATGGCGGAGCCAAATCCAAATAATCTTCCACCTTACACTACTACTGATTCGGTACTCAAAATCTCATTAGTTAATTGAAATAAAAATTTATTTATTATGCTAATGAAATGTGATATTAAAAGTGTGGGACTTGCTAGTTTTTAGTGATATAAATAGTGACCACTTATTTTGGAACAAGTTTTTCATCTTTTCAAATATAATTTCTCACTGATAAAGTCATTTAGAAGTTTCCGAAACATAAAAATCTTTTCGCAAATATATGAACATTTGAACACAGTCAGATACTTTTTGTTTTATCAAACTTTTTAGAATGATGCAAATGAAGAAGCACCTCCACCATACCAAGCCATTTCTTCGAACGTTCCTGCAGCCACCAACACTCCTCTGCCTTCTATTCCAACCACTCCTCCATTTGAATATAACATCCCACCTCCAAGCTACTCCCACTCAAATGACTATCAACCAAGCTTTGACACCAGAGTTTCACGACTCATTTTAGCAGATGGGCTAGGACCTCCTGACAATGAAGAAGGTTGTTTTTTAACTTTATAATATTACATTTTCAATCAATTTCCTGTTTTTTCTCAAAAAAAACTCCATCTATTATTTATCATTTATAAGTAAAGTTCGAACTCATTTCCAAGGACTTATGTCTCTACCACCACTACCACCTACCATAGAGCCTGAACGAGAAAACTCATCCACAGTGCTGCTATACACACTGGCAGTGTTAACATGTATGGTGTGTGGCTTCTTTGCTGGCCTCCTCTTCATTGTGCTCATCTGTTAGTAGCTATGAATTGGTCGTAGCCTGTGTTATGAGGAAAGAGTTGATATATAATTGGTTTTAAAGTAATACCATTCAGTTATGACATCTCCTCGTTTTGCCACATTGAGTATGAAAATCAAAAGTTGGAAAAGATTTGGCATAGAGTAAATATAAACCGTTGCTAACAAATTCACTACACAGTAAATAATCAAGTAGTCAAAAATATAATTTTGGAGATAATAATCGAAAAATCTACACGTCGTAAACCTACCAATACATAGAAAAATTCTCTACATTTAAAGTTATTTTATTTTAACATTTAACCTAAGTATTATATATTTCTTTGCATACAATGCCAGACAATCAATTACAGTGTTGGGTGAACGCAGATCTACAATGCCGATGGACAAGAGACGCAAGTACTTCCTCTTTGTGTCTTTGGTTGTGTCTATGATCAGTTTTTTTTTCGCCTTTGTGGTCATTTCCTGGTTCGGCTACTTCTTCAAACCCATTCCTTTCGGTGGCTGCAGGTGGGTGCATTTTTGGACATGAAATACTCTTTTGAATTACTGCACAATATTGTTATGCATACATACACACTCACACGCACACATACACACATAAAAACCCACAAACACACACACACACACATACACACCCACACAAACCCACACATACATACACACACACACAAACCCACACATACATACACACACACACACACACACACACACACACACACACACACACACACACACACAGATATGGAATCTCGTACAATAGAACGTGCTGCCCGATGACAGTGCCTCCTTCGATGTGCCACCATGGCATCATGCGCAGGGGCTCCAATGGGTGCAGGAGCTGTTGCACCTCTGAAGAGTGCCAACTGGAGTGGAGGAATGCTCACTGTGGCTTTTGTCAGGTTGCTCAGGAAGGAGGGGTTGAAAAGTGAATAGTGATCAGTGAATAAATGTGTGCTAGTGGCGATTGTGACATTCAACATTCTTATTGAGTCCAACAAGATAGATTGAAGTTAAACTCTTCAGCACCACAGCAAACAATCTTCCACCACAGCCACTAAAATCAATCCACTAAAACAAACACCGCCACCACAGGAATACTCCACAAAGACGGACTTCAAGGGGTGTCCAGTATGTTGCAAGACCATGGACTGTGGTTCAAGGGACGTCTATCGTAATTCTTTCAACTGCTCCAGCTGTTGTCCCTTCTTCGACAGCTCCTCTTGCTCCAGCAGTGGGAAAGATCAGGTTGTGGCTCCAGTAACTGGGTGCAGTGTTTGTTGCAACCACTGCCTGCATGGAAAGTCTCTGGTGTTGGACAAGAAGGGCTGTTCTTTGTGCTGCAGTGAGGTTACTTGTGAAAGTAAGTGTTCGTTGACACGTTTCCATGGTTTAGTAATGTTTGTCAATGGTTCTGTATCTCTTTCAGTTCATCAAAATCTTTATTATCATTAAAAGGTTTTTGAGATTATTAATATTCCATCCGAACCATTCCATTTATCTGAATTATTGGCCTCGAAACTTTACGGGGCTAATGCCACTATAATAATATTCGTGTTTGTGTATTTGTGTATTGTATTCCCAAATTGAATGTTTTTTCCCACTGCAAAGCCATTTTCCCACCAGCCACGTACATTGACAAGAATGGCTGCAAGAAGTGTTGCGACGATGCTGTCTTGTCGACGTGTCGTGAAGCCTTGCTGGCGATCACCAATGGAAACTCCACATGTGACCAGTGTTGTGCTGGTAATGACGACTTTTGTAGCGTTTCTCAAGAAACCACAACGTCGCAGGAGAGATGAAGGAGTTCGCGAATGTTCGAATTATTATGTCGATTCTTTTCATCTCAAACTCAAAAAATGAGTTCTGAAAATCAAAGATGAATTTTGGTTGTTTCTAGTAGTTTTGAGTCATGTTTTCTTATCATATATCCATTGTTATTTGTTTTTATTAGAAACAAACATTGAATTTTTTTATACAATTTTCAACATTTCAGAATTTTTTATAACATTATGACTATCTTATTGACTTTGACCGTTTAACTGCTAATGGTGGATATTTAAAAAAAAATTTCAGCTCATGAATTTTTTCGAATAGATGAGGGTGTGGCGTTAATTTTCAGCTGTGCTAATTAATTTGAAAATTTTTTTCATTTTCACTTTTTACTTAATTAGTAATTACGGAGGTTATCCCTGAGTTCTCTCACACTGGTTTCAGAAATCATTGAGAAGTAACAAAGCTTTTCTGTTATTCGTTTTTCTGAAATAATCTTTTTTTCATTATCAGTCACCATAATTATTTATATTCCTGTTTTTTTTTCTATATAGCTTTCTTTCTATGATTTTTATTTCAATTTGTTTGCTAATTTTACATCGTCCTAAAATTTTTACTAGTCCTAATCACTTTTCCATGCAAAACTAAGATACTTAATTATGTCTATATTAAAAAAGCACCTTCTATTATGCACAGCCATCAGTAATGGTTTTCAGCTGTGGTCTGTGAATGAATGTTTGATCATATGACTATACTACGAGATATCAGTTTTTGATTTTGAGATACACATAACTTCGATTTTAGTATATTTAAATTCAAATAAACATGCCCAGTTATAGAATTGTTTTTTTTTCAACCATCTTGAAAATGATAAATTTATATTATTTTCATTATAAAATTCAACCAAAAAAAAATTTTTACAAATTTTTACTCAGAAAAGTTGGTTATCAATCTTTTCCACATTTTATCCCTTTGTCAGCATTCTTTATCTAATATCTACACGAAGCGTTTGAAGCTCTAATCTAATCGAATTCTCAAAGTCAATTAAATTAAATTACATAATACTTATACAAAATTAGTATTTACTATAATTTTTTAATTTATTGATTGATTATTCCCATTGCAACAATAATATTTAAATCGCTACCTTCAATTGCTTAGAACATGCAGAATAGAAGTTCTTTGGATATATTATTTTAACGCTTTCCATCTCACTATGCCATCTCAAGTTTTAAAAAACTTGTTGTTTGGAATAAAACTAAAAACGAAGTCTACTCAGAAGGTGAAGTTTTATTTACACAATATCCAAGTATTTTTAAATCAGATTCTTGTTCATGTTTTAATTAATCTCTTATAAACCACTAGCAAAACGAGATTGAAAAAAAAGAAAATTCAAATGCTAAATTGAAAAGAAATCGAGAAAATTCAGCTATTGAAGAGAAACTTATTGAAAAAGCTGATGCGGAAAAAGACTATGGCATAGAATTTGTGTCTCCAAAAAGAAAAAAAGGCAAGTTACCCATGTCTGCCGAAAAAGAAGCTGAAATACACAACGAAAAAGTGTTTAATTTTTTTTTTTTCAAAAAGTTATTTTAGATTCGTGATCCACTTTAACCTAATACTTTTTAAAAACTATCATTTTCAGATGAACCACATTCGCAACCTCAATCACATTCACGTATATGGTTCAGACATTCCTGATCCTATTGCTTCTTTCCAAGATCTTTATAACACATACAATATTTCTCCAACTTTGCAAAGAAACATCTCAGAAATGGGATTTATTGAGCCTACAGCAGTTCAGATACAAGCCATACCTGCTGTTCTTCAGGTTCCAATGGCTATCTTCATTTCCAACATTCCAATTTTCAAATCGTTTCTAACTCATTCATTATACCTTTCCAACCCACTTAGAAAAGGGAATTGATGGTTTGTGCTCCGACTGGTTCTGGTAAAACTGTTGCATTTGGCCTCCCACTGTTGCACCTGCTTAAGCAACATGAAGACACTGGCTTCAGATGCCTCATCCTCATTCCCACCCACGAACTTGCCATGCAGGTCAGTGTTGGTAGTGCATTCATATACTTATAAGATGTTAGTTATACGAATGTCATTGCTGATTACAGTTTCTAATAATCAAACTAAAGATGCTATCAAAAAGTATATGAGTAACAATTTTATCATAGTAGTACTGTGGTCATGCTTCAAAAGTACTCTTGAAACCATTGTATAATTAAATATTCACTTCTACCATGGTGCCTCAGATAGAGCGAGAGCTGGTGAAATTGGCCAAGGACACGGACTTGAAAGTTCGATTCCTGAAGCAGTCAAAAAGCCCCAAGGATCGACGCAGGTGGACCAAGGCAGGTGTGCTACTTGTCTTTTTTTTCTGAATTTTCAATATTGATAGTAATAATAATAATAATAATAATAATAATGATAATAATAATAATAATAATAATAATAATAATAATAATAATAATAATAATAATAATATTATTATTATTATTATTATTATTATTATTATTATTAATACTCATAATCATAATAATAATGATTTTTATTTGTGAAGAACCAAGACAAGTAACTGAAGCATCTTTTTGTGTTTTTTTAATATACTTTTCGTGTTTTTTTTATATTTCTTTCTACCTCTGATCATTGCTCACCCACAAGGGTGATTGTTATGCGAGTGGCTTCAAACCTATAGACTGCTAAACTCAAACTAACTTGTTCTTTATATTTATAAACTTGTTATTCTCATGTCTCAAGCCAATCATTCCATGATCAATTCACCACCACCACCAGATATTGTCATTACAACTCCAAAGAAGTTTGTCTATTGCTTGAAAAAGTACTCGTCAGAAATCACTTTCAACAGGTTGCATACTAGAGAAGATTATTTTGAAATGAAATAGTTTTAAGTTTACTTTTCGTATAGAATTTATCTCACACTTTAGTTGCGATAGTAGAATGCATACTTTAATTTTTTAATTATGTAAACGTTAATCATTATAGTACAACTCAGCATCCAATTGTGATTCAAATAAAGATAGCTATCAACACCATCTAAGCACATAGTGGCATCCAAAAGTACTTTTACCACCTACAGCATTGAGTGGATGGTGGTGGATGAGTCTGACAAGTTGTTTGAAGAAGGAGTTCTAGGCTTCCGAGACCAGGTGCGTCAAGCGAAATAACCTAAGATATATACAATAAATGATAAATTTTAACTACAACTACACTGGCCGCAAACCAACCCATCCAAACCTACTAAACCAATTATCCTATTCAAACAAGCTATCTCATTGAAGCAGTCATCAAACCAATTCTATGATTCAAACCATCACCACAGCTGGGCAAGATCTACAAGGCATGTAAGGTACGCAAGAGCTCGGGGCCTCCTGTGAGGACCCTTCTCTTTTCTGCCACCTTCTCCAGCGAGGTGGACCACTGGTGTACCTCTGAGTTCCACTCCCTCCTCAAGATACACGTCGGAGCAATGTTGGTGGCGGTGGTTTTGTGGTAGCAGAGACGTTTTTTCAAGGTGTATTCGAATTTACGTGGCATTTTCATTGAAGGAATTTAGCACGATTGCAAGTTATATTTTTACAGTCATACACAAGCATAAACACACACACACACACAAACACACACACACACACACACACACACACACACGCACACAGAAATGCCACGACGGCGAACATCAAACAGCGCTTGATCTACACAGGCAGTGAGGCAGGCAAGCTGATGGCCATGAAGAACCTTCTCGTGGAGGTGTCTCATCTTTCATTCTTCCTTTATTCCTTCTTCTTTCCTCTTTCTATCAATGCTGTTTCATTCACTATTCATTACTCAACACCTTTGAACCTCTTCCATTCCTCCCAAATGACTGGACAATCTCTTTTTATTTTTATTTTTATTTTTATTTTTTTTATATTTTCCATGCATTTGGTTTTATTCATTTATTGTTTGCCATCTGTTTGTTTTTTCGTTTTCCGTCCACCTCCTTTCAGTCATTCATTTTCATTTTTATTTTTTCGTGCATACACGCACACAGATGTACACAAACACATCCACACGACTTCATCTTCCACACCAGGGTTTCTCATCTCCAGCGCTGGTGTTCACGCAGTCGAAGCAGCGTTCGGAAGAGTTGTTGCACGAGTTGCAGCAGCTGAAGGTGAGTGCACAAACCATCCACTCCGACAAGTCCCTTGTGCAGGTAGGTGCTACGGGGGGCCATGTGTTAATGACTTAGCTTGGTTTTTTATATTCAATGGTTTTTATGTATATGATCTGGCCTTCTGTAATTTATTGTAACAGTCGGATTTCTTCAAGGCAAAACGATCATACAATCACCAACACTTCTGTTTTCTTGAGCAATACCATTCAACTTGCTCAACTATTTCTTCAACCAACTCAACTATAGTCTCATAACTGACAGTCTTTCTCTCTTTCTATCTATTTATACATATATATATTTTTTTCACACACACACACACACGCCCACAGAGGGAGGGTATAGTGCACAGCTTCAGCGAGGGTCGGCTGTCGATGCTCATCAGCACTGACCTTATGTGCCGGGGCCTCGACTTCCGCCTCGTGAACCTCGTCATCAACTACGATTTTCCCACCACCTCCGTCTCCTACATCCACCGCATCGGTACATGACCCCTTCGAATTGCTACATGGGACTCTCATCACTTGCTTTGTATCTGTCAAATCACTTCTTTTAATACTTGCTTCTGTCTCTTATTTTAAGACATTTTTCATAATTATATTTTTCATATCGCTATGTTTTTACTATATTCATTGGTTATTGTTCTTTATTTTTTTGTCACTTGTTTTTCCAAATCGTTTATTTTTGTTGGCATAATTTTTTTGACATCACCACAACCAGGCCGCACAGGCAGGGCTGGCAGGACAGGAGAGGCAATCACCTTCTTCACCAACGATGACGTCATCTATCTTAGAAGGTTCCACTCTCTTCTTTTTCCTTCCTCCATTCCATCCATTTCTTTTTATATTTTTTTCATCTCCTCTCATAACCCACTTCATTCATCCAACATACCCTGACCATCTTCACCACCACCTCCACTCCAGCATCGTGAACATAATGAGGCAGGCTGGTTGCGAGGTGCCTGAGTGCATGTTGAAAGTCAAGATGCCCAACAAGTAATGGCTGCTTCTTCGTGTCTTGCTGTTTATTTATTTGAAATTTCAGCATGAGGTTATCACTCAACTTGTTCGTTCTAAAATACCTTGTCTATTTCATACCTATTATTGTGTTCTGTTAACTATCGAGTTGTCATTTTAAATAGCTTTTTCTCCTGGCAAATGTGTCAAATTATTGTTCGCATTGATTGCCATTGTTACATTAACACTTGCAGTTTTCGTACTTGTCGCATTAACACATTCAAGTGTTGTTGCTGTTGTTTTACAGGAGCATCAGGAAGGAGTTGTCCTCGAAGGTGATGGAGAGAGAGGCCATAACGAAGGACCAACTGGTTGATAATAAAGTAACTAAAAACAAAGAAGCCAGAAAAAAACTGCAGAAGAAGGCAAGGATGGAGAAGATGAAGAAGAAAAAGAATGCGGGTGTTGGGGAAGATGGTAGTAGTAAAAAGGCGGATGCTGGTTCCAAGGGAAAGGGAGGTAAAGTGGCTAATGTGGTGAAGGAGAAGAAGGTGAAGGTGATCAAGATGATGGTGCTGAACAAAAAGTTCAAGAAGAAAAAGAAGAAACCTTCCCCTTGATCGTATTGTTTCCCACCGTATATTACTCTTTCATCATGTCTCTTAATTACTTCCTCATAATTGTTACATCATTATACTTCCATTCAATTAAATCTGTTAAATTTTTATTCGATTGAAGGTAGATCACGAATAGTCGATACAAGTTAAAATTTGAGTTTATTCAATCTTCATAGAGTACCACGAAGGACATAAAAGGCGACGTGCTTAAGTAAAAAATAATTTTAAAAATTGGGCGGTAGATAAAATAATTTCCTAGGTTCACATCTCGTCGTCTTCCAGTCCCAGTTCGGGAAAGTCTCCCACCTGCACTGAGTCAGCCTTCACGAAGGCTCCATGCTTGCTGAGGCATTCAAAGTACCGCTTGCCAGCCACGCTGTGCACAAAGTGTGAAGAGTGGTGGGGTGGCAAGTTTGAAAATTTAATAGCTGGCACTTTATGAATGTAAAGTTGGTATGTATTGAATTTTGATTGAGTGGTTGTAGGAATGATTGTAATAATTCTGTGTCTGCTTGAGATTTGTTTCTTAATGCGCAATAATACAATACAATACAAAAACGAATATTATTATAGTGGCATTAACCCCGTAGAGTTTCGAGGCCACAGAAATATTATTTTTGTTGTGAGGATTCTTGAAACAAGGTGACACTAGTTACTGAAAAAAAATTAATAGGCGGGGTCGCCTTATCTAATCTAACCAAAGATTTTATGGTTTGAAAATTTAATTAACTCCGCCCACCTTCCGTCATTCTTGCCAAGAGGTTCGTCATAGGCCACACCCACCCAGTGGCCCGGCTTGAAGGCCGTTTCACCTGGCAAGGTCGAAATTAATTTCCTCCATTAGTTCCATTGAAAAGCTACGAATGCTTTGTTATAAAATTTGAAAATTATTTTCTATAAGTTTATTTTTTCTTTATATTTGAATATTATTGGTTTTTAAAATTTCATTTTTTCACCAATGAATTTGACAACTCCTCTTCTTTTGGGCTGTCCTACCACTGAGACCTCACACCTATGCATGGTAGTGGTGTTTCAATTACATCTTTTTCAGCATTATTTCGCTATTAGTCATTTATTTTCGATTTTCATAATTATTTTATTATACAAAAAAAATTAGTATTATTATTAAAACTGAAAAATAAATAAGTAAAAACTTCATATTGAAAATATATATAAAGAAATACAATACACCTGTCCCCAATTTTCATTGATTGGAGCTTTTCTTTTTCTAGCCTTTCTTTTTCTTTTTCTTTCTCTTTTTTTTTTGTTTTTTCTTCTTCACTTTCTTCACTGAACTCTCCAAACTTCATTCTCTGCTTGAATGCTCTCACAGAATCTATGGAGATTAATTAACACTTAAAATCAACCTCACATGTCTTGAAAAGCTTCCATAGCAACTAAGAACCTTATCTTTTTGTATGTAAAATATTTTGAACCATTTCTTTGAGCATATTCTTCATCAGTCATTTCAACTTTTTTGACTGTTTCTAAATCATCAATCCTTGTGCCTCCTGTGTCCAAAACCTATTAGTAATATTAATGAATTGTGAGTTTTCAAGGTTTAATACAAAGATTCTTAACTTAAAATTCAGGATGAGTTTCAAAAATTAACTTACATGTAATCTAAGGTTGTTTGTCAAACCATAATCTGCAAGAGTTTTTTCATCATTATCCAGTTTACACACCAGTGTGTTGTCTTGATTGAAAACGGACAAAACTGCTTTGTTCGCTTGAGCACCAGTTATTAACTCTAGTTTACTCTTTGAAAAAAAATCATGATTATTTAAAAATTTTTAATATATGATAAACTTTTAATAAACATTACTTTACTTTTAAAGCGCCGATTTTTAGATTCGAACTGAAAGTATTTTCTGTTTCCAAAGGACTAACTGAACTCGAAACTTTGATAGTTAATGACATTTTTGTATTTAGTTTCAGAGCATAAATACGGTTGGTTTGAAAACCTAAACATTCAACACAATGTTTTTAATTAGAAAAAAGTTAATTTAGTTTATTAAGAAATGTGCTAAAGAAATAGTGAGTATAATTTTTTCAAAATTGTTAAACATTTGTCTAATTTAAACTGAAATCAGAATAACAAAAAATTTGATTAATAAATGAAATAAAAAGCTTATTTTATTACAGCGAATGTACAATCTCTACAACGATAAACTCTATAGAGCAATAAAAATTTTATCAAAGCCTCTATTGAAATGTATTCTTTGTGCAAACAAATCTTCAATAGTCAAATTAAACAAAATTACCAATTATATAGTTCTTTTATCAACTAGTTTAACAATTATATAAACTTAATTGCTCTCATTCAGGTAACAAAAAATAAGTTAAATATTTTCAAAATTCCCAGGCTTAAGAATGTTTGAATGACAATAAAATATTACAATTTGTCTCAATCGTTTCATTCAAAGTGGTTAGAGCTTATTCTTATTATTCCAATGTACTTAGCCTTGCTCAGAGAAGAATTCATAAAATAGTTGGATTAGTTATTTCGGCACTTTGAACAAAATTATTATTCTACTATTAACTCATTTTGACTATGAAGCTCATTCGTACTAAAAATGACTAATGACTAACGCATTGTTCCTTCTATTTATTCTTTAACTGTAGTCGAATTCTTCAATTTAAAAACTAGAAGTGCCACATAAGAAATGTTCAAGCATTTCAAGTTTGAATCAAACTTTTCTAGCTGAAAGTTGTTAATATAACATGCCAGTGTGCATGTTAAAATGTTTAATGATACTTTCGCAAAGAGATTTAACCTTAAGTATCAGATAAAAGTTATTCGCGTGTTGATACTGTTGCTAGTTGTGTTGCTTTTTGTTTTTGTGTTAATACTCATTGAGTTGTTCAACAACAGTAGCGAATATGAACACGTCAACGTGGAAAGCTTTGACGACAACTTCAGAAGCAACAAGGAAAAAACATATGAAAAAAAACTACAGCAACAACAACAACAACAACAACAACATTTACTACTACAAAGCTTTGAAGGCACGGGTAAGTGGAAGAAATTTTTAACTATAAAAGAATAAGTTAATTTTTTAAATATTTTGAGATACAATAAATTTTCAAATGAAAATCCAAAAGGGGAATTACAAATTATCAAGGTGATCTGGAGGAAGTTGAATTCGACCGAAAACCTGAAACTACAACCGTGAGAAGCGAGTTCTATTTCAGCACGGTAGAAGATACAAAAAAGAAGAAGAAAAGACGTGTTAATAAGAGTGGAACGTGTTATGCGAATGAATGGGAGTCAAACTGGGATAGGTTTGAAAATCTTGACTCCATAAATCTTTCAATCATAAACTTAAGCTGATAATTCGTTTTCGATAACTTACTTTTATAAAACGCTTAGGCAAGATTCTAGACTATAATTTAACGATAATGCTTAAATAAATTTTAACGATTGATTTTAGATCGTATCGACCATAATTCTTTCCTCCCGCAGAAGGGGTAATTTGACGCTTGAAAAGCTCAAAGGGAGGGTTGCCGATAGGATTTATGTACTTATAAGGTCATGGAAAGATAAATCCGTTTTTTAAAACATTAAAACTAATTTTTATTATTGAAAAAAAGATTAAAGTTAATTTCAATAATTAATTATAAATTGTTTTAACATTCCAGAACAGCTGAATCAAATTCGTTGAATGGCTCCTTGACAAGCAGAGGTTGCACATTTTCGACAATGATTTAACCGAATCTTCTTGTGAAATTGCTCGCACTTATTGCAAGCAATAGTTAACTTGGAATGCATCTCTGAAATATCTTTACAAACGTTTAACAAAATAACTGAGTTTTTTTCCTTTGTTTTTGAATTGACATTTGAAAGCATTTATTGAGCTGGTCACCCACGCCACAAACGAAACGATGCGATTAAAAAGTATATTCTTTTCATCACTCAACGTAGAATTATCTTACTCAAACGTGCTCAAATTAATTTTAATTTAAATTATTCAAATATTAAGTAACCTAACTAAATTAAATTTAAATAAATTCTATCATCGACCGCAGGTGTGAGGCAGTCACAGACCTCAGCAGAGCGCCTCAAACAGCTCAAGGTATCTCCACAGTCAATCTCATGGTCGGGCACTCAAAGTTCTTCAGAGACCGCCCTTAAAATCTCCAGCCTCTTCACCCAAGCGTCCCTCAAGTCAAGCCTGGACATGCGAGAAGGAATGCCTGTAGCTCCTTCGCCTACCTTCGGTGCTGAACCCCAGGTGACCTGTTCGGTGCTTGTTTGATGTATTTCAAAGAAATATTCAAATCTAATTCAGTTATTCGTTTTATTCAATCAGAGTTTTTATTTCTTTAATTTTTATATTTTTCATCTATTTAGTATTTATATTTTCCATATTTAGACTTTTATATATTTTTATACAAAAGGTTTATTCTCGGTAGTTATATGAAAAAATCTTTGAATTGATTGTTTAATTTAAATTTTGTCTATAATGAAGCGCGTTCATGGTTTCGAACATATTTCACTCGAAAAGTCGTGCTCACTCGATAGGTCATTCGAACAATATAACCACACTAAACATAAAAAAATTTCCTATGCAATCAGTGTTTGAATATATAATTTAATTTACTGAACTATAATTTTTGGTTAAATACGCTTTTATATAAACGAACTTTGCGAAGCAGTGACACGTTAAAATAATCTAACAGTCGAATGAGGAAGACTTCCAAAGAATCGACCGTTTCTTCCAAGAATACTTCAACAGGCCTGCCAGCGATCACCTGGTAACCACCCAACAAATCATAGTGCTTGAGCACAACATTCTCAGATACGTTGTCTTAAGGTGAGTTCTCAGAGCGCTCCTCTGTTTTCTCTCTAATCAACGCTCGTAAACTATTTCAACGACAAATTATTTTCAACCTTCGAAGGAAGTAGCTTTTATAGTGCTTCTGTGGCGCTTTACGTCCCTGAGTGCCGAGAATAGTTTCCTTAATTGCTCTTTTTCACTCCAGACTGCTGCAATTGCCAGCTGAAGCGTTGAGTAGGATCTACTTCAGCCACGCCTCAATCACTCAAGTACACCTCCGTTACGACGGTACTGTTTTCTCCTCCTTCCTAGGAGATTCTGGCCACCTCCGTAACCATGACATCACCTACTGACCCTCTGAAAGCTTCTTGAGAAATATTTATTTATTCAAAGTGGAATTGTGAATCAACAATTTAAATGTTGCTTTGTTAGTCTGTCTTTGCATCCTTTTTCCAGTTTTTTCAAAAAACCCCAAGATGTTGAGTTATTTTTCAGTTTTAAAAATAATTTATAAAAATTTTCATAAAAATTTCTAAGAAATTTTAAGTAAAAGAAGTTACATTAGTTTATCATCAGATAGCATAATACTTTGTTAAAACTAAATATTGATTTCAAAAGTTCCGTTGAAGAAAAATTTTAAAAAATTAAGCCGTATAATTTTTAATGGATTACTCATGGGCAGGGTTTATTTTGTTGCATTTGCAAAGAAAACGGTTTGCGAGTGTTTGTCTTGATGTAACTCTCTACGCAACAACGACGACTGGAAGCGTTTAAAAGTGCATTTGATGAGGTTCAACCTTGAGCACTTTTAGAGATAAGATAAGTTTTGTGTGTGATATTTGAAGTAAAAAGATTAAAACATTTTCAAATCCTTTCAAACATCTTGTTGGCCTCGAAACTCTACGGGGCCCATGCCACTATAGTAATACTCATAGTTGTATTGTATTGTATTGTAGTGTATTGTAGTGCATCCTGTTGAACGATGTTCATCTTTTAGGTTAATAGTTACGTGCGCACTTCAGGAGGTATATCCATCACCCAGCTTTCAAAGAAAACTTTCGGAGTGTTCCTTACTAAAACTTCAATTAGTCTTTTGTAATATTTAATTACTTTCAAAAGGCGCCATGTCACTTACGTCATCGAAAACTGCTCGAGACAAGCATTACGCTTGCTCAATATCTCAATCTCAAAATTATCAACATTACGCAATCAACCCAAACCGGATTTATATATTTATTTTTACAAACATAATTTGTTTTGTTGAAACATTTGTTCTTATAAACATATTAATTAAAATACAGACTATATTTATTTATTCAAGTAGCTTTTTATTGATAGAAATGAATTATGTACTGAGACTCGTCAAAATACAATAAAGCGAGAAGGAGAAGTGTAGTAGCAATGAACAAGTGAAATCCTTCACAATTCTGTTATCTTTTTCCATCAAAAAGGCATAAAAAATAATTAATTTAAAAATTCAAAACGAAAAAAATCGAAAAAACTCTTTAGTGCAGGCGCACAAACAGACACACAAACGTGGACAAACACACAAATACAAGCAGACACACAAACACAGAAGCATTTACAGAAATGCACACTCAGGTACTGACGTTAGCTTGAAAAAGTCTGTGTCCAACCGTCCCAGGAGATTGCTTGTGCGTTAGTGATGGCCGCTTCACTGTCTGGATAAATAAAGTTACATTAAAATTACAGTGAAGTTGAAGCACTATTTGCATGGAAGTACATATAGATATGAAGATATGTATATGAGTGTGTTTGTATATGTTTGAATATGTTTTTGTGTATGTATGTGCTTGGAGGATACATGAAGACGTATGTATGGTATTCCTATCTTCTATATTTAAACGAGACCTCGCTTGCATATTTGATTAGGAAATGTTGGTGGAGCTTTGCGTCCGTTCGCGTGGTTATGTGCGTTGAAGAATTTGTTGACTCACGTCATAAAATCACCTAAGCATCAAAGCGTCAATTATATGTTTGGCACGTTTATTAGAAAACATTAAATTTACTTTTAAAAAAAGATCAAAAAGATAATTTAAAAACTAAAAAACGCAATTTTACTAAAAATGGCAAAAGTTGTGGTTAAATAGTTAAATAAAAGATTATAATTTGTTACTCCGACGAAGCTTTCATCATCATCATCACACCAAGCCTCCGCAAATCATAAATCATCCCGAAATGCGTCTTCTCTACTTAATTCTGGCTCTTCTGACAAGCACAAAGCAAGGATGTGGTTAGTTCTATGAAGATTTGGTGCATTTTGAACATTATCTTTACGCAAACGATAGGTTCAGAAATTTTTTAAGAAAAAAACTTATAGGTGGAAAGGAGAGAATTGTCTTGAAACGTTTTTGTGGCTAAGGTTGAAATGTTTTTTGTGTTAATGATGCAAAAATAAAAAAAATGTTTCGATTATGGTATGTTTATTTACAAGAATGATGGCTATAAAGACCTCGCGAAAACTCATGTAAATCGGCGAATTTAATTTCTTTCAATGACCTATTTCTCCATGAGCTGTTTTTGTTTGCTTGAAATCTAAATGAAAACACCTATAGAGAAGGCCATTATGTTTTTTTAATGATACACAACTCATCTTCAGCATTTTATCTGAACTTTTTCTCTTCTTTTTGAAAATTTTATTGTGTCGAAAGAATTATCTAAGCGTTTTTCAGGCTTTTTTGATTTTTTCAGCGCTGTAAAATTTATGGGGATTCTCAAGAACGAAAACAAAGCAGTGTGGGAGGTCCAAACAAGCTTTTGTGCGACCTTTGAAGAGTTAATTCGACGTAGAATTAGGCTCCGAGATGAGGCTTTCAACACTTTTTTTTAACAATCACTTCTTATAACAAGCATTTCAGCGCCAGTATTTATAAAGATTACCCTCCGTTACAGTCCTTTCTGAGTTACCTCGTCAAAAACGTTTTATAAACGAAAGGTTATGATAGGCCATCAAAGTGTGCTCACAAATACTGCGTTGCCCTTATCAGCACCACCGAAAACCATTCCGTCACCATCAGCACTCTCTTCAAGCTCATCGCACTCTTCCCAGTCTGATGAAGCACTCGTCATAAGCACCTTTGATGTCATCATCACCATCCTGCCTGGCTGTACTTTACGAAGGCTCTGAAAAAGAAACTATGTTTAGCGAGGCTTCTCTAGTCTACACTTCATCACCTCCGTAATTATAAGCCAACCCAGTGTGGAAAAGCCTTTATAGCAAATAAATGTTTGAAGAATGATTGAAGCCAACGCCATGATGCAACAAAAGCAATCAATCTTTGATCGTTTGCTTGGTTTGGTTGTATGTAACACTCTTCTTGCGCTGCACCTTCCTACCATTCTTTATGCCCCATCCGTCCATAAACCCGATTTTAAGGCCTCGTGTTATTGCGGAGTAGGTGAGGTAAGAACAAAAATCAAGAGTAAGACTAGAAGCTAATCAAAAAATAAAAGTAATGGCGTCCGAACGAAATAGATGTTTTATAAATCAACGTGTTTCATTGCAATCATATGATGGCCTAACGTCTATCTTCGTGACCTCACTTTAACGACCTTTTAATTCATCCATTAATGTGCCTGCCAGCCAAGCCTAGCAGCTTAAACTCGTGTTGAACTACATTATCTTTCAGTCACTTTCGAGAAAGCTCCGAAAAATTCCACCGAAAAATGATTGATTGATTTTTGAAATCCTCCGCCCATCAAAATGATAAGTTTGATTTATGTGTTTTAAAGATTAAAAATAAAATCAGTCGAATACCTCGGAGTGGTTTGGCAAAATTTTTTATTTCAATTTTTTAATTAATTGAACCAACATCTTATTTGGTATAATTTATTCCTACTCCGCACTCAAAAGATCCCAATAATCCATCGGGAGCATGTAATAAGAGTCGTCATTAGTTCGCAGAAGTGTTCCAACGTCCTAATGGCGGTTGAAGTGATTTGTGGCGAAGTGGTGCTAGTAATTCGTTCAGCCTCTTCATTCTTCTTTTTCTTTTATATAATTGCGCCTTTAAAACCAAAATCAGTGATTTATTGAAAAGTTGCTTTCAATGCGATGCTCTTATATCCATCAGAGAGTTTGCTAGAAAATGTCAACGGAAAGCTATAAATTAATTTGTTTTATCAAAACAAATGAATGCTTAAGCAATAGTCATTTATTGAGTGCTATTTATTCGTTGCTCAGAGACAATTATTTAGCGATGTTTTTTCAAACGAGAAAGGATCAAATTAATGAGTACGGTATCAAGAGATGAATGATACACTCCCACACACACATACACACACACACACACACACACACACACACACACACACACACACACACACACACACACACACACACACACACACACACACACACACACACACACGCACACACACACACACACACACACACACACACACACACACACACACACACGCACACACACACACACACACACACACACACACACATACATACATACACACACACACACAAACACACACACACACACACACACACACACACACACACACACACACACACACACACACACACACACACACACACATACGCACACACAAACACACAGCGCTTTCAAGTTCCAACGACTCTAGCATCATTTTCTCCACTGTGCTGGTTAGGTCATAATTTTTTTAAAATTTTTAAATAATGTTTTATGATAAAAGTTTAATATTTTTAAAAATCATTAATTTAATATCCCTAAACGTTCAAATCGTCTAAGTGGTGGTTTGAGTAAAAATTTTTTTTATTATTTTTAAGTAGTTCAAAGGCATTAATCCATTAAAGATGGTTATGAAAAGGAACTTCAGAAAATACATAAATACTGTAGAGTGAGTGAAAGGAGCGGTAAATCATTTTTTTTGGAAATACTAGCGAAAGGCTGTGGCAAAAATAAAAAATAATGCATAGATCAGGCGAGTTAAAGCTGTTTTTTTAACTTTTCTAGTGTTTCTTTATAGAACTATGGAAAGTACAAAAACCACTGTTGATTGAGTACACCTTTATTTGTACAAATGGGCTGTTATTCCTTCATTCACTCTATCAATCATAACATTCCAAAACAATTTTGAGCCAAAGACTGACTAAGCAAACGTTTAATTACGAACACATTACAGCGGTGTTAGGGGTTTTGAGAAACAGTGCGATGCAACTATTCAACCCACTAACAAAAAATCCATTCAACGCGTCAACGCTCTATTCGAAAAATCTACTGCCTACAAAACCTAACCAAAATCTTATACCACCTATAACAACAGCCACCACGAAACAACCGTCTCACATCACACACACCTTACACCACAACCATCACATCAACACCACAACACACTGGCAACATCTACCAACAACCACAGCACCAACCACCACAGCTAACCTTTACCACAACGCTTATCTCACCAACAGGAGCCTCCATACATGATGCTCAAAGAAAAAAGTGCCTTTTTAGCGCCAAACGATCGATTCGAAGGTTTTTTCAATGACGTCATCACTAAACTGAGCTCTCTGGCAGGCTTCAGGCATCAGATTCGACTGAGCAGAGACGGACTGAAAGGAGGAATGGTGGAGGATGAACGCTACAAGAAGGAAGGAGCAAACAAGGAAGCACTTCTCATTGCTAATGATGGTTCAAGTGGTGGTGCAAGGGGGGGTGCGAGTGGTGGTGCAGGCTATGGCAGAGATGGTGAGGGTTTTGGTGGTGGTGGAAATGACAGTGGTGGAGGATATGGTGTTGGTATCAGAGGTGGAAGTAGTTATATGAGAGAGGAAGAGGCGGAGAGCAACAATACTGAAGAAGAAATCCAGTGGTCGGGTATCATTGGAGAAGTGCTACGAGAGGTAGGTGGATCGGGAAGGTGATTGAGTTGATGAATTGATAATAAATGGGTGGAAAAACGGATAGATGGGAGAACAAATGGTTAGATTGGAGGATGGATTGGGAGGTTACATTAAAAATAAAATAATTTCTGAAACTGTACTGAGTATTTAATAATATGAAAATCCCTTCAGACGAATGGATGGATGAATGAAGTCATAGATGAGTGAATATATAGATGAATGGATGGATAAATGGATGAATGAAAAAACGAACAAACAAACGGATGAATGAGAAGAATCAGAGATAGCAAGATAGCATTTTATTGTTTGATAAATGACTCGGTATAATGGACTTGTTCAACATAGCATTGTTCAACATAGCATTGTTCGCATCGTCTGCATGTCCATCAAGCAGCCAACAGCCTTCCCTCTAAACATCTTCCACAAACAACCATCAACACAGCTACCATCAACAAATCTGTTATCAACCCAACTGCTCCATTGTAACTTTCATCAACACTCTTGTGATTAAGCTGTTGTTAAAGCGTTAAAACCAAAACAAGCATGACTAGCATTGTCTGTACGTACTATTGTTGTTAATTCAAGATTCCTAACACCACACCGATAGGAGTCTGACATCGGAGTGTCTGCAATGGTGGAAACTCATGAGAAGCGCCAGTACATGAGGTTCAGCGTGCCTCTGCTCACTTTGAGGTCGTCTGTGGTGGGCCTGAAGAAGGGAGAAAAAAGACTGGGTAAGATCAGAGGAGGCTTCAGTGATTGATGGTTGGGTTAAGGCAGCTTTAGTCGGTTTAGCTGAAACTAGGCTTACAGATGGCCCATGAATGATTACTGGAATAGGTTTACGTCAAAACATTATTATTTTGTAACACCTTTTACTTTTTTTAGAAAACTGTTCTTATTTTTTCATAATATCTGCCAACACATTTTCTTGATTGTTTATTACTGCAGATAAGAGGCAGAAGTGGCATTTTGTGACGAGAAGCAAAAACAAAAACCAGCGTAAGAAGACATTCCCGAAGACCACTCATAAAACACGCAAGGATAGCAAAACAAGGCCAAAAGAAGCTTCTTTACGCCAGCATGAACGAACATTATTTAGACATGCAAACGTCAGCCCCTACAAGTTAGCACGGCGTCCGAATGCAAAAAAAATTATTAAAAAAATTAAAAAAAAGAAAAACTACGATTTTTTGAAAACACAGCAATCTTCTTCTCAGCCCAACAAAACCAAACGAGAAATACCTCAAACGAAGTCAACGACCGAAGAACGGCTTGGACAAAAGCAGGGGAAGAGAAAATTGTTCAAAGACCAACCAAAACCCGGTCAACGATATGGAAAAACAAATGGAAAAAAGAAAAATAAAGAAAGAAAAAGTAATTTTTTCAAAAAGCCTCGAAAGCCATTGTCGATTCGTTCATTGTTGCGCAAGGGTTACAAGTTCGTGGTGGTGAGAGACAGTGGAGCTCACAATGACCTGCTTGAAAAGAGGCACCAGCGATCAGTGCAGATAGCTCAGAAACGTGCGCCAAACAGGCCTTTTGAACCAATGAAAGTGTACTCAGCTGATCAACCAGCCTCTAAAAAGTCCATGAATTTGAAAAGAAGCGTTGAAATGTATGTTGACAAGCAGGATAAAGATTCTGTGATCTCAAGAAAAGTCAATCTCCAACGAAACCATCACCAGAAGCTCCGTCGAACACATGCAATGCGCACCACACCACGAACACTCCCTCTATTTGCTCAGTCAACAGGCACAACGACTAGAACTACTCCGCCGCAAACATCAACTAGAAAAACTTTTTCCACAACAAACAAACCTCCATTTTTCCAAAAACCAGGTATAAATTTGAAAAATAAACCAGATCACGAACCGCCTGAGGCAACCACAAAGCCAGCCTACACCAAGGGGGAACAACGGCTGGTAAAACGCCTTCGAGCCTCTCTTTCGAGCAACCCTGAGATGCTCATATCGAGTGCCACCGAAGGAGTCGATATCATCTCTCGCAACAGCCACTCTCTCATGCTGCTTGACAGCCCATCTGCCCTCTACCTCAGCCACAACAAACCCTGCGTCTTCGTCTCTGGACCACTACTCTTTTCAACCCATCATTACTCTCTCGTTCTCGGGCCCCATCTGTCGAATGAATTGGTGGAAAAAATTAATCATTCGATAGGTGAAATGAAGAAGAGTGGATTCATCAAAACTACCTACCAAAAGTGGTGGAAGAACAAATGTGGTCGTACGGAGGTGGATCGATTTAAACAAAGTGGTTACAGAAATAACACGAAAAAGAAAAATAAATTCGACACCGCAGCTCAGAGAAAAGGCCACAGAGGAAGATATAACGAAGCATTGAATGACAGCACTTCGGATTTTTATTTCAACGAACGCATGAACATGAACAAACATAATTATTACGAAGCAATAAAGAAACAAAAGGCTAGAAAAACCAACCGAAACCTGTTGGGCTTGGATGGCAAACAGAAATTCGAGTTCAAAGCAGATAACTTCTCAAGCTCGCACGACCACTCGCTCCTCAGTCGAGGCTGGGAGAGAGGCGCAGACATGAGCTTTTACGGCCCGTTTGTTCACAATGACGCCTATGACACTCAACTAGACGTTCGACCCAACTACCACCCTTACGGAAAAACTATCAACTCAGGCACGAAGAAGGGAAAAGTTGTCAGAAACTCTTGTATCCCTTTATTTTTTGGAATTTTAAATTATTTTCATTTTTTAATTTTAGCGAGATTTTTCACATATTGTTTTGTGTCGTGAGTTGCTTTTGCAAGGGCTTTTGAAGCATTCACCGATAAAGGCCTCTCATGTGATCAAGAATACTGTCTGTCTGATGGCCCTGAGGTGGATGAAATCCGTTGTCATTACTGTGTAGCTATACAGTTATTGAATCGAACTATAACTCAATATAATTGAAATTGTGATTAATTATAATTTCATGTTATTTCACCATGATCTTCAATGCCTTGGCGATGTAGTTTACTCGTTCTGATGTGCATATTTTGTTTGTGTAAATAGCAGTAGAAGAACGACCCACACTGACCTTATAAATTAAACAAAGCGTCCATTTAAACGTTCAATAAGACAATTTTCTATGATGAATTAACAACGAAATTTGTAACATATTTGCCGAAACACCAAAAGCCCCTCAAATGTTTGTGTACATATCTTTCAACGCTGGAAACATCATCATAACAAAAAAAAATCTCATTCGACAACTTGCCATTAACACAACGTTAGCAATCGACTAATGAGATCATTATCTTTTTGTTTGACATAATTATATAAAAAACAACTCACGTAATGTTTGAACGTTTTGTTATTAATTTGTGTATATTTAATTAAATGTATCCGCATACACTCCCACACCGTTTTTTGTTCATTCGCTTTTACAGCGTTTTTATTCTTTTTCTTTCATTAAAAAAACTCAAACTGATGAATTTGTATATCAAAATTTCATTTTATTTTGTTCAAGGGAAAGCCATATATCAAGATGACGTGTTTTCTACAGTTTTCATCTTTGTAAAAAGTTTTTTAATTAATGTTTACCAGTTTGATGGCATAAAACTCGAGTAGAATTATCGTTATCTAGTAGAACACGACTGATAACGATGAAAGTGTTCAACTCATAAAATAGAGTGGCAGGAATTTCAGTATTTTGAAAAGCCTCAATTCAAAAGTTTCCACTGTAGCAAATTTGAGTGTTGGTATGGTGTGACGTGTTTGTATGCATGCATTTTCACTGAGTCACCCTCTTTATATTTTTATTTAATTCCCTAGTGATTCTATTGATAAATCTTATATTAATCAGAATCCATTGTGTGTTCCTCACGCGAAAATCCTCTTCAGACACAATTGCACAAACTAATGCTTATGAAACAGCCTAACGTACAGGTTAAATGGAGGCTTATTAAACCATTAGAAGAGACCGAAGACTAAAAATTTAAACTATCATCTATAAAAAGGACCACTTAAAAAATCGATACACGTCTGAGTCAATACCGAATCGAGTTTTAAAATTATAGAAACATTGAAATTGAAAATATTCATATAGAATGAAATGAAATGCACTACAAACTGAGTGAACTTCTCTAAAAGTACTATAAAAAAACTTTAAAAAGTTATAAAAACGACAATAAAACTTAAGGTTGTTTATGGCAGATATGTTAGTTATGATATATGTTAACAATTACAAAAGGTTATGTGTACATGCGTTGAATTGAGATCAAATTTAAAAGGTTTTTGCAGGTTTTCATTTATTGAGACAAGTTAAAGAAGAAAAAAAAGTTATTTTGAAAATTTTCTTTCCACGGTTGGCAAGTTTGAGGGAGGAAGTGTCACGTTTGAATCAATTCGTTACACAAGACACACATCATTTTGAACAACCTTTGTTTAAAACGATTTAAACGCTTGGTCGTTGCAGGCAATTATTCGCAGCCAACACGAACACAATCCTTGTGGACGTCCGGGTAATCGAACAAGAAAAAAACATGGAAATTTTTTTTCCAAATGTAGATTTCATGGCTCATCGTTAAGACATTGATTAGTTTTTTCCAAAACCTTGTAGAAGCTTTGTGTAGTGGAGCTTGTTTTCAATTGTTTGTTTGCTCAAACAGAATGTAATTTTTCGTGAATAAATAAAAAAAAATGTAAATGTTTTTGAAAACAAAAATTACAAGCTTATCATTATAAGCTTATCGAAACAAACCGTTGATAAATATTCAAACTCAAAAGTATGCAAAATAATGGGTTCCTGCACAGATGTCCGTGTATTCATACATATCTCTTTATTTCTTTATATATTTCTTACTCTTTCCACTTATTTGTGTAGTCCTACCTATGAATATCACAAAGTTCATATAGCCCCACTCATACTGATGAATGTACCTATAACTAGGCATATATACGGACTGCCTTTAACGCTGTGTCTTTCGTGCTTTCGCTGAAGATTGATCTCTCAAAAGGATAATAAATGTGTTTCACTTCCAACATCAACATTGAGGAAGGCACGGCTAACCACTTCACAGTAACATACTTTGAAATCAAAACTAAAACTTGTTTGCAAGTTGCATTGAGGCAAAGAGTTTAATCAAAAACACAACGGCTGCTTGACTTCGAAAGTCAAGAATTGCAAACAATTACAAAAAAAATCAACCTCAAGTACGCCGATAAGAGGGGTCTGCTGATACCTACCTTTAGCCTGCAGCTCTTCAAAAGACCCACAGTCTGTCTCTTAAGACTCCTTTAATTTATGAGGATTTCAACAACCTTGGAAATTATCCAACCCTTTCGAGCATTGAGTGCTGAGTTATTTCTTTGTTTCAACACAAAATCGATTAATTCATTCAATAAGCAATATGTTCATCTATGTTTTAAGCAACCATCTATTGAGCTAGCCATTCAACCATCTATCCAACCATTCTTCTGACCAACCAGAAAATCAACCATTCAGTCACTATTTCAATCACTTATTCATCTAGCCTGCAGTAAAACCTAAAATAATTATTAATAATACAACCAACCATTTATTCAACCAATCAGTTAACTATTAAATCTATCTATGCATCCAATTGTTCACTCATCCATCTTCAATTCGTCCGTACATCCACCCACCAGGATGTCTTTCTCGATGTTAGAGGGCAGTGTGGGGGTAGCTGATGTATGCCTGCTTGAGCCTCTGAGTGAGGACAACTTCGTCGAAAACCTCAAAACTCGTTTCGACAAGAACCACATCTACGTGAGGAAGAACACTTGAAAAAAAAACAAATTTGAATTTCAAAAAAAACAATTTTAAATAAAAGAAAACTTTTAACTTTAAAAATTTGACAAAGATTTTGGGTCTTTGACAAATATGTCCTATTTACAGACATACATAGGCAGTGTGGTGGTGTCATTGAATCCTTACAAGCAGCTGCCCATCTACCACAAGGCTGTCATACAGGAGTACAGAGGCAAGAACATTTACGAGATGCCTCCTCACATGTAAGCTCTTTCCTTGTACTGTTGTAACTCTCTGCTTATACCATTGTAGCCTTCTTTTGAATGAGTATATCCATCAAGATTTTTTTTTCATTTTGAGTTTTTTCAATTCGATTTGGTCAAAATTATAGGTATTAAAGTGTTTGTGCTTGATTTGTGCGAAAGGATAAAGGTTTCAAGACTTTATTTTTCAAAAGAGTTGAAATGCAAATGAATTTTCTTCTTGAAATTTAATCCTTTGCAACCGTTTTATCTTTTCTATGGAATTTTATCTCTTCGAAAGTTGGAATAAAAAAAAAATCCACAATTTTCTTTCCCGTAAAAAAAAGTTTTATCAAATAATTATAGCTTTTGATTTGGTTATTCAAGAATAAAATTAAAAGAAATTTAAATTCGTGATGAAATACAAGCATTGTTGTTGAATGCGTTGATTCAGTCTCCAAGTGTATGTTTGTGATGGAATTTAATAATGATTTTGGACTTTGTTGATTTCATTGCAGCTACGCCATAGCGGATGCAGCTTACAGGTCGATGCGAGATCACAACGACGACCAATGTGTCATTATATGTGGAGAGAGTGGTGCTGGAAAGACAGGTGTGTGTGTTTGTGTGTGTGTGTGTTTGTGTGTGTGTGTGTGTGTGTGTGTGTGTGTGTGTGTGTGTGTGTGTGTGTGTGTGTGTGTGTGTGTGTGTGTGTGTGTGTGTGCGTGTGTGTGCGTGCGCGTACTCGAGCGGATGTGCGTAATTACAAAACGGCTTCTGTGTAAACAAATCTTTTGGATAGCTCAGTCAATGAAAAAATACTGAAAAACGTGGTATTGACCTGATTTTTTTTGAATTTTTCAGAAATTTAAATTACGAGAAAATCGCAAAACCACTGCAGAGGCGAGCAAAACAATAATGCAGTACGTGGCAGAGGTGTCCGGGAAGGGAAAAGAGATTGACCGGGTCAAAGAAAAACTCCTCCAGTCAAATCCCATCCTCGAAGGTGAAACAACTTTTAAAAATAAATAAAAAATTGAATTAATTTTTTTAGGTTTTTGTGATTTTCAAATATTTAATACTTTTTTTTCAATTCAAATTAAAAAAAAATAATTTAAACAGCTTTTGGGAACGCCAAAACGAATCGAAACGACAATTCGTCCAGATTCGTGAGTTGAAGCCCATGTGAAAGCTCATTACACATGCCACAACACTACACATAACATAATCAACTACTTTCACAAGAATCCAAATAAAATTATTAAAAAAAATTAAATTAAACCAAGATTATTTAAAATTTAAAAAAAAAATTCAAATACGATAAGTGTTGAAATGTGAGTGTGACACCCCCGAAGGGTAAATACATGGATGTCGAGTTTGATTTCAAAGGCGATCCGTTGGGCGGAGTGATCAGCAGTTGTGAGTAATCCGATCAATGTATTCTGCCTCATTTGCATCAGCCTTCATTTGTATATGTTTGCATTAGCATGGTTGCAAGTTTTTATTAGCAGCCTCATCAATCTTAATAATTATAGGGTGTTTTTTGTGCTTTGATGACAAATGTTCAGACATAAGTTGATAAGTATTGCTAACGCTTGAAAAAGAGTGATAAGACCTGAGAAGTTAAAACGTGAATGAACTTAAAAAGTATTAAATAAACTTGAAAACTGAAAAAAATAAATTAATAAAAAGTATTAAAAAATCATTAAAAAAATATATATATATTATTAACAGCAATAAAAATAAAAATAATGATAATGAGTGAAATATTATGCATAGAATTTTTGAAATTGACATTGATTTTTGAAATGTACATTTTAACAACTGTGCAAAGGCCAATAGAAGTAGAGCGAATAATTGTTTTGTACTCGTAAGAGTATGCTACACGGAGGTTTCCATGCGGAAGCATTATGTTTAAGGAGGGAAGCACCAACGAATGACTAAGGCTCTGTTAGTAATCTTGTACAGCTCGGAACTTTTTAAAAAAAAATTTCTTTCGATGAATCACACACCTCCCTAGTCTAGAATTCATTTCTGATACTGTTTTTTTATTCCAATTTCAGATTTACTCGAGAAGGTTCGACGACTCATAACAACATTTTATAATGATTTTAAGTAGTTTCAATTATTCAATGCATAGTAAAGCTCCTTTGGAACGTTGAAAATCACAAGTGTAATACAGTTTCACATAATGAGAGCAGTGACTCATTCTCTCCAAAGCCAGTGTCTTGCAAACCTCTTCCACTGCAGAGTCGTGTGGTGTTCCAGAACGCTGGAGAAAGAAATTTCCACATCTTTTATCAGCTTCTCGCATCTCGTGACCTTCAGTTTCTAGGTGGCTGTGATGATTGTTGTTGTTTTTATGGTTGTTGTTGTTGTTGTCGTTGTTGTTGTTGTTGTTGTGACAAGGAGGAAAAAATGAGAATAAATGAGAAAAAAGAAAATAAAAACATATTTTACAAAGAAAAAAACGAGCTAAAAAAATATCAGAAAATAAATTGAAGAAAGTAAAAAAAAAAAAATAAAAATGAGAAAAAATCCAGAAAAGATGTGAATGGAAAGAAAAAGTTTCAAGTGATTCTTTAGCACTCATGTGACGCTAAGAAATGTTGATAAGAACTTCTAATGCTTGTTTCCAACGGTTGTCTGCAATGGTTGGCTGCAGTGGTTGTCTGCTATGAATGGCTTCAGCGGTTGTCTGCTATGATTGTCTGCAGTGGTTGTCTGCTAGGATTGTCTGCCATGGTTGTCTGCTATGGTTGTCTGCTATGGTTGTCTGTTATGATTGTCTGCTATGGTTGTCTGCACTGGTTGTCTGCAGTGGTGGTCTGCTATGGTTGTCTGCAGTGGTTGTCTGCAGTGGTTGTCTGCAGTGGCTGTCTGCAGTGGTTGTCTGCTATGGTTTTCTGCTATGGTTGTCTGCAGTGGTGTCTACAGTGGCAGTGGTTGTCTGCTATGGTTTTCTGCTATGGTTGTCTGCAGTGGTTGTCTTCTATGGTTGCTTCCACTTTTTCACTTCTGCAGACGAACTGCACTTGAAGCCAGACCCTTCCTGCTACAACTTTCTCAGCGCCTGCCTCAGCGTCTCAAGCATCAACGACCAAGAAGACTTCAAAGCCACTCGGGTTGTTTGTTTGTTGTTTGTTTGTGGTTTGTTATTTTTGTTTGTTTTGTTTGTTTTTTTTTGTTTTTTTGTTTTTGTTATGTTTTTTGGTGTTCTGTTTTTTGTTATTAATTATCCGTTTTTAATTGTTTGTTAGTCTTTTCTTTTTTTCTTTTTTTTGTCTCTGTTTTTTATTTTTTTAGCGTTGCTCCTAATTCTGACTAGTTCTTTGTGCTCAAATTTTTTTGTGAAATATTGTTGCCTATCAAATTTCTTATTCATGATATCACTGAAGTATTCTTTTTCAAACATACGGCATCCTTATCGCACTTGTAATTTTATTTTCAATTGTTTGAAATTTTCAACATGCCTCGAACATGTTTAAGCTATCTCTTTTATCTCTTTATGAAAGAAATTTTCTCAAAAAAATATTTTTTATTATCATATTTATGCGAATTTATTTTTTAAAAATATTTTGTCATTTATAAATAAATAAAGGATTTTAAATTTAATTTGTAAGTTGATGGCTTAATCTCCACTTCAGAAAGCCTTGGACACACTGAGTTTTCCTGAGTGTGACATTTCCTTCATTTTCAAAATGATCTCAGTCATTCTCAACATCGGAAATTTCAAGTTTTCGAAACGAAGCTCCAAGAACGGCATGAATGGATGTGACGTGAACGTTAGTGAGAAAGGTATGCATCGTTGTATTCGGATCTATTCTAATCATAAAGTTGTAGCATCGAAAACAACGGAATGATTTCGAAAATAAAATTGATAAAAAAACAAAAAAACTATAAACACCAAAGAATTTTTATTTAAAATAAACGAAAATATCTTAAGTGAAGTTTTATGTTTGAGGACTGTTTACACAAACATTGATTGGAGCCATAAAACTCAATAAAGCAATGAAGAACTTCTAAAAATAGATTTGGAAGTGGTGGCTTCCCTGATTGGCTGTGAGCGGCAATCGATCATCCAAGCACTCACCACCAGAACCCTCTCCACCAGCAACGAGACCGTGCAAACAGAACTCTCTTGCGCCGAGGTTGTTGTGGTTGCTGTTGTGGTGGTTTTTGTTGCTGGGGTGTTGTTGCTGTGATGTTGTTGCTGTGGTGTTTTTGCTGTGGTGGTGTTGCTGTGATGTTGCTGCTGTGATGTTGTTGCTGTGATGTTGTTGCTGTGGTGTTTTTGCTGTGATGTTGTTGGTGTAGTGTTGTTGGTGTAGTGTTGTTGGTGTGGTGTCGTTGCTGTGGTAGTTGTCAGAAATGATTTGTTTGTTGGTTCAGTTGGTTGCTACTTTTGTTGATTTCAATGTTGTTTTTGATAGCGTTATGAGACGTGTAGTGATGTTTTCAACACCAATTCCAACCTACCACCACCACCACCACCACCACCACCACCACCACCACCACCACCACCACCACCACCACCACCATCACCACCCTTACCGCCACAACCACCACCGCCACCATTACCACCATCACCAACACCACCACCACCACTGCCACCACCACTGCCACCACCACTGCCACCACCTCCATCCTCTTCACCATTTTAGGCTTCTTACGCCAGAGATGCCTTGTGCAAAGCCTTGTATGCCAGAATGCTCACCTGGATTATCAGTCTCATCAACAACACCATCAAGGTGATTAAGATTTGAGAACTCAATTTTTATTGCATTCGAATTGAAAAATAAATTTCCAGTATTTCATAAAAATTCAAAAATTAATTATCATGAAAAAAAAATTATTAGTTTAACATTTTTTTAAAGAATAATTTTGTGGCATTAACAAAGCCAACGTTAGGTACATAATAAAAGTATAAACGCACTGTTTGCAGGTGTCCTCCCACGAGAGGATGAAGTCATTGGGTGTCTTGGACATTTACGGATTTGAAATCTTTGAGGTTCAAAACTTTAAAAAATGTTTTCAAAAATTCACTATTTTTTTAAAATTCCAAATGAATAATTGCGCGAAAAGAACTATAAAAATGCATATGTTCGTTCAACGAGGTTTTTTTTCAGATTTCATTGTTTATTTGTAACATTCCCAGCGTTTTAAGGATTTTGCTTTGCTACTAGAAATGCCACCACTGAAGCCACTTCACGTTTTTCATCTCACAGCACAACAGCTTTGAACAGTTCATCATCAACTACTGCAATGAAAAACTCCAGCAAATCTTCATTGACCTCACCCTCAAAGAAGAACAAGCCGAATACATCAACGAAGTAGGCGCTAGATATGAATTTTCGGTTCTTTAAAAGTTGTACTAATTAGCAGGATGTTAAGATATTTATTTGGATTAGTTGAGTTGAAATCATAGGGGAGGTCTCAGTACTTGGACGCCCATGGGAGAGGAGATAACACCACTTATCATTTATTCTTATTATATTATTCGTGTTCATCCAGGGCATAGAGTGGATCCATGTGGATTACTTTAACAACTCCATCATTTGTGAACTGATCGAAAAGGTTGGAAATAATAACGGAAAAAATAAAGTAATAAAAAAATAAATAATTTATTTATAAGAGTTATTCTCTATCACAAACAAAATTATAATTATATAGAAGATAACCAAAATTAGAAAAAAAAATTACCCTAAAAAACATTTAAATGACAAATGGTGACCAGAACAACACGGGTCTTTTGTCGCTCTTGGACGAGGAGTGTCTACTGCCTGGAGACACCTCCGACCTCACCTTCCTCACCAAGGTAGCCATGGTGGTGTGCATGAGAATGATTCATTCTAGTCTGAAAGTCATTTATAAGAACTTTTGGATTTCAACTTTTTTCTGCCAGAACAGACTTTTGATCGAAAAAATCTTTTACGTGATTGTAGTTTCCAATGAAACTGTCATTTAAAAGATTTTGTTAAAAAATATTTTTATTTTTTGTAAATCATTGACAAAATTTATATTTAAAAAATTGATTTAAAAAATTAATTGAAAAATTCATTGAGAAAATATTTTCAATAAATATTTTTTGATTAAATTAACGACTTTTCATTGAGAAACTTCGTGAAAAATAATTAAAAAATCATCGAAAGAATTTCTATGAGACGTTGATTGGAAAGTTTTCATTGGACAAAAATTCACTCAAAAAAATCCAACTCAAAATTCGTTCCATTCTGTTTTATGAAAATCTTTCCATAATCTCTTTCAAACTCTATTCCATAATCTCCTCTAAACTCTATTCCATAATCTCTTTCAAACTCTATTCCATAATCTCCTCTAAACTCTATTCCATAATCTCTTTCAAACTCTATTCCATAATCTCCTCTAAACTCTATTCCATAATCTCTTTCAAACTCTATTCCATAATCTCCTCTAAACTCTATTCCATAATCTCTTTCAAACTCTATTCCATAATCTCCTCTAAACTCTATTCCCTAATCTTCTTCAACAATTGTCCCATCATCCTCCAAGGCGACGACCATGTGTGAGGAGCATCCCCACTTCGAGAGCAGAGGCAGTGGTAAGCCTGACAAGAGCCTTTCTACAGACCAGTTCCGACTGCTCCACTATGCAGGCAATGTTGGTGCTTGTGCATACACTCTTTCCAACATCCAGCAACTGATTATTAGTTAATTCAAAATCTGTTTTAATCTTTTTCACTTTTTTATTTATATTTTTTGAGTAGCTTTCGATTCTATTTTGCTTCTCAGCCTCCTTTACGAACCTTGATCATCAATATCCAGTTATATTATTCAATCTTCAAGAAAAACCCACAACCCCATTAGATTACCCTCACCACACCACCAGCTATCACACCACCACCATCATCATTACCTACACTTTCAACACTTATACCCACTCAAACTACCAACCCCCCAAACCCCATCAACCCAAAACTCTCCCACACTCACATACCTCTTCACCACCACACCCACATACCTCCCCACCACCACACCCACATACTTCTCTACCCACACACCCACATACCTTCCCACCACCACACCCACATACCTCCCTACCACCACGCCCATCACAGGTCACTTACAACGTCAGTGGCTTCCTGGACAAGAACAACGATCTCCTCTTCAAGGACCTTTCCAGACTCATGTACGCAGGCTCACACCCACAACTGAAAACCCTCTTCCCTGATGGTCTTATTTTTTCTTTTAAATTAAAAAGCTTTTTTTTAATTTAAAAATACAATTTTTTTTTTTTCGTTTTATCAACGTCGTTTTTGATGTTTTTTCTTGTATTTTTTTTATGTAATATAATTTTTCTTTCTTCATTAACGACATGTTTAGGGTTTGTGTTTTGTTACAGCCCATGGAGTAGTTTGTCTTCATGATGGGCTTATGTGAAATATTTCATTCAAAATCAGGGAACCCAGCAACAATCAACATGAAGAGACCCGCTACAGCTGGCTACCAGTTCAAGGTGGAGTTATCTTCGAGCTATTAACATTAAAAAAATATATTTAAAATTTTATTCAAAAAATGATAAAAACATGAATGACTTCTGGGTTTTGCAGCAAGTATGGGCTGTAGGTAAGCGATGTAATTCACTTCGTAGGTTTCAGTGGCAGAACTTATGAAAAATCTTCTGTCGAAGTCCCCAAACTACATTCGATGCATTAAGGTTGGAATCTCAAAGTTTATTCAACATAAACTAAGACTACTTTATGACAGTATGAAATCAAAATGATTTGATCCAATGACAATTGTGGTTCGAATGGTTGATCATTCGGAACGCCGCAACTTTAGAGTAAACCTCACACTGTCGCCCCACCAGCCAAACCACTACAAGAAGAGTGACGACTTTGTGGATTCCCTGGTCAGGCACCAAGTCAGATACCTCGGGTTAGTGAGCAAGTTTAATGACAATAGCTTCATATTTTATGTTTTCTGAATATTTATTCAGTTTGTGAGTTATATAAAAAGAGTTTCTTATTTTTATGGAGTGTCGCCTATATCTATTTTTTATAGTCTTTATTAGATCTATTGGCTTTCGAGACTATGGATTGAGTGAATAAGAATGATACATTATAAAATTATTCAAAATATAAATCAATCTTTGAACGATATGTAACCAGCGCTTTGCATCTATACTGATAAGACCAGTAGTTAGATTGATGAGACTCCTCAATACGGTAGTGTATAATCATTAAAAATATATAGTTTTCAAAATCAATGGAAAAACTGAAGAAAAAAAACACCCACCAAACATAACATATTTTTGATTGACCCAGATAATGATGTTCATTGTTGTTAAATAGTTTAATTTTGAAACTATGCTTGAGATGAAGTGTTTTTTTTTAAATTTTTTAATTGAAAAGTTGATTGAGAAGATATTTTCACGAAATTTATTTTTAATTGTTGGGAGGTTATGAGGATAAATTTTTAAATATTATTTTTGTTTGTCGGAAGATTGATGGAGAACGTGAGAGTAAAGAGAGCAGGTTACGCCTACAGGCAGAAGTACGAGGACTTTTTATACAGGTGAGGAGTGGAAGAGTTTGTGCTTGTGAAAGTTTTTTCAAACCAAGTCAATTTGCCCAAATCATGAGTTTAATTGAATTTGAAGGCTCACTCTTAATGGTTGATGTTTCATTGAACTGAAATATCGGTACAAAATTCATAACAAACGAACGAACCCTTATAAAATAGCTTTAACACCAAACGGTTCTGAGGTAAAAAATTGAAATAAGTTTTCAACCGATCAGTAAACCAATACGACTGCAACAACAATAAAGTTTGCAGCAACACAAAAGCCTACGCAAATACAACAACCTTGAACCTCCACAGGTACAAGCTTTTAACGAAGGAAACGTGGCCGCACTGGAGAAGTGGTGCTGTTTCCGAGGGGGTTGTGCATTTGATGAACCACATGAGCTTTGGAGAGGACGAGTATACGATGGGAAAGTCCAAAATATTCATCGCAAACCCCAATACGGTCGGTGGTCATAGATGCTTTTCGTGCTCTGATGGTGTCTTTTGTGTCGATTTTGAAATAAATTTAAGTAATTGAATTTTGAAACTTTACTTCCTACTTTTGATCATTTACCATTTCAATGATCTAACTCTGTGTTTGGTAGTGCTTGCTAATATATTTTATTTTATTTTATTTTAAACTACTTGAACAAAATTTCCTTCTTCCACTAGTTGTTCTTGCTGGAGAGTCGCAGGAAACAACACCTCAACGACATCGCCACCATCATTTCCGCCAAGTATCGCTCCTGGATTGCCAGAAAGAAGTTCAAGCGAATGAAGGCCTCTCAAATACTCCTGGCCGCATTCTACAAAGGATACCAGGTTCTTGGCTGGCTTTTGAAGCACCGTTCTTAGTCTTGTAAAGTTATAGACTTTTTAGCTTCAATGAGTTACAACACTTAAACTTTGAACGTTTTCATCCAGTTTGATATCCTTCAATACCCTAATATTTTTGCAACAAGGAAAGGAAAAGATACAACAGAATAAAGAAAGCCACACTCTTGTTGACTTCTTGTGTCAGAGGCTGGAAGGTAAACCGCTTGAAAACAACGTAGTAATTAGCCGAAGTTTGAAAATAACCACGAAAGGATTTTTTAAATGCATCATTTTAGTACGTTAATAAAGATAAATAAATGGAAAACCGAAACGTAACTTTTAAAATTTTCAAACAATGTTTTACCAGCACCATTTTGAATGGTCGATAAACGAAACAGGCTCGCAAAGTGGTTCGGCAGATGCGCGAAGAAAAGAGGAGGCAAGAGGCAGCCACTCTGATTAGCACGTACTACAGGGGATGGAAGGTGAGTGGTTATGGATGGAAAATAATTCAAAATAAAGAAATACTCAAAAAATTATTTTTTAGAAGTTAAATTAAAAATTTTGCGAGTAGAAAACGGGCGTTAACGGATCTGAAAAGGTGGATAAAAAGATTTAAAAAATTTAGAAAAGCAAAAAAATGAAGCAATAAATGAGTGAAGGGGTTGTGAAAAATATTCAACTCCACGCTGCAATTGTGCAGGTGAGAAAGGAACACAGACAGAAGTTCAAATCAGTGGCAGGTCCGAAGGTTATCTCGTTCATCAGGAAGGCTCTGGTGATTCTATGCTCATCTTTGAATTTATAAGAAAAAAAATCAGCTGTTTAAGTTTTAAGAATTTATTTTTCCACCAGATTTGCCGGTATTTGCTCTCTTTGAAATCAGCTTTGCCTTCTCTATCTCCGATCGACCAGAGGTGGCCCGAGTGTGGTGTTCTTAACAGGAATACGTCACAATTACTGAAGGAACTATACCATAAAAACAGAGTGCGTCGTTGGTGTGATAAAAAGTGCTTTATTTGTAGGTTTCAACCTGAAAGCAACTTTTATAAATTTTAATCAAATATTGAAATTTTTTTAAAAGTTCGATCTTTGTTCATTTCCTTCAGTGTCTCAAATACAGACTAGGCTGTAGTGATGAGAAAAAAAAAGTGATGAATGTAAAATTGAAAGCCAGTGAATTATTCCTGAACAAAAAAGCTCTGTATGCTGGAAGGTGCGTGCAAGCCTAGTAGTTAATGAATCCGTAGAAAATTATTTGTTTAAAAGTTGACTGATTTGTAATTTTTTTTAAATAAAACGGTTTTAATCTAATCGAAAACTTTGAACAATACTTGAGCCAAAATGTGCATTCGCTCCACATTTAGAATTTCAATAAATAGAGCTGCAATGACAGTTGTGTAAAAAGAAAATAATAGCTATTGTACACCCTTCCACAGCGTGCCTAGAGAGTTTCGAGGAGACCATTTGAAAGTGAGTAGAAACGCCAAATGGACCAAAAACTCTCCCGAGCGACCTGCCATCTTCTCTGACAACGTATTCAAGATCAACAGAAAAGACGGAAAGGTGGCGATTTTTGTCGACAAGCATTAAGATAGATACACTGATAAGAAAATAGCTAAACCATATTTGGATCATTTTTTTAATTTTATTGAAAATAAAAGTCCTTTTTGAATGATAACTTTTCAAAAAGATTCTTGAACCTCACACCAGGCCGTTCCACACATCGTTGTGCTTGAGCAGAAGGCGCTCTGCATAGTGGACGAGAAAAGTTACAATGTCAAGAGTAGCTTATCTCTCCAGAACATAACCTCCATCTGTATGAGCCCCTTCAGTGACTGCATTGCCGTGCTCACCCTGAAACGGGTGGAGGTAAGTTCTTTTCCATGTTGTTTTGTTGTTGCAGTTTGTTATTTTTATTGTTGTTGCTTTTTATTACTGTTTTTTCTAATCTTATCGAAGAATTTGTAAAGCTTTCACAATCTCAAGTTTTTTTCATCTTTTGTTGTGTCAGCACTGGTTTTTTGCCTTTACTTTTTTGCAAAATAGTTCAAACGAATGTATACTATATTTTATTTTTTTAAATCATTTAAATAATTATTTTTGAACTTTCTAGAATGATTCGACTTCGAAGAAGGGTGATTTGATCATAGCGTGTCTCAACATTGTTGAGTTGGTAACTCGAGTGATAATTGCGGCTAAGCAGCAAAACCATTCCATTAAAGTGACTTACGCCAAGCTGTGAGATTTCAAAATTCCTTGTGGAGTTTTTTTTTATTAATTTTAATGATCATTCATATGTTTTAAATTTCAAGTGATTGATTGGAATTTTGATAAAAAGTAATTAAATTGTAAAAAAAGCGCTGTTATTTTGGAACAGAACTCGCACCAACTTATACGGCACTCCAGTGGAAGTAGTCTTCACAGGACTGCAAAAAGACGGCAACAACGTCAGAAATGCTTCAAATAGCATCTTCGATGACACCAAGGTGGTAAAATCCAAATTGAAAATCGAAATAATAAAAATAAAATGATTATTTCACCGAAAGTTTTATTTTGTATTTTCAATGATTCTAGCTTAAATCGTGCGTTCGTGAAAATTTTCAATCAAAATAATAACGTTTTATATTACCATTATTCGAACTTATTTTGGATTTTAAACTGATATTTTCGTTTGCATAAGATTAAAAATTTTACGTTGTAATGGTTTTTTGACCTATTTGTTGTTTTATGAATGTTCAATGGTTCAACAACTAAATCTAACTCAATTTAGGTGTCTAAACAACACCAGAAGCTGCAATTAAACTCTTAATAACTTCCTCAAGCAACCTTGAAGGAATTTAATATCACTTCAAATTCAAGTAAAACACACCTTGGTTTGCTCATCCCAACTTGTCCAAAAACGCTTGTTACATACGAAATTAAATTCGAAAAATTTTTACAATGATTTTTATTTACTAAGATATATTTTAATCTTTAGTTTCTGTCTATTCATTCTAATTTACAAACAGATTCAGACTTAATGAATTTTATTGAAAAATGAATATATAACAAATAAACCAATGAAATATGGGTAATACAACAACGCAATAAATACTTCAAGGGTAAAACGCACTCTACATATTTATAACTTATACTTCTAATCTACAATAGAATACAGTGAAAATACGAATATTATTATAGTGGCACTGACCCAGATGAGTTTCGAAGCCATGAAATAGTTAACATTATTATAACTATAGTATAGTAAACAAATGAAATTATTTGAAAAAAAGTAACTTATTAGTGAAATAAGTGGGCGTCATAAAATAATGTGGTCAATAAGAAGTCAGAAAAAAGATAATAACAATTAACTTTCATGTTTGTTGAGGGTGGAGCAGCTAGGACAAAAGTGGAAATTGTCATGGGTGATTGAGTCACACTCTGAGCAGAAGTAACTCAAACACTGTTCACACTGGTAGGAAATTGTGTTGTAGAGAGGCGCTTGACAAGAATAACAGAAGTGGTTCTGCTTGAGATTATTTTCTGGAGAGACTTCAACAAAGGGCTGGAGAGGAAAGAGGTGATGATAGGAACGAGCTAAGTGTGCTGATGAGGCGAGAGTGAGAAAACAAACTGAACAATCAATCGGCAACTCACAGTACTTGCTAGAGCACTGTGGACACAAGTAGCCAGGCTGATTGCTGGGATGTTTGGGATCATCAATATGACAGACACATGAGAGAGCAAGAACTTTGGGACTGCTGTTGAGTTCTGGAAAACCCATCTTGATCAGAGAGGAAGATTGACTAGCAAGTGAAGCAGGTGGTATAAGATGATCCTCGAGTATTGAGCGGTAATGGAACTCATCCATGACAACCTCATAGCGGCCTTGAGTTTCTTTGCAGATTTTTTGGCATGCGAAGAGACTGGCTGACAAGCCAATGATTGAGCATATTATGTTGGCTGTTTTCATCTGCTGAACCAGTTGCATCAAATTGTGAGGATCAACAGTTGAAAGGGCTGCAAAGATGACAAGAACTTCTTTGCTGATATGGCGAGGAACATTTTTGAGAGTTTTCAATGCTTGGTCGAAACTGTTGTATAAAGATGCTTCTCCTTCACAATTCATGGTGCGCAACTTTCTCACTTCTGACAATAATTTTTTCGAATTACCACTCAAATCTATTACTTTTTCACAACATTTGTTTCTTGTTATTAAAACACCTAATTGAGCTATTGGATTACGATCAAAAAATTCTTCAATGAACTTTTCAAGCAAAACAATTGATAAATGATGTCTATTTGGAGTGAGGTCATGCTCTAACATGGCTTTGGACATATCTAAAACGATCATCATGTTGCGCATCATTCCAATCTTGACACCCTTCTTCTGTTTTTTTTTCTTTCTTTCAAACTGTCCAACTGCATCATTATCATCTTCATTTTCCCAAGTTTTAACACTAGCAAAAAAATTATCTGTCAAGATACTGTCTGTTATTCCATCAATATCCATTTTGTAATTTCCAAATTAAAATATTTTCTGAAAAAATTATTTAATATATAATAACTTGCACAAAAAACCATTGAATAAAAGCTGAAAACTCTAACAAGCCCACACGGCCAACAAAATAATTGCTACATAGGCGATAATTAATTGATAGATTTTCACTCAGACTGTAAATAACAAAAACAAATGTTCAAAAAGATTTTTTGACATTTTTATTCTAAAAAAAGATAATAAGAGTAATTGAAAAAATTAAACTCAAAATTAAAATTTTTGAAATTTAAAGTTTTTTTTACATTCCATGTCTACAGGTGCTATTTTGTACCTATATTTTGTATTTAAAGAGTGAAAAAGAATTGAGAAGGATATTAAAAATATTGAATTTATATCTTTTATAAAGTTTTAAAGATGCTTCCTACAAAAAAAACTTTCACTTGAATCTATCTCATACATTCTACCGAAGTTCTACAAATGGAAAAAAACTATTTCTCTATAGTGTCATAATCGAAAGTCGCTTTATCACAAATTTTAAATACGTCACAAACATTTGATACTGAAAAAGACGTTTATTTCAAAACGGAATGATGAACTTTGCATATTTTATTTTTCCTGTGCTTTTTTTTGCCATTATTATAGCTATTTTTGTTGGTAGATATTGTTTCCACAGGTACCACTTTTCATCATGTAGAAACAACATTTGTAATTCAAACCATTTTCGGACACAAACCTGTCCAACACAAACCTCTCAAATGCAAGCATACCCAACAACTTTTGGCCCCGGATACTATTACAATTCTCAGGCTCCTTCTCAAGCGTTTAGCCCTCCATTCGCTTCAACAAACCAGTTCCCTCCATCAAACGATTTACCTCCTGCCTACTCCGCTCAGCCCATATACTCAACAAACACTAGTGGACAAGCCCCTACTATTCAACCACCAAAGTATGAACCTGCTTTTGAACAAAGCACCCTTCCAGAACAACCAAGCATGAATGGAGCTCTCAGAAACAGCAGCAAACTTTCTTTTCCAACTTCCAGCACTCCAACTGCTCTTTGGTATTTTTTTACTTACTTTCTTATATCAGAGATGCAATTATCAATCAAAAATGTTTAGCTTGGTGTTCAAGTAGACCATTTTGACTAACAACGCAATATGCCATTCTGTAACTCAAATTTCATTAGAATACAAACACACTCTCCAAAACCTCTCAACTTCGCAGCATGACTTCATGGGACAGCGCCAGAGGAGAAAGCATTGATTCTCGTCCAACGGCCAAATCGTCTACTGACTACCAACCAGACCTCACTTTGGGACCACTGGATGAACGGATCGAGTCGGACACAGATGAAGGCAGTGACCTTGAGGACTTTTCTGGACAGTGGCTCGCTAATTTGAAGAGTGCTAATGCCACAGCGTCAAACAAGAAAGCAGAATTGTCAAATAGTCAATCAATTGAGCATAGAGCCGCCAGAAAGGCTGGAAACAATTCAAGTTTGAATAACAACAGCTCGAAGCAAACGAAAAGCGGGAAAAAATGTGAAAAAACCAAGAAGAGGTCCAAGAGAGATCGTTCCAGCGGCCACTCTTCCAAAGCCGAGACAGCTTCCTTCGACTCAGGACTTGGTCACTTTCACTCGCCCGGTGACTCCGAAGCTCACACGTCCAAACACAAGGGGAAGGACAACCTTGCGTTTGATGGTCGATTAGAACTATGCCCCTTTTAACGCTAAAGTTTTTTTTTGCGCTGTGAAGATGCTTTTTTTTTCAAAAAGATATTTTTATAACAATTTTTTTCAAATTTTTAAAATCTGAAAATAATTTCGGGCTTTTTTTTTGAATTCAAAATAGTGAAATTGACTTATGCTGAAAGTTTTGAATTGTTAATAATTAATTTTAAGTATTTGTAATGAGGTATTTTGGAAGATATTTTCGTGACATTTAAATGTAACTGGCCTTTAAATAACTTGAAATAAAGTAAAGGTGTTTTACCGCATTACTATGCAATCGTGTCTACGTACTAGATTTTAGCAAAGATTTTTCCATTGCAACATTTTATTGACGAAAAACCTGCTATAAAATTTTTAATCACTAATTTTTCACGTTGTTTGAAAACTTGAAAACTTTTTAAAAGTTTAATCTTCATTTAGTTGAACCTCTCTCGAGATAGATTTATAAAATGTGTACAAACTTTTTTCGACGGTTTTTTTAAATTTGAAAACGAATGCAAAAGTTATAATCGAAACCCGCAAAATTCTCAAATAAGCTTTCAAATTTTCGCTGCATACAAAAGAATTGTTGCAGATGGAAGCCCCAGAAACTTCAGTCCAGACTTCCACCGCCTTGCGGCTTTAAAAAATCACGGAACAAGTTTAGGGAGTAAATCTTGATAAAAAGTTAAAAACCTTGAAATTGGTTTGGCAAATATCGGCAATAATTGAAATGCTGTTGGTGCCAAGCTCTATCGGATTTAGTCATTCGTCTGGGTTTGACTGTCTTTGAAGTTACAAGGCCTACTTCATCACAACAACTAACCATCCTTACTTTTCTGCCCATGCTCTGTAGCTTCATCTCAGTGAAGCCATATAATATAATCGAAGCCTTTATATAGCACTTAATTAGTTCTTTTGACGAAAAATAATTTCAGTGTGAAAAAGTAAAATGTGATGATATTTACTACTATTCATGAAAGTCAATTTCCAATAAAGGTTTTTATCGAAAAAATACCAACAGAGTTGTCTAAGGCCCCTCGATAGCGTCGTGTATTTGATTCAAGCGATGACAGAATGAAAATTCTTGGCAACCATGCGTTATTAAATTAATTTAATCAAACAACAGTTCATGGGTTAGCGAATCTGTCTTGAAAAGCAATAATGAAGTTCGTGAAAAATTGTTTTTAAATTATAGTTTATAATTTTCATAAATTTATGAAGCACTGTATCGAGACTTTTAAATCGAACAGTAAAAATAATTTGGTCTCAAGTATAGATCTTCAAGTGGAATTAAACTCGATATTGTGTCGAAGAAAAAAAAACTTTGTTTAAACTGCACCTTTTGTTTTTTTTAGAACAAACCCTTCAAATCCTCGCTCCTCTCACTTTACCTTTTACTCGAAATTAAAACTTTTCAGATAAGAAAGAAAAATTAAATTATTTTTAACATCCCCATCGTCATAAAAACGCCCATGAATTTTTTGTTAATATATCATTGATATTGTTCCAGCAATATTCTACGGTTTGTATCAAAGTCGTTGGTTTATTACCTTTAGTTTTTGTACTTTCGTCTCCACTGTTTTCGCTTATATATCTCACTCCATTCTGATCTTACTGACAGTTTTGTATACCGTTTTGAGATTTTAAAATAAATTTATTACGAACCGTGTAATAAAAGGTTTCGGAAACTTCAGAAAATGAAGTGTTTTAATGAGATTTGATGTTTTTTAAAGTTACCACGTCAACAACAAATTGCCATTAATTTCAAAAAAAAACTTGTTAAGAGTTAAATAAGTTGATGTACATTAACTTGGCAGATGAGTAAATTCCGAAAATCAAGGAGAGTTTCAACTTTAACTGACGAAGTCTTATGAGGAGGCGCATGAGCAGCGGTTTTGTACTTTTTCAAAGATTTGAATTTTTTTGTGAGAGGATAAATCGTTGTATTTTTTTACCAATTTTTAAACAAATTGTCAAAAAAAAATTATGGTATTTTGAATTAGCATTTCAAAAATAGAAATTACGTCCTATCAAGACGGGCGGGAAGATGATAAATGTATGTGTGTCAGTGCAAGTTCAAGTTGCAAAAAATTTTCAAGTTCTACTGACAAATGGCAAATGAAATTTTTTTCCTTCTTCGTTCTGTCACTTTTGACCCAGTAGCCAGCAGTATGCTCAGTCGGTATCAGGGTTCGATTCCCAGTTAAGCTCAGATTTGAGTTGTGAAGAGGCAACCCAAATAAACAACAGACCCCATGCTCAGTCGTCTTGTTGCCCAGTAGTGAGTAAAACCGTTTCTCTGGCAGCGCCTTTGATGCCTGCAAAAGTGAGAGTTTTGAATAGCAAAAAAAAGTTGATAAAGATGTACGCTGGAAACCACGCTGGTGAACTTAATTTTCAGCTGTGGAAGAAGTAAATGAACAATTTTGTGTTGAAATAAAAAAAGAAAAAAACTTTTCTTTTTCTCGAAAAGAAAAAAAAACATAAAAACGGCATAACAAACAAAAAATTAACACACACACACATACGTCTACAAAAAAATACGCGCATCTATATATATATATATATATATATATATATATATATATATATATATATATATATATATATATATATATATATATATATATATATATATATATATATATATATATATATATATATATATATATATATATATATATATATATATATATATATATATATATATATATATATATATAATAGGATCCAGGGTTTTGAAATAATGCTTCGAACGGATTATCAGCGAATCAAATGTATCAAGCCAAAACAATCGCTTCTTATTCACTGTTGAAAAAACTGTACGTTGGAACATATGGCAAGGATAAAAAAAGAATAAAAAAACAACATAAGAAAAGTGCATAAGAAGAACGCTTTACCCTCCCTTCGTCTCGTAAATAAGCTATAAAGCCCTGACTTCGAATACTGGTAGTTCAAACAATTGGGGCCTAAGCGATAAAAAGTTTATTGTTTTGGAAAGAGTAATAATAATGATATTAACGATGAAAAAAAATAATATTCAGACTTAATTATATTGATAATAATAAATGAATTAATCATGTGAGTGTTACGTGCGTATGTTTTCACGTTTGTGGAACTTAATTAATTTATTGATCAGAAGTTCCCCATGAATCATGAGAGACTGAAGAAATCTATGTCTATATTTCATTCAATTCACTCTCAAAAAGGAGGAAAAAAACTTTTGCCCATCGAAAAGATAAAAATGTAGACTGATAGAAAATTGTTTTCTGATGAAAAATAGCTCTTAAAATCTTCTTCATCGTCCATGCTTTTGTGTCAGCTTTTTATCACTTATTATATCACTTTCTTTATCATTTCTTATTTAAATCTTTGTCACTCTTTATCATTTTTCTTGTCTTTTCTTTTGTTCTTTTCTCTCCTAACATGTCCATACCATCTTACCCTTCCCACTTAAATTTGCTTTAAATTCTTTCTTCTTCTTCTCTTCTTTTTTCACTCCATACGTAGCTCCAGCAATTTTAACTCAATGACGTCAATGTATTTCGTAATCTTTTTTCATGGTCCATGAAATGTGTCTAGCCCAGTCGACGGCACGGCGTCTGTTCTTACTTGAAGTGCCGCTTTTTACAATTAAAAACTAAGCTTAGTCGGCAATCCATCTTTGAGATACGCGCTTAGCAACCTAACTGCCTAACCAGTTTATTAAATCCGGGCTCTTTATTGGTATTCTAATTTTAATAAAAAAATTAGCTATTGTTGTTATAAAAATGTCATAAATTTATATTAAATGATTTTAAATGAAAAATTCAAAAAAAAGAACTCTTAGAGTTTTTATTGTCGGAATATTTTGTGTGTGTTTGTGGGTATATTCGTGTGAGTGCGTTAGTGCGCATGTTTATTTGTTGAAATCCTTGTCTGTTGTCTTCTTTGATGTCAAGCCGGGTGATTGATCAAGTTTCGCATAGGCTCAAATAACAGATTTTCCAATTTGATTGCTACATCCTTTTTATCAAAGAACTCTTTCAAAACTATTTCAAAAATTAAAGAATTTTTTTTATTATAAGCATAATTCATTCGAAGCAATAAATTACATACACACTAGACGTTTATTTACACAACTGTGTATATACTTTTACATAAAGATGGATGCTTACACATTTATATACAAAAACATACATCAAAAAAACACATCCATACAAACATATACATAGGCACATACTTAGATACATAAATACAAAAAACAAACAAACATACATACACACGAACATTTATACGTGTGAAAATACATAAATACGAAACATATATGTAAATACGCATACATATATATACACATAAATACACACACTTGTATATAGGCACTCCTATATATATACCTACACATACATGCGGGTGCGTGCTGAAATAGGAAGGGAAGTAAAAAGGAAAGGCGATGTTTAATATCTGACGTGAAGTTACACCGCGTTTGCCTCATCCTGGGCATTCTGAAGCGCATACCTTTCAGAATCGTCTTTTAAGTTGAAATCAGCAATCAAAATAAAAATCGATGAAGTTTTGCCTGTAATTCCAAAAGTGAACCTAATATCATGCCCTTCTCTGTGACGTCAGCAACCACCTGTATGAAAGACTAACATCAAAAGGTAGTTTGGTCTTTGATTTTTCGGTTTCCGTTAGGCCTTGCAATAAAAACATCAAAGTTATGTTATTCTTTGCTTCGTCTATAAATTAAATTTGTTGTGTGTGATGGAAATCGCATTAGTCAAGATACCTTCATGAAACTGTGTGTGGTTAAATTTGCATTAGTCGGGATGGCAGTCTTGACAACCAATGACAAAGCACGTTAGTCACAAGTTGTGAGTTTTGACACATTTCAGTACTATGTATGAAACTGTGAACTTATCGTTAGTTCGTTAGTGACCGCTCTTTTGCCTTGGTTAGTACGGATTGATAAACAGTTGCAAGCTGTTTAGACTTGACTTAAAGCTGTGAGCCTTAATTGTCTTTATCAAAACACGAGCTTTACCTTCGGTTGAATCGCGAATGACTTCACGTAACCTTGTTCAAGTGAGCTTACAACAAATTGGCAACGAAGATGGCCGATTCAAAGGTACTCTTATGAGAGTTTTTGAAGAAGAGCAGGAGGGAAGGACAGCTTTGAAAGAAGGAAGAAGAGAAGCGGGGAGAAGAGGAACGACGCCAGCTAGAAGAAAAACGTCGATTTGCAATCTCGAATTAGCGAATCGGGAGAAATAGCTCATCTTGATGCTAGAGGAGATGTCGGGACCACAGCAGAGTGAAGTGGCACGTTCCTTGGCTTTGAAGATGGGACTCTTCAACTTCGACCTGGAGAACAACCGCACCTTCACCTCGTGGATCAAGAGGATTGAAGAGGTTGTTGGTGAGCAGGAAAACTCTATGCTGGAGACAAAGAAGAAACAGTTCCTCGTCTATAAACTGGACGTTTATTTGTATGAGGAACAGGCCGACTCTATCCTTTCTCTACAGTCGAGCCAGTTGAGCTTTGAAATGGCCAAACGCAAGCTGGAAAAACTCTCCGGAGACAAGATCCTTCTGTAACAAAGAAGGTTTGAGACTTTCGAAACTCTGGAAAACTCGTCGATGACGTTCATGGCGTACAAAAGCCTCGTCAAAAAAGTGTGCTAGACGGCCAAGCTGGGCCAGATGCCGATGGAAGACTTCAAGCGCCTGATCTACACATGGGTACTGCAGACCATGGAGGACAACGAGACACTGCTCAAGTGTATTGCCAGATTGGAATCTAGGATACCGACCAAGCTGCAGGACTTGATGGAGATATGCCAGCAGATGTTCCAGACTGAAGAGCATGCAAGAATGGTCACAGAAGCTCCAGTCATGGTGGCAAAGTTCAAAGAGACCATACGGCAAAAAAATCTTTCGAAAAAAAACAACGTGTTTCCTGTGTGGACATGAATGCCATTGAAGAAATAGTTCCCCAATGAGGGGTAAGAAACCAATGGATAAAAATCCGGTACCAACGAGGTGAGAGACCGGACAGGCAACTATCAAGAAAAATATCGTCAGTGCAGACCACGTGGCTGCGAACCGATGATATGCAGATGTGTTTCTCGGAGACAAGGGACCCGTCGATTGCAGCTCGACTAAAGAGCTGAAGTCACGATTGTCAGGGTGAGAACCTGAAAAGAAATGGACTCAGCAGACCTGCAAAGGAGCGTGGCAAGGGTGACGACAGGAACGGGTCTCCGATAAACATCATTGGTATCTGAAAAACAGATTTCAGCTGGGAGAGTCACAGTAGACAAGGTGTGTGCCATGTGTCAGCTGAAACAACGTGAGATCTGATGGGAGTGGACTGGATGGAGCAGTTACCACCGATCAGAGAAGCATTCTTCAGGTTTGTGACCGATGGAATCTCCAAGAGAAAGAAATCTGGTGGCCGAACTCAAGAAGTGTCAGTGCATTCAGCAAATCGACTTCAAAGTTGGGATTTAGCACTTTTCGCCTACAAGTTCGGAATTGATTACAGAAAAAAAACTAAATTTGGACAAGCAGATGCGCTTTCAAGACTGGTAGCAGAAGAGTAATCGCCAGACACATAGGAAAACGCGATGAAGATTGACAAAGAGGTCAAAACTGCCAGTGACGAAAGAAAAACTAAGGGTGAGAAACGCACAAAGACAAGGAGTTGAACGAAGTGATCAACTCGGTCTTGTCAGGTGCGTGGCCAGGAAGACAAGCGGCGTCTTTGGCAATCATGTTTCAGGGTAGCAAAGCAGATCTGATGGTGCAATAAAAGTTTTGTTCAAAAGAATGAGAGCAGTCATTTCCAAGTCCATCCAGCAAAAGATCCTTAGGATGCTACATGAAGGACATCCAGGGATCTCGAGGTTGAAAATGTCAGCCAGTCATAGTTTACAGATATGCCCTGAACGAAGAAATCGGAAGGATGGTCAGGAATTGCGAGGCACGCAAAGAGGCGGCTACAATGCCAACGAAGAAAGTCACACACTCGTGGCCAACCCCGGAGAAGGTGTAGAAGAGTATCCACGTTGATTTTGCAGGTCCGATGGAAGGGTCAACGTACCTGGTGTAAGTGGATGCCTACTCAAAGTGGCCAGAGGTTCAGATGCAGACGACTTCCGCGAATTACACTATCCGAAAATTTAACAAGATTTTCTCAAAACTCGGATATTCGAGAGCTTGTCAGACAATGGAACACAGTTTTTTAGCGGATAAACAACATTGTGAACCTTAGCTTTCCACCATACCATCCACAAAGCAATGAACAGGCCGAGTGCTTTGTGGGCACTCTTAAAAGGGCAATAAAAAGATTGAAGAGGGAGAGGGCAACAGAAAGACTTCTGGAAAAGTTTCTGTTAGCGTACAGATCCACCCCAAGCACGGTGACAGCGGAGAAGAAGTTTTCAGCAGAAATGATTTTGGACAGAAAGTTCAAGACCCTCATAAAGGATTTGCATTATAAAGATGAGAGAACTATCCAACAGGAAACATGGTGCCAAGCCCAATTAGTTCGAGGCTTTTGAGCCAGTGTTAGTCAGAAAGTACGGACGGGGCAACTACAAGTGGTAACCTGGAAAACATTGGAAGAAAAAGAACTGTGGAAACAACCTAAACTGAATCAAAAAATTTCCCAACAACCTCAACAACCGAGAAGAATTAAAAGGCCGCCAGAGATTTAGGTCTCATGAAAGATTTGATTGAAGGGGGGGTTGTGTGTTTTCATTAGTCGAGATACTTTATCAGAACTGTGTGTGATCATATTTTCTTCAATTGAGATTCAATTCTCGAGAACCAATGACAAAACGTGTTAGTCAAAAGTTTGTGGGTTTCGACACACGTCGGAACTTTATAAGAAGGGGAATCTATCGTAAAGTCGTTCGTGACCGCTCCTCTGCTTTGGTTCGTACAGACTGTTACAATCTGTTTAGTCTTGTCTTCCTTCGAGCTGTGACCCTTAACTGTCTTTTTCAAGACACGAGCTCTACCTTCGGTTGAATTGCAAAGAACCTTACGTAACCTTGTTCAAGCGAGGTTACAAAAAAATTTAATAAATTAGGCCAAAAAGCGTCACATTTTTGGTGGCTGTTAAAAAATGGCATATCGATGATGGTGACGATCAAACCTTCTGGTGTCATCAATTCTTTTTCAACTGCGCAAACTCATGCGAGTCTCAACAGTTGACGTTATTACATAATTTAATTTTTTTTTAATTAAAAAAAACCTTCTATACTATTTTCAACAGTAGTTTATCGAGTAAGCCTATCTTTTGAAAAGTAAAATCTTTTGATCGAACGTAATAATCCATGAAAACCTTCCAATCAACCGCCCAATCTTTATCAAAAATAAATCAGTCAACAAATCTCACACCTCTGACGCTGGAGTAAACATGGAGCCGAGAGTCGTCTCAGTTGCTAGTTTCGGTGTTTTACGAATCAGATTAGGATGCGACAATTCATTAATGCCTTTGAAGGTAACTAATTTTTTCACACAACTGATTTCCAGAATTCAAATTCAACTTGACAAAAATTTTATGCTTTGACCGCTTATTATGCATCGAGTATTTTCAATAATTCATATTTTAAATCGATTTTCTTGAAGAGCATTTGGTGAAAAAGATTACAACAATTGGAGGTTGTTAGGCAGCGATATAAAGGACCTTTAGTGCCAATATCAATGCCAAAACATGATGAGTTCTATTGTAGAATGCAGCTAGAAGTTTTTACGAAAATAAAAAGTGAAGAACTGGTAGATTGGACAGAAAATGATTTGAGATTCGTTTTGTCCAGAGACAAGACGGGTGACAAATGTAAACAATAAAGATTACATACTTCATAGAGCTAATGCTTATATGCTTTAAAATACAAACGTCATGATCTTTGAAATTAAATCTAAGAAGAAATTTCAAATTCATAAAATGTAGAACTCAAAATTTCATCACGAGAATTATTAACGTTGCATTACTCAAAGGCATCTTTGAATAGCAACAGAATATTTTTGTTCTGTGAGTATCGATTCTTTCAAGTTGCGTTTCAAGCCGAATGCCCATCTAAGTTTTCGATTTATGGGCGTTCATTTGCCATAGTGCGGCTTTCTTCTCTCGAAACAATGGTTCAGGGTTCGTTCTCTGCTCAGTCTTACTATTTATTGATAAGAAATGTAGACGAAAGTCTTATTTGAAAATTAGTCGTGACAGTTTGGCCAACTTTTCAGAAACGAATATCCCACTTTCGAATCCGCCTGAGGCCTGTCATGAGACATTAAAGTGAACACGACCCTGGAGCCATTGACTCTGTAAAAAATGTTTTCAGCGCTAAATAAATTATTTAAAAAAAACTAAAATTATTCCCAACAATCCACAAGCCATCAACAATGATTTTGAACTATCAAAATTTTTATCGACTCATTATTATATTTTTATTTATTTGTTTGAAAAAATGTCAAGTTCAAATTCAAGTTTAAAAACCATTTTTTGTTCAATAATTCATTTTCTGCTGTCTGGTTTATCCATTGAGAGTATTCATCTTCTCTTGCGGAGTTGAATTTCACATTCAAAAGGACTTTCAAGTGCGAGCTTTGCAAAAAAAATTATTTTGCCAAGGGCACTTTGTGATATGGTTTTCAAAATCCAATTCCTCTCTTAAGACTTGGGATTTCTGTCTGGAATCTATTTCAAATAGTCAGATTTCTTTCTGATTTTTAATCAAATGCGTTTTGTTTTATTTTATTGAGTTGCTCTGTGTGGTGTGTTGTAATGTTTGCATTGTAAAATTGTCCATTAAGTTATCTTGTAATTTATTGTATTGAGAATTTTTTTGTTGTATAATATTGATTTGTATTTAACTATGTGAGTTTAGAACATATAAGATTTTAGACCACTTAACGCTCAAAGTAGCAATTTGAAGCTGATAGTCATATACTAATCTGCGATTTCTTCAAGTTTCTTGCCTGTTTTCATCGTTAAAAAGACTAGAACCTTTTCACTTGGAATGCTTAAAGATGACACTCAGAATAATATTTACCCTCTCAAACACATGATTAAAAACAAGGAAATGAACAAAAAAATGATTAAATACTAAAAATCGAAAAAATAAAAACAAATAACTCAATGCACATCTCGCTTATGTAACTTTGAAGATGTTTCATCATTTGCGGAAGCTTGCATGTCTCTTCTGCCTTCAGAAGATGCATGGAGAGGTTCTAAGAAATAGATAAGTCACTTGGATTATATTTGATGTCTCAATCACGTCTTTCTCAAATAAAAATAGTTTTGATAATTCTTACTTTGTATAACTTTGAAATCAATTGGCTTCTCGTACAAACCTTTCGAAAGGGTTTTTAAGTATAAAGTCGATTTTACATACACTGTTTTGTATTCTTTATTTTAGCAAATTTAGAAAGTTTACAAGTCGATAGAGTATATGGTTGAACTGCCAGAAAGCAAAGAAGAAAAAAAAATGTTTAAAGCATAATTTTTGTTGAAAGTAAGTGGCAATGTTTATTGAAAGGAAGTCATCCTCAATTTTCCATCGATATACAATACAATACAAACACGAATATTATTATAGTGGCGTTAACCCCGTAGAGTTTCAAGGACAATCTTTTAGAAAAGAATTTTTTAATATTTAATAGAATAATTGGAAAGTAGTTTTTTATTCATTTAATTCTTTTAATGCTCAGAGGATGCTATAGACTGTGTGAAGAAATAACAATAGTTGGATTGTTTTTAAAACGAAATGAGGTAGAAGGCACGGAAAGCAAGGGGAACTGTGAAGTGTGCTAATTCCGACTAGATATGAATGATCGTTATAAAACAACTGAGACGAGAGGATCTTGCACGAAAGTAGGAGACTATAATATATAACGGAGTGTGATGAATTCATTCGGATGGTAGCTTATTTTTTTTACCTTTGTTTTTAAGACGAGTGCTAGGGAGCATCATTCTTAGTAATTCCAAGTATTATCTTGAAGAGGTTTTTTAAGGTTGGCCTACTTAATAGTATGGTTACCATAGGTACATATAATATACACTTACCATGGTTTTGTGAAAACTTTTACATCCTTTTATTCGCGTATTTTAGGTACTTCGGTTGAACTATTTCATAAATTATTTAAAACTTCTAATTTTAAACATTAATTCGAATAAACGCAACTAAGATATGAGCTAGAAATTGAATTTATAATAGTCTAAAACAGTAGAGAATCTTTCACCAAACTTTTTGTCTGAAACATGACAGTTCGTAGCAGACCGCTCTTGAACAGTGTAATCAGCGCTACATGAATAATTTGATTAGATTAGATTAGAACATATTTCATTGAAGTAAAATCGTCAACCAGCGACAACTTCTACAACTTCAACTGTTGTTCAAATATTTTTTTCCACTCACCATCCAGCTATTCAGTACTCATATTAGTAATCTTATCTAATCAAGACACTTGTAACGCGCCCTTGGCACTATGTTCAAAGGCATCCATCCAGCAATTCAATACTTGTATCTCTTGACAAAAAATTGTTTATAAAAGTTTTCCACGATTTGCATCATTTTTTCATTGAAACTTTCTTTAAAAAATACATTGAATTTTACACAATTTCTATTTCAAAAGTTAAAAAACTGGAAAACGATTTTAATTCGTCAGGTGAGCCGATAAATTTGGACACTTGAAGATTTTAAGTATGGTCGAAAAAGATGGTAAAGATTTTTATTAATAATTGCGTTCATTCTTAATCAATAACATTTTTAGAATTTTACTAAACTTACTTCTAAAAAGTCTAGGAAAAAATTTGCTTTAAAGATACTTCTACTTTTTTGACTTATTGAGAATAATTACAAAAACAAAAATTGTATTCGAAACCTATAATTAGAGTTATATGGTTATATTAAACAACATTTTTTATATATTATTCAATATAATATTAGATCTCTAAGATTTCGAACATATAATGAAGTAGACCAATGTAACCTGAAAGATATTCTATGAAGAGTCAATGTTCGAAAAAAAAAATAATTATTGTTTCGGTTTATTTGAACTTTATTCAATGCTGTCATCACTCTTCAGATATTTGGCACATAATTCGAATACCTTCTAATCTAGTCTATATAGAACCTTCTAGCTTTTTTCATATCATTTTTTAAAGAAAATCCCGCAAATTTTGAAACATTGTAACCTAAAGAAAAATAGCTAATTTTTCAGAAAATAAGAAATATGAATACAAACTGATTTTTCAATGACAAGTTTTATTGAGGAATTTAAGGACTGAATTGCTGTTTGCGCAAGTGGACAAAAGATATATAAGTAGCTATTGAAGTCCTAGAAGTTATCTTTTGTTGAAGATTTCAGTCCCGTGTTAAAAAATTGAAAATTGAAATTCTAAATATTAATGAAATTATTTTGAATGAATTAAGTGTAAAAAGCCGATAAATGGTCATAAACGTTTGCACGCCACCACAAAGTGAACTTTCTTTTCTTTAAAACTCTTGTTTAATAATTTATAAAAATTTAATATAAATTTTTACGAAGGCAGTTCTAAATGAAATAAAAAAACCATTTATTCGAAGAATACTCTAAAGTGAAGGAGCTTTTGTTGGTATATTAAATTATTTTAAAACATCTAATCATCCTATTAAAACACCTTTTGATAGTTCGCTATTTTCGTGATTTATAAAATTTTGACTTTTTAAACTTTTATTAATTTACATTATGTATAACTAAAAAAGACTTCTGAAATATTATAAATTATAATAATTTAATGTTGAAAAAAATGTTCAAATTTATTAAAATATAGAACAACTATAAATTGAAACTTTGTAATTATAAAAATAAATAAAACAAAATTTTTTCAATAATTGACTTTTTTTCTTTGAATTTTTAGGAAAAATTAATTTTTAAAGTTAGAAATAAAACATTATTTCACCTATCAAAATATTATGAATTAAATTTACTTTTATCTTTTTTATTTTTTTAAATAGCTTAACTATTTATTTTTTACTGATTATACTTTGAAATGAATCTTCTATGTATTCCCAGTTGATAAAAAATTTTTGAAGCTAAAATTTAAGCGCCGTTGGAGGGTGAATTAGATATATTTTGAAGTATTGCCTATTTTATTTGTAGAATTGAAGACTAATAAAGTTAATTTGGACATTTGAAAATTTTCCAAAAAGTTTTAAAATTATCAATGTGATTATAAAATTATTTTGAATTTTTGAATTTAAAAAAAAGATGAAATCCATGAAAATAATCACTTATCTTTTATAATTGATTTCTGTTTGCAGGACCAGAATGAAAAGTGCTGTAAAAAATACCTTCAAAAGTATGCAGAAAGAAAAAATTAAACTTATAAATTCTTTTAGTGAAAAAGCTTCAAAATCAGACCTCTTCAAGTACATGCTCCCCTTTGACAGCAGAAGCAGCAGAGTGGTAAGCATAATTTTGGGGTTAACTTTGGTGCTCATCTTTGTCTTTGTACTGACTCAAACTTTGAGAAGGCAATCTTGTTTAGATATGTCTTTCAGCCTTTGCCACAACCATTCGTCTTACTTACAACATCTAACATCTAACAAAAGTAAACATAAAAATAATATAACTAAAAGCAAAAAAGAAAATACTGAATTAGTTCATGGTGGAATGATCAATGAAAATATAGATGTAACAGTTGAATCAAGTCAAACATTTTACAAATCAACTGAAAATAAAATAATAAAATGGAAAGACTACAGCGAGGTAAAATCATACAAACAACAAAACCAAAATCAACAAGGCCCAAGTAACAAATACGAAATCTTGAAGCAGGAAAAACTTTTTTGGAACAATATCACAAGCATGAAAACTAAAATAAATGATATTTCAAATACGAACTTTATAAATTCCAATTTTATCAAAAAAGAAAAAAACATAAATGAAGAATACCAATCTAGGAAAATGGCCTATAAAAATAGGCGTTTCAAGCGTTCAAGTGACGATGAAGAAGAGGGTTCGGGAGGTGAGAGTGGATCATGCTGCGGCTACCAGGAATTGCTCAAAAGGTCGCGCATTGAGGGCATTAAAACTGACATTCTCAATCAACTGAGGATGCAGGAACCTCCACACATACCAGTCATTGATGAATCTTTTGTGCAAACCATCAAAGAGACTTCTGCAGAAATCACTACACTCAACTCCAATGAGCTCATCTCTGATGACGAGGCCTCTTTTGAGGATGACATGTCCCTCAAGGCTGATGACGACCACGCTGCCATCAACCGAGCCTTCTTCTTCTGCGATGGTCTGTTGCTGTCATTGTTTTGTCCATGCTTTGAACCACCACATCTTTCAATTATGATTAATAATTTCATGATTTTATGTCTTTTTATCTTGTCTTGTGTTCAATGAGTTGATATACTTGAACCAAAATGTGTTCAAAAAGTTGCCAGAGGTTCAAAATCACACATTGCTTGGTAGTTGTTAATTAAAAAAAAAAAGAATAAAAGGTAGAAAATATGAAAAATATGAAAGAATTAACTTTTGAAGAACTTTCTTCCAAAGTTGGGATGATAAGGAGAAAGGGGTGTGGGAGTGTGATGAAAGTGCTCCTGAATAGTGAGACTATCATGAGGATAAAAATTCATTGCATAAAAAAATGTTATAAAAAATAGGAAATTCATTGAAAATACAATATAATACAATACAATATAATACAATACAATATAATACAATACAATATAATACAATGCAATATAATACAAACACGAATAATATTATAGTGGCATTAACCCCGTAGAGTTTCGAGGCCACTCAAAACGTCTCATTATTAAGACTATTGTGAAAAATAAAAAATAGAATTAAATAAGTAAATAAATGAAACTAAACATATGAAGTGAAGGAAATGGATGAAGTAAAGGAGGATAAGGAAGGGCAGGCTGGTGATGGAATGCATGGCAGAAAAATAAGGATGACTCTAATGCTTTATACCTCAATTAATCTAAATTTCAAGTAAATAAAAAGTCACTCTTATATATGTACACAATGAGGGGGGTTGACGTTAGTGCTGAACACTCATATGACTAATATCATTTCATATACATCCTTTCCCACACACACATGTACCTTTCAAGTTCCGCGGTACATTTTTCATTATACAAAAAAATTGGCTTTGGTTACTAACTTTGATCAAAATATGAAAAAAAAACCACTCCATCACAACGGTATCGCTCTCATTCAATAACACTAATAATAATAATAATAATAATAATAATAATAATAATAATAATAATAATAATAATAATAATAATAATAATGATGATTAAAAAAAATAATATTAATAATAATACTAATAATAATGAAAATAATAATAATGAAAATAATAATAATAATAATAATAATAATAATAATAATAATAATAATAATAAAAATAATAATAATAAAAAAAATAATAGTAATAATAATAATAATAACAATAATGATGATAAAAATAATAATAATAACAATAATGATTATAAAAAAATATTTAAAAAAATAATAATATTAATATTAATAATAATACTAATAATAATAACAATAATAATAATGAAAATAATAATAATAATAAATAATATAAAAATCACTACTACTACTACTACTACTACTACTACTACTACTACTACTACTACTACTACTGCTACTACTACTACTGCTACTACTACTACTACTACTACTACTACTACTACTACTACTACTACTACTACTACTACTACTACTACGACTAATACTACTACTACTACTACTACTACTACTACTACTACTACTACTACTACTACTACTACTACTATTACTATTAATAATAGTAATAATAATAATAAGGATAATGATAATAATGATAATAATCCTCCATTATCTTTCACACGCTGGTGACTGCCATATTTTTCTTACTGTTTAAGGCTAGAATTGTTTTTAAATCAGAAAAAATACTTTTTTAGAACTTATGGAATTTGATAACGGCAGTGAGGTGAATGCAGACCAGAAGGTCGATGAAGACCAGCACTGATAGTTCCAATAGCATTTGAATCGGATTGCTTGATGAATCGTCAACTAGTTTTGCCGAAATAAACCTCTCTTTTCCCTACTTTCCAGCAAACATTTTTTTTTTGCTACAAGTCCATTAATTGTTTTTTAAATTCACTTTTCCCTTTCGTGGTTTCGCAAATAATGTCAAGATCTTTTTTACATTATATATTTTTTCTAGTATTCCTTTATTCTCCATTAATTGCCTCTTGTCGAGATCTGTCTTTCCCACGCACACAGTGATTAGCGAGTTACGTTGTGAAGGGGGGAGGTTAGCGTTCGAATCCCGACTGAGATGAAGGTTGAACTCTTCGAATCGACGAATCACATGTTAAAAACACGCTATGGTGGTGTGGCTGAGTGGCTAAGTATTCGTACTTATTGGTGTGAAATGGAAGTAGACAAGAAGCTTCAACAACTTCAAAATTCAATATTCAAAACTTTGTTTAATAAAAATATTTTTGGATTACAAAACTGAAAAAATATTCTTGAATTGAGTAACTGCACTATAAGGCTTATTCATCGCCTTCATT
>OX387249.1:2372054-2374554 GCA_947562095.1 Branchellion lobata | reverse complement strand
ACCATCTTCACCTTTCAGGTACCAAGCCTACTACTGCGCCGGCTACTGTGGAACAGGCGCAAAGCAAGATTCGATCTACAGTCACTTACTAGAACAGACTGTTCGTTCCTACTCCTCGGACCCCAACGCAAATGGACTATGCTGCGCACCCAGGTCCTTTGCACCTCTGCAGATCATCTATTGGGACGAAAACCGCACGGCGTTGAGTGAAGTGATCAACTCAATGATTGTCAAAAGATGCGGCTGCTTCTGATGCTGTCTTCATTCCTGGATGGATGAATTAGCTATCTCCAAATTTCAATTATATTTATACTGCTTATTGATATGCACACACCACTTTTCAATACATCTTCACTGCAGCATTTCAAAATTTTTCACTCAAACAACATTTGTCTTGTTAATCTCCCACCATACCAACCATTTGTACGTAACATTGCATCTTTTTTTCATTTTTAATCATTGTTTTACTCTCAATGTAAATTATATTTTTATATTTTTTTAGGACATTTGTTAATGGAGAAGTAGAGATACCTATGAAATTGTCTTTTTGTTATTTGGTTAAAGCTAAAATGTTCGGAGATTCGTTGTTATGAATTACACAGTTTCACGACTAGCTTGAAGGACTAAGATCTACGTTGCCAAGCAGTTGGTACGGATTAATAAAGTCCCATGATTAATAAAACATGTGGTTTTTTAATTGCTTTTAACAACGCCATCATTTATGAAACAGCGTCAATTAGCACGACTTCGTTGCGAGTCACTAAGGCTACGAGGATTACTATTGCAAACAATACTCCAACTACGGCGATCCTAACCACCAACAAACACTTTATACTTCTAACAGGAATAGTTCACGCACTCGTAAATAATAGACCAGTTATCGTAATGGAAGTTGTAAAGACACTTGTAAACGACGTGGGAGATAGAACGCCGCCATTTGCAACGATCAAAGCGTAAGCCAGAGTGAAAAAATGGGCAACGTTTGTCACCACCATAAATTACTCTTTGGTGAACTCAAAAAACCTTTCCACAAAACTTTGAACAACCTGACGCTGTCAAGTTGATTTGGTTGTCAAAAAATTTATGTAACAAATCATTCTACCTCTTCAATCGCAAACTTTTCTTCCTTTTATTTTTCAGTACGGATCTTTCCTTTTCCACCTTTAAAGCAGCATAAGAGACGATCCAGCTCGGTGACTGTAAGATGAAGTCTTGTGGTGGCTAGAATCTAGTTCATAGCTCTTAATTGGATATACAACCAGGTCTTTTAACAAGCTCTCCATACATTATAGCTACAATGCGCAGAATATACCTGCCTATATAAACATGGAAACAACTTGATTTAGTACAAATTCGGTTTAGCTTGGTCAAAACGAAAACCATTTCACAGCTTTTATTTTCTATCTCTAAATTAATTTGATGTTTCTATAAGAAATTATTCGTATATTTTTCGTCATAAATTCAAAATTCATAACAAAATGTTTTGCTCTAAATCAGCAATATATCCGATAAAATTTTTTAAACATTCCGTTCAATCATTTTATGATATATTAATTTTGACTTGCAATAACACTTATAACTTCGACGTTACTCACTTTCGTCTTTCAACTTTCGGAGCCGTTCTCTGGAAGCAGGCATCAATTATGAAGACTATGAAAATACACACACACTTTTCTTTTTTTTCTCTCTTTTTTGTTTTTGTTTTTTTAAATTTTTTTCCCATCTTTATCTTTCGTTCGTTCGTTCTCTCTCTTTTATTCACCTCTTCATTTTTAAAATTTTTTAAACATTTTTTTCTTTATTTTCTATCAATATTTTTTAATAAATTTTTTTAATTATTCCTATATCTGTTATTTTTCTTCTTTTCTTTTACACACAGACAATTTGTTGTGAGTGAACTGTGTTGCATTTAAAACCTTCCCGAAAGTTTCTTAGAAGGATAGATAACAAGGATGAAAGAAAATTTCCAGACAAGGTCCTATAATAAGTGAAAGATAACTCAACACAAATATTCATCCATTACGAAAATAAAGAAAGATACAATACCCAAGCCAAGCGTGCCGTGACAAGTTAATTGGTTTTGTTAAATGGGTGAGAGCCCTTTAACTCATGAGTGCATTTTTTTAGCAGGCGTGTAAACACAGGGCTATATGTAAGAAAAAAAAGACCCTTCATGAAAGTCCAATTTTTTAATCATAAAAAAATTTGAAAGAATTTTTTTAATTATTTGAAGTCGGAGACATAAAATACCAGTTTTTTTTCCATATGTTTTCACTATGTACATTTTCCTATTTGTCATCCAATTATTTGGACCACTACAACGAATCAAAAGAATGAAGCCAGTTAAATTGTCAAAAACGACCATATAAGTGATCATTAGACATTAAACTTTACATAAACTTCATATAGCCAAATAATTCTTTCATAGTAAATTTTCTCCTTGTTCAAAGTAGAAAACAAAAAAAACCACTGAATAAAAATCCCTTAAATAAAATCGAAA
>OX387249.1:2282054-2367054 GCA_947562095.1 Branchellion lobata | reverse complement strand
AACAAATACTATAATCAGTGAAGACAAAACTGGAATAATTGAATTTTGCAAAAAAGCTCCAACCACTCAAAACGAAACGATAGATAATAGAAAAATTATTTTTTAATGCAAAAGTAAATTTGAAAGATTTCACAAAGTTTTGATGAACGAGCTTTGAAACAATAATTTGAATTTGAAGATTTCAAAATACCAAGCGAACGTCCAGTGCTGCGGAGATAACTTTGAAATTAGCAACGACGCGTAGCTCTTTGAGTATTCTTATCGAGGCATTAATCACTGGTATGAGGCAGGCGAAATGAAATGAGGAATAGCCTGCATACCTGCAGATTGCGTTGCCTCACTCACATTAAAGTTTCATTATGAGACTTCATCCCTTCTTGCGCTTATTGATCCTTGTTCCCGAACCTTCTCGACACTCACCTACCTACCTGCCTCTTTCCTGTATCTATCCGTCTGTATCTATCAGTCTGTATCTATCCGTCTGTATATATCCATTTGTATCTATCAGTCTGTATCTATCCGTCTGTATCTATCCGTCTGTATCTATCCGTTTGTATATATCCGTCTGTATCTATCCGTCTGTATCTATCCGTCTGTATCTATCCGTCTGTATCTATCCGTCTGTATCTATCCGTCTGTATCTATCCTTCTGTATCTATCCGTCTGTATCTATCCGTCTGTATCTATCCATCTATATCTATCAATCCCAATTGTGTTTCTTCATCTGTATCTATTCATCCATCTAGCCTTCCTATAAAGAGACCCCTTTCTATATATCTTTTATCTTTGCAGATATCAAGCTTCATATATGTTTGGTATCTACGTGAATAACAAAAACTTATCTTTTTTTAACTTGTCTGTTTACTCAATCTATTACTCATCTATATATTTTATCTTTTCAATTTTAGCAGCCTTTTCTGTATTTATTCACGTATTCATACACCAAACTATATATTTTTTATCCAAGTAAATCCGTGTACCTTTTTCTCTTTAAGCTCAACCATCGCCTTATTCACCTATTGTTCTTGCAAGTTGGCTTTTCAATTAGAAACTTTGTTTTTGTATTTTAAAAATAATTTCTATTTATTTTTAACAAAATGCAAAAAACCTCTCAATCTTTTGGTGTTTCTCAGCTTCGTCGTTTCCACATCGATTCTAACTGTGCACCCCCCATGAATCCATAAGGAAGCTCGTTATGAAAATCTTTGATCAACTAATGAAAGATTTTTGACTTTGTGTGTCTTTTATGAGTTTCTTAATCACCCATGAAAGACCCTTCGCATCGATTAGTACCCGACACTCCTTGCAAACTCTCTAACAACCGCCTCACTTCTGCGCAGTCTTTTCTTGATGAAATCAACTTCAAAAACCTAATCTTATTAATCTTTTTGAAAGTTTTTTTGAACAAACGCTGTTGTTTCTGATTGGATTTATTTTCAAAACCCAAACCTTTAAAACCCAACGACCATACGATTTTGTGGAAACAGTGACGTAAAAAACAGCGACTAGCGTTGATGAAAGCCCTGATTGAATAAGCTGGGTCAATGACGGCTAATAGTGCAGTGTTATGAAAAAGAAAAAATGTTTCGCGTTTTACTTTTCGGAGATTAGGACGAAAACTTTGCTCGAACAAAATTACCTGCCATGATATTACATTACAATGGATGCCATGATATTACATTACAATGGATGGCATGATATTACATTACAATGACAGCTCAGTACAGCGCTTGTCGTGGCTTGTAAGAAGGAATTACACCAAGTCATAAGCTATGTGAACAGCATTTCGTGTTACACGCACTCACTCATGCCTGCCTCTATAGGTCACTTTCCTCGCGAAGCCGAAAGATTGATCTGGCAAGCTTAAAAATATTTTATATTTACTATTGAATTCAGGGATTATTTTCATTTTATTAACTACCAACACCACTCAGTCGCTTAGACCCCATTGACTTTAATGCAAGAACCGTGTGTTTGAGCCTTTCATGCACCATACAAGCTATAGTGTAGAAATAAATGCTCCTTTATTTGCCACTAGCTCAAACTAAATCTTTCCCAGGCAGTTTATGAAGCGGAAATTGAGTGTAATTATTCTGAATAGATAGAGAACAACAGAACAAATTTTCGAAATGTCACGTCACTTTGCTCGTGTCGCTCGGCTTGGTGACTGTGAACTGAGCACTAAGCTGGAAAGGATGCAAAGTAGAACAAATATTTTTTCAAGATTAATTGTCTCTGTTTTTACAACCAAGAATAAGGCTCGTTTGACTCAAGCAAGCAACCACTTCGTTTTTTTGGAGTTTTTTTTGGTTTTATGAAACTCTCCCAATGATTCGGATATCTTCTACTGAATAATACCCTAATCACCCACTGCATCTTCCCGGAAATCTCATCCATCATTGTCTTTCTCGGAGTGAAGCTTTTTTTTCTTTAGGAGAACAGATTTAACAACATAATGAGGGATTAATGCGAGCCACTGCGACAGAATGACTTTGAAATTAATTCAAGAGAAAATAGATTCTTGCTAAAAACTATTTGCATCCCGACAACTTTTATTTTATTTTGAAACATATTTATGTTTATTTTTCGTCTTCTTCATTCTCTTCTTCGTCTTTATCTTCGTTTCCTTCTTCTTTTTCTTCTTCTTTTTCTTTTTCTTCTTCTTCTTCTTCTTTTTCTTTTTCTTCTTCTTCTTCTTCTTCTTCTTCTTCTTCTTCTTCTTCTTCTTCTTCTTCTTCTTTTTCTTCTTCTTCTTCTTCTTCTTCTTCTTCTTCTTCTTCTCATTCTTCTTCTTCTTCTTCTTCTTCTTCTTCTTCTTCTTCTTCTTTTTCTTCTTCTTCTTCTTCTTCTTCTTCTTTTTCTTCTTCTTCTTCTTCTTCTTTTTCTTCTTTACTTTCTTTTTTTTCTTTTTTTTCTTTTTTTAAACTTTCTCTTTAATGCCATTCAGACTCTCTCGATTGAAATTCAGTTTTTAGCTTTGAAGTAAAATGACAGTATTTGGAAAAACGCAAAAAGCGACAAAAACGGTAAATTTTTAAATCAAAAGACGCTTTATATCATGCGTTATAATAATGGGGTAACGAAAAAATATTTCTTGATCCTCTTCAGATTTCTTTTTCGTAGTGATAAAAAAGTTGAATTTTTGAAAATAAAAATAGCAAAGGTTTATCGAAGCACTCGTGAGAAGTCTAAACCAGCTGGTGACTTGCTGAAAACTAAGGAAAAATAGACTGGAAAAATAAGATACAAGGTTTTTAAAAATGATGGAAAAAATAATGTACAGAAGCAAAATGATATAGCTTATTAGATAAGCTTTCAGCAAAATGTTGCAGGACGATGATATATGGGATGCCATTATGAGCCGATTAATTTAATTCGGTTATGACTGGCATGAAAAGTTACCATCATAAAAACCTTTTGAAGAAAATACTTAAACACGTATAAATACGTAAATACGTACACATATATGTACTTACCTAGATTTTTTTTTATCAAAAGTGTTTTTTTTATTTCCAGGAAAAACTGTTAGCTGACTTGAATGACAATCAAACCGACAGAAATTTCCTGCCAGAAGAAGAGGTGACTTAATTGATCGTGGCGAAAAAAATCAATTTTATTTTTAATATCAATATATTTTTGATTATAAATATTTATATAAATATTTATTCACATTTTAATTTTTCAATTCATACTCGCATGGCTTCAAATTCATGGATATTGTGAAATGAAAGATAAAAAAAGCTCTGTAGGATCAGAAAATTTACATAAATTAAGTAATTTTGTATGCATAACTTAAATTCTAAGACAGTCAACTGATACATGACCGATCTATGGGGTAGTCACAAATGGATCGGTTACCTCCGTTCCACAACGTCGACTCACTTCATCTCGAAGCTGATGGAGTTCTCGTCAGCTGCAACGGCTGCAAGAGACGACTTTGAGTCTATCAAAAGATCAATCACTGTCGGAGATGTTTCATTATTTGCTGCTTCTGAAGTGGCTTCAGTTCAAAATGGAATTCCTGACGTGGAAGAAGATTGAGTAGCTCAAAAAACCTAGAACAAGAAGTTGCCACGCCTTCATTGCTTACGTGAAACTTTAAAATTAAAACTTTTTGAATGTTTTATCAAGTGGCTGAACGCCTCTCCTACATGAAGACCATCACCAAAGCAAACTTCCAAAAGCTGGGATGTTTATTTCCGATTCCTCTTGATTTTCCAATCTATTTTCTACTCACATTGAAAAAACCTGTATTTTGAAATGGTTCAAAGAGTATCTGAGTTAGATATTCTGGATGTTTGATCGGGAGGAACAAAGTAAATCAGGAAACTATTCTTTATTGCTGTTCTATAAAAACCAGTCTTGTGTTGTTTGGTGTGTGGACCTTTTTGCGCACAAAAGTCCTTAGTTCAAATCCAGCCAAAATGATCATCGGATTTCAGATATATGATACTCGTTTGAATGGCAATGCAAATGACTAAAGCAGAATTGTATTGACTATGTATCAGAGATTACCAGCCAATTGAATTATTGCGATCGCACAATACAATAAATTGCAGCCTAAAACTAGTGAATCGAAAATGGTTCAAGTAAGCGGAAAATATGATTTATAAGGCAATCAATTGGAAAGAGAAAAATATTGGCATGCCTTTGAGTCCGAAAATGTTCGGTAGATACCCGGAGTCAAAAAATGAATTTCAAAAACCTTTACAAAAAGTTTTTTTTTTCTGGAATAAAAAGAGGAAGTAAAATAAAAATAAATCAGAAGTGGAAGATATACACGAAGCGACCATGAGAGGATGTTTCCTCAACGTCATGAGCAAATAGCTCATAATTCAGCTGTAAAAGGGTTTTTTTTTAATATAACGAACGTGAAATTTTTTTGTTTTGTGCCATTAATTTTCTACTTTGAATATCTGGAAACACATGATTATAGAAAAAAAAACCAGCAGAAAATTTTTAACGAGCAATTATTTTCTAAAAGAAGTATAAAATGGTAAGAAAAAAAATTGGCGAGTCTCTGACTTTTGTGGATTGGATTGAACTCAATTTACATGTGAGAGGATTGGTTACGCAGTGGATTGAAGTGTTCAATGGTGGTCACGCACTCTCGCTATTCAAAAAAAACTTTTTGTTTTCGCAAAGTTTACAACGACTATTTCCATTGTATGATAAAGCTGTACAGCAGGGTGTCTGTGAAAGGAATACAAAAGAGCGCCTGCTGTTGCTCTTACAAGCGCATTAACAAACTCCAAGACCACTCAAACGGAGTCTTTCTGTGTGGTTACAGGAGCTTTGAGAAATAAAACGTTCATAGTTTTGAAAGAAAGAGAAACTCAAAATTTTGTTTTGCATTTCTTGGTCACTCCACTGCCCTCTTCAGTCTTTGCAATTTGAAAAATAAATATTGATGGGGTGATTGGAGCTTAATGGGCCGAAAACTTTTAAAGGCTCATAACAACTTGAAAGTAATAAAAAAAACACTTTTTCATTTTATTGTACATTTGACAAATAAAATCGCAAGAGCAAAACAGAATTTATGCAGATTGTGTGAAGGATTGTCAATTGGAGCGCTGTGGTGACAAATTTAATTTGGAGAAGAATGGTCTGATTTGGAATGCAATTGCAGCGAGCCTGCTTGTTTGCTTGTCACGTTAGAAGAAAGTGAACCGTTTAAAGAGTGGCCGTTAGCGAAGTGGTCTCTAGGCACTCGGGAGCTTACGTCGCTTGAATAATGTCGTATTTCATCGCAAGATGTGGCTCTCTTCGAAAACAAAATATTTTTATTGAAGTCCTCCAGTTTTTTTAAAAAGTGAAAAACAAAAAAACCATCATTTATCATTTAAGCGGAATAATAAAGAACTGGAATTGCATTAGAACTAATATAATATTAATAATAAATAAAGTGAAAATCCATGAAAAATTTTCCTTTTCATGGTAAACGGAATAAGCTCAACTGACTACAAAAACAATAAAAAAGAAATAAATGGTATCATTTGAGAAAAGAGAGACGTTTTGTTGTGATAGCAAAAGTAGATTACAGTGCTTACATTTTGTGCAATATGAATTGCTTCTCTATGGCTGGGTGGCTTTGATAGAAATCACAGTGGAGGTTGTCAGATACTTTCAGGAATGTAAGTGGGTAATGCAAGTAAGCTTTATAGCCAAAAATGCTGCAGGAAGCCCAGTGAAGACACATTCAAGATTAACTTTTTACCAAACGATCGAAGTTATTTTTGGAAGGTGAATCTACGTCAATACTGAAACTTATACGCAAGCTAGCATCAATATTGGGTTAACAGAAACCTGATTAGGGTCGCCATTCAACCCTTGCGCATAATTCTCAAAGCGTGCAAGCAGAGCAACAACAGAGTGAAAGAAGATAAAAAAGGAATTTTGACGCGATGATTTATTGTGAGTACGATAAATGAGGGATATCTCAGTGAAGATTGATGCGAGGCTTGTTGCAATAACTGTGAACAATCAACTAGAAAATATTAAAAATACTTTTCTAGTTTTAAATTAAGTTCTCTGAATGAAAAATTGAATAAAAAGCAGCTGATTGATGTAATTTTTGGTGTAAAACGATTGAACTAAAACGAAGTAGCTCAGAGTGGATTGGAGTATTGATGGCGAAGGTTGAATAAATCGGAATCTTGGCATGAAATCAGGTCTGACGAATTATGCATGAACTGCTTGATTAAGAGATCGATCTCTGAAAGCAGAAATAAAAAAATCGCAACTTTTTATATCAAATCTATTGTTTTCTATTTTTAGTTTTTGCAAAAAAAATGAATGTTGCGATTCTAAAGTGTGAATAATTCAAATTTTCAAAACACATTTTTTTCTCACATCACATTGTTTTTTTCTGAAGTTTCAAAACTTCAGCAAAAGCCTTTCTTAAGTTTGTAATCACGATCGTGTTACGATGTTTAATTGATTTTGAATGGTGCTCCCAACAGCTTCAACTTTTCGAAACAGATATTCGTTTGAAAATAATATTTTTCGAATTCTTCAAAAATTTCTAGACTAGGCTTTTGAAGCAGACCAATTATACATGATATAATTGAAGAAAAAACCCCGTAGTCCATAAATTCCACTTGATTGACGACAATGATTAGTGAAGTGGCACCGGAACGAAAAACATTAATCACGGCCGAAAGAAGATTTGAAACACAAAAGAAAACTTTGTTGGACTAACAACGTGGCTCTTGCATGGGAAGAGCCCATCCTTCAAATTTAAATCACACCATCAATTCCGCTAAAAATTGCCTTTCCTCCTCCAGTGCGTGGTTTGTCTTACCTCCAGGGCCACCATGAAAACTTACCCGTGTGGCCATCGAGTGGTGTGTCGCAAGTGCTTCGTCAAGACCATCCAGACCGCGGTGTCCGAGAGGTGTTTGCCTCTCAAGTGTGTCGTCTGCAGGACCAAGATTCTCAAACTCAAACAGGTTTGAGTTCGTTTTATGGACTTGGTGAAAGGACTCTGCATGCTTAAATATTAAACGAAAGCACACGCGTGTTCACTTTTCAATGACGCATTTTCCATAGTGCCTCGCAAACTTTTTAGAAAAACTTTTGAGTTGATTTCATTTCAATCGTTGTTGTACCCTTTTGTGTCATTGAAACTTCCAAATCTTCAGAGGGATCTTACTTTCCTTAACAACATGAAAAAATAAATTGAATTCTGCAACCTGCATTAGTTGTTTGGAATTTAAGTTTAACTTCGAAGTACAGATAAGCCGCATTTATAACATAAGAAGATTGTTTTCAAAAATGAGCTTCAAAGCTCCATACATTTTATATTATTTAGGGCAAAAGCGCACTGGGAATGTTTATAAATCAAGTTTTTCGTTAAAACTAACAACACTACTCGAATAATAAAATATCAAAAAAACTATTGGGAAAAAGCTAAAAAAATTGCTGAGTTTTTATGGATAGATTTTTCAAAAAGCCAACTTCGTAAATTGGCTTAAAACACTGAAAAACAAGATAAGTCAATAAAAGCGACATCAAAGAGAAACAAAATGTAAAGAGACATCAAAAGTAGAATTTTAATTGTTTTGACAATAAAATTAAAAAAATTCCAGTCTGAGGTTCTGTTTAAGGACATTAGCTGACAGCAAGAAATGTTTTATGTTGGAGGCGTAAAGCACTTATTCGCTTGATTTATTTGCCGTTTCCGTCCCTCCTAATGACTTTTTTCAGTTAAGATGCAATAAAGTTTTGCAAAGCTATAAATACTAAACATGGAACGTGACTTCATTACGAAAGTTTGAGACTTTGGCGACTTCTTTCGATGCATTGTGAAGCTATTAGTGCCTTTGAAGAAGTTTCTTTGAAACATCGAAAATTAAATGACGAATATGTTTTCTAAAAAGAAAATTTCAAAAAAAACTCAGTCACGTAGATTATAAAAAAACAAGTTACTTGTGATTGCGCTTTAATTGACACATAATTGCTTTTATTTAATTTCTTTCTGTATGCTTCAACTCTGTCAACTTGCCTCAAAATGCTTTTTAACAAAGTTGCGGAAAAGTGACTATTTTGGTGCAATGGCTTTGCACGGGAGATATTTTCAGCTTATCTTAAAGCTCACAGATTCGAAGATGAGATAAGTGACTTGGGATTTCATTTTCTGAAGCAACCAACTCTGAAACAGCCAATGAAGTCAAAATGTTATCTTTTCAGCCACAATTCAAATGTCCGCTTGCGTTGTTAATTATTAGAAAACCATTAAAACGATCTGAAAAGTGTATTAGGAAGTTAAATGTTTTCAAAAACCGGAATTGAGTTTGAATATTAACTGAAGTAAAAACTGATGTCTGCCTTGGTGAGAAAGGCAGGCAGCGCCTAATCGATGCAGCCTTCCAGAAGGCATTCGAAAGCAGCATTAAAACTATTTCTTCTAATTTATACCTGCTTCCCAGCGTCGAGGTCATTACTCACAATTAATTATACGAGCTAAAAACTCTCTATGTAACCATTGCATACTCCAAGGAAAAGTTTCACTTCAAAAAATATTTTAACGCTAAATTTTTTCATGAGTACTTTGTTTCTTCAAACTAACAACTTGCATTTTTTTCTTTTGAAGTTTATTTATTTGAAAACTTGAAAATTCAATGTGCTGTTGTGGTTGAGGTTGATTTTAAACATGAAAAATCCTATAACCATTCCACACAACACTTTTCTTGTCATGTGTAGGCATGCTATGGTGAGCATGGCACATTATCAATAACATAAGCAAATGAAAACTAAAGTTACAGAATCCTTCGCTCTTTTTAACTTGAAATCTGTATTTCTCTCATGCTTGCGCATATTTTAATTCAAACTGACGTTCTATGTGATTTCCATTACGAAACTTTTCGAGCATTTAATTAAATTTGTAGACTAATTGTCTTTTTCAAAATGTAGAACATTCTATTTTTATAACACAACTCCATGCAACCAATAACAAAGCTCAGTTTCGTTATAATGCAACAGCCTACACACTAAAAAACTAAAAAATAGAAAAATATGGACTCATGGGTGGGTCTAATTGATTAATTTCTTCGATCAATGAGAGTTTTCTGGAAGGTTTATCATAATATTAAAATATCTGTTTTCATAGAATATTTTTCTCACGTATTTACTTTCATTTATGTTTGCATATCTTTTTATGAACGTGTGCTTCCCTACATAGTTAAAAACCCACTTTTTCATTCCTAATCCTGAATTCATGTTTGCATGCATTCATAATCAATTATGAATGTATGTTCGCATGCATGATCACGGATTGATGCATGCATGCACAACGAAACGGTGGTTGCGCAGGTGGATCACAAACACGAGGGTGGCAGAAAGTCCAAGAGACACAATCACCTGCAACAGCACCAGCAGATGGGCCAACACTTCGATCGCAACAGCAATTTCCTCAACCACCAGTTCAAACGTTCAGTTTACAGCCTCCCAGCTCCCTACCAAGCCACCGCTTTGGCCAACAGAAGGCCTCAATGCATCGACCAGTCCTCCGCACCTCACCTCTCCACCACTGCTTTCATGCCTTCCTCCATCGACGCATTCATCAACTCCGATAGTTACAAAGGCCTGTCAAGCCAAGGCACCAATAGTAGCTTTAACAATACTGTCAATAATTCACACAGCAATGTCAATAATTCACATAACAACGTCACCAATTCACATAACAACGTCACCAATTCACATAACAATTCACACAACCACGTTAACAATTCACACAACAGTATCAACACGTCACACGTAAGTGTAAATACTTCACGTAAAGATGTTAACAGCTCACAAAACACTCTGCACATATCCAACAAAACAACAATGGTCGTGAATGGAAATGACGAGGGAGGCAACAACAATGAAACCCCTAATGGAATGCCTGCAACCAACAAGACAGACAACCCAACCGGCAACGCCTTCTACAGCACCACCACTAATACAGCCAACATCCACCGACACAATATTCAAAAAAATTATATAAACTTTTACATTCAAAACAAAAACAACAAAAGTAAAAATTGGTTTGAAAACAACAAAAACAACAATAACAACAATAACAACAAAAGTTTTAAGTATGAGCCAGAAGATGAGCAGATAGGCCATTTGAACAACGGATATCAAAGTTCCTCTTCCACCAGCATAGGCTCTCCAAGCGCCACTCACTTGTACCAGTCCAATCAACATCAACAACAACAACAACAACAACAACAACAACAACAACAACAACATCAGCAACAACATCAGCAACATCAACAACATCAGCAGCAACAACATCAGCAGCAACAACAACATCAACAACTGAATCATCACTTGCAGGAACACAACAGCAAACGATTAGAAATCACAAAAAGATCCGAATCGACTATAAACAGCAAGAGCGAAATCATCATCAAAATCCCGCCACCTCCCCTGGTGAACAAGAGAAGGGGTCAAGAGAAGAGATCTTCATCTTGCACTGCCAACAACTCCTTCCACTCCACCGACTTGCACGACAAATTCAACAACGAAGCCAAAATCAGTTCATTTTTCAGCAACATTCAAAGTGACCAACGTTTAAGCAATAACCACAACAACAACAACAACAACAACAACAACAACAACAACAACAACAACAATAATAATAATAATAATAATAATAATAATAATAATAATAATAATAATAATAATAATAATAATAATAATAATAATAATAATAATAATAATAATAACAACAATATAAATATAGACTTTATGAACAACAACGACGTCCTGTACAGCAAGAGCACGCTGTACAACAAAGAGAGCAACTACAGCATCAATTTAGCCAACAAAAACACTTTTGTTCACAAAAAGACCAGCGTTTCCAACCTCAACATCGATTTTCTCAACGACAAGCGGGAAGGGACGGGAGCCCAAGAAGGCAACAGAACCCTTAAGACTGAGAATCACCTTCTTCTCAACCAAGTCTTCTACGCAGACAACAACAACAATATCTTCGCGTCGTCTAAAACTGTCAACACTTCTTCTGGTCTCTTGGACAACTCCAAATGCCACCCATACAGCTACACCATCAACCTCAGCAACCTCCCTCTCGCGAACAACGACATCAGCACGGATGGTAGTGGCAACTTGAACAAGACCACTATCACTGATGACACAATCGGCACAAACAACAACAACAACAACAAGTGCAACATTTGCCAACAGCAGCAGTTGTTCACCAACAACAAGAACCAGGTCTGCACTCACAACAGTGCAGACAACAAGCCCATCAAGCACTCACAACTAGTCTACCCCAGCGACCGTCCAGTGGCGCAGGTGAACGGCTGGGCAGACAAGGCTCAAGCAACCCCTGCCCCTCAGTCGTCCTTCTTCAAAGTGTTCTCGAGCAAGAGGAAGACCAAGGGTGTCTCTTCCTTGTTTGCCGTCGATTGAAAAGTCCAATTTTCTGATTGATTGCACCGTCATTTTCGAGAAAGCTCTTTTATAATGTTAGTGCATTAATTTATATCGTTGTAGCACCAATACTTGCATCACGATGCGTCATTCGCAATCACCACCAGACCATCCACCTTTGTGTTACTCCAAGGTTGTCCCATTGATTGATTCATTTATTTTATATATCCATATTTAAAGTGTGACTTTATAAAGTTTAAAATTTTTTTTAAATCTTTTATTATTCATTTTAAAAGCACAAAATTGAACCTCAGTTGAGTCCACCTCTAGTATTTTCCACTAGCGCGATGGTCTTGTTATGGAGGGGTCTTCAAGCGATCGCGGCAAACTCCTTGCAAGAAATTAACGCATTTTCGTCATCAAATGTCAATAATTTGAAATAGTTTATAATGTGGAAAATTAAGTCTCAATCATAACTTATTTCACAGTATTACTGCTTAGGTATTATAAAATCAATTCAATTTCCACATATTTTGTAGCGAAGTTTCGCAAGAAATCAGCTACTCAAAAACCCCTTTTCAAATATTCATAAGGGTTAAAGTCGAGTGCGCTAAGTGAAAGGTCGGAGCATTAAATTGTGGTGTTTTTTTTGTTTTCATTGAGTAATCTATATATCGACTCGTTGTGGTCGTGAATAATGGATTGTTGACTCCGTGTCAGCACCTTCCTCGTAATGTATTCCTTCACAACCTGATATAACTAATAGCTATTTATTATCCGACCCTCCAACTACCGTCCAACGTCGCCCACTCGTCATATCAGCATTAACTTTCTATGTAACTCACCGTCGTCGTCGTCGTCGTCGTTGTGCGCTCTAAAATTGAATCTCAGTTGATATAACATGACGGATGGTTTGATGAATAGCATCCCAGCATATAGGGATCTTTTTTTTCAATATTCTTGTCAATAATTTCGCACACTCGTTTACTCACTCAGCCATTCATACCGCACGTCTAAACTCTTCACGCAATCTTATTGTCCTGCGTAATTTTCTAAGCCTCACTGCGAATTCTTACGTCAGCACGAATGCATACAAACCAGACCAACCACGTTCCACTTTCAGTTTACACAGGGGTAAACTTTGCATGAGCAATATAACACAATTTGTTACACATAGTTATCTCAAGCGAGGGCTTAACTCAACCACTTTGCAACGTAAGTTACAAGCGACCCTTTCCACGCAGCTACCACAAACATTCCAATCACCATAACTTCCCTACCAACGTCTTGTGTCTATGCATACGTTTAATTATTGAGGTCTTTTACGCATTTTTTTTCGTTTATTCCAAAAAAATCAATGGAGTATGGTTTTTATTCCAAAGTTGAAAGTTTTAAACTGACACGGTGGTTTTTTGAACTCTCTTAAGATCCTCAACAGCACGAGAGCTGTCCATGTCTTTCCATAGTCTTCATTGAATGAAATCCAGTCAGACGCTGGAAATGCTGCAAAGCATAGTGGCATTGTGCAAGGGTTGTTGGAAGTATTGCTTTCTACTCTGTCCTTTCTTGCAAAGGAACAGCACCACCGTTTTTAAGCAAGTATTGACTTGGTAACTTGATTTGTACATTTTGTCAGAGTATTACAACATTCGATTTTTCAAATGGAAGAACCATCAGTCCGTTTGTTCTACGACTTACAGCTTGCTGGTTGGCTTAAGACTAAGGGTTTTGTACTTGTGACCGAGTATTATTTGTTTTCACTTCCTGCAACTCCATTTGAAAGCTGTTAGGAAAATTAAAGCTTGTCTATAACATCAAAGGATCATGACGGGGTTATGGCAAAATGGCGTTTATTGATTAATGTTCATTTCGAGAACAAGTATAATTTCGAAAAATTCCAGGATTATTTTTAATGGTTTTTTTATTTGGTTTTTATGTTCAGTTAATATCAAATAAATGAACAATGATTCCAAACATCACACTTTTTTATTAATTTTTTTCAAACACACTAAAAAATAACACACGGTTATCAAACGTCGAAAAATATTTCAGTTTAAATTATTTTCAATCGATTTATGTATGGCTGATTGGCAGTTTAACCGTTTTCAATTTTCAACTTTGATTCTATTTGAAACCTCAAGATTTTCAGTAGCGTGTTGTGATAAGTGGATGAGGAACGACGAAGGCCCACAGACGTACAGACCATACAGCATCTTACAACTAAACGTTAATTTATACGTGCGTACACCACCTACACAAACGCAAACACACTTACATACAAATAAACACATACAAAAACATACACATAAACACAAACACATACAGTGCATACGAACATACACTCTCCATATACTTCCATATCAATAACCTTTATCATGGTATTCGAAGTCCTCGTTCAATAGTGGCTGCGTACGACGGCCTGTACGAATTGTGTGCGTCCAAAAAGTATATTCGAATAATTGAAAGTTTATATTTGTATATTTGTACACATTTGTATAAAATTGTAATTATATTTATTTATTTATAATTATTGTTTTATTATTTATATTTTTATGTTACTAATCGAGGTGTTAAAACACGTTTAAGGATTAGTTAGCTGTGGCTGTTGTGTTGGCAACACTCCAGTCGGATAAGGAAGTTGTTACCTTGGTAACAGCCCGATTGAGGGGACCAATGATTAGAAGTCACAACCTATGTTGCTTGTTCACTAAGGGTTATTGAGGTCCAACTTCAAAGACCACAAAGAGTTTAAGTCATTATTTACCCCTTTTTTCACTTTTATTAGCATATCTTTCGATTTATTGAAATTGAGCGTAAGATGCCGTCAACTGCTTTATTTTGCATACACTCACGTTTCCGCGTAGCCGCCTGTTTTATTACACGCTCATATCGAAACATTAAAAGCACCCACAAATTCCTGCATGCTTTTGAACTGCCACTATCACTCATACTCCCATCAAGCGCATTACTTATTCAGCTGCTCCTGTGCCCTCTGAGCAGATGGTCATTTTGTTGTGACTTTTGAATTCCCTTCCTTTCTTCACTCTCCTCCTTCTCCATCACTCGTCCAATGTCCGTGCAAAGTTGAAGGAGAAAAACAACTTTTCATTGTAAATCTCTCGAAATTAAATAAATATTGTTTTTTTTTGTTTCGATAAAAATTATTGTAAAGCTTTTTTCTTTTTTATTTATTTTTTGACGTGTCATCTTTCAAAGCTCGTCTGCTTTGAAGTTTTAGAGACAGTTTAAAAAAAAACAATTTTAAACTGAAAACATTTTAAAATAAATTTGTAAGAAAAGTTTTAATGAAAGAGATTTGGGGATTTTAACATTTTTTTTTGATTAAAAAGTAAATTCCACAATAATTTTTGGAAGTTTCTCACTTTTGATTCGTCAATTTTAGAAATTTTTTGATGAAACCATCCTTTTATGAACGAACCAGCCAATAAAACCGTCCTGAAATCGTCCTCACTGTAGTAACACCAACAATAGCTCGCTTTGTCCGCCGTCACTGTGAATCAATGTAGAACACTTTCTTTATTGTAAATGTGTTAGTTTTGGTCCTTCCATATCAATTTTCAGTCATTGTAGGGGAAGTGTCAATAGGCTGGCAGACGATATTTTTCTTTTAATTAGCTGCGGCAATACAACCTCCTTCCGAGACACAAGCTCCCCCCTTCGAAGGTGCCGCCCCCATTCAATAATGTGTTTATTACACTCAAACGTACCTCATTTCTTATTTTCTTTATGATTCAATCTTAATCAACCCCAGAATTGAATGGGTTAAAATTTTCATTAATTTATTTAAACTACTAACAATGTAATCCACAATTAATTTATGGGGAAAATGATTCTGAAAAAAATTTGATAGACTGGAAAATTGAAACATTCTATTCATACCCCATGAAGATTTTTTGAAAGATTATTAATTTTTTTAAATATTTGGAGTTAATCGCATTACAACAAGCAAACGTCAACATTGAACGTTTTGAATCGCTATTTTGTGTGATTTGTAACAATTTACTTGAAGCAAGCAATATACCTTAGTTAACTCACAGTTATATTTTTGAGCGTTCCAACACGCAAACAGAACACAATCACAAGGTTGAATGGTTTTAATGGCCTTCCCTTCATAATTCTCTTGAGTTCATCAAATAATCCTCATGTAGTCCCTCAAAGCTGGCAACCTCGTTTTGAAGCAAATCGATAACTGCGTTTGCAAGTTGACCGGTTAATTTTTTTTCTTCAATTTTTAGCCATGGTTCTTGTTTTATTTTTCTGGTTATCTTATGGTTGATTTCTCCGCTTCAAAGAAACTTTGTTTTAATTTTTAAAAATTAATCAAACTTTTCAATAATTGTTTTGTTTTCAATGAAAAAAATATTTAAAATAATACAAAATATTGTTTGATTTGATAGTACATTGTATTTTATTGTTTGTTTCACAAGGCCACATGAATTAAAAACGCAGTAGCAGTGAGATTAGGTTCTTTCATGTATGAAAGTTACAAAAGCTAATTTTTGATCGGGTGAATCTGATAACTTTAACTCAAAATCATTTTCGATATACGCTCTCAATGTGAATGTGTGTAAAGTACCCCGACCAACAAATTCGAAGACTTTCAAATGAGACCAAATGGTTGTTTCTTTTGAAGCTCTGGTACCACTCTTCGGAATATTTCAACTCCCAAACAACATTCAGCTTGGTTGAGTGGGTAGAACACGAATTTAAACTGAAAGTTTCAGTTACAAATCCTGAAGCTCGCCTAGTAGCACGTGTGATCTAGCGCAATGTTAACGTCAGCGGTCCATTGTCATCATCCTTACCACCGTCGAAGCATCACTTCTTTGCCACTATATTTCTTATAGCTTTCTCACATTCTTGAAGTTTTTTTCGTTTATTTATTACAACATTTCAACAAAGGTTTCATAACTGTGAGTGAGTGTTACTTTTAAATTTTGATTGAGGCAAAAATTGTTGAATTAATAAATAGACAAAAAACAGGTTTTCTAAAATACAATTTTTTAAATAATCATTAATTCTATTCAACTTTAAAAAAAGTATTTTCAACACTATATTATATTCAGTTATTGTATTCTCTTTTTTTTCAGATGCTTTTCAAAATCATCATCAGTAGCTCGTTTAGTTGTGTTCAATAGTTTCAATAGTGCTGTTACTGCTGCTGCGTTTTCCTCAGTGTAGTCGTCTGAGGCACCAGCCAGAGTCTTTTTCAATCCTTTATTAGCAATATTTTCGTAACTTTAGCGAACAATTCTCGTTGCCACTTCCGATTCCCAATTTATGCATCTTCATATCTGCCACATTCAAACATTTGCGATCTTTCCATAGCTCAACAATTTTCTCACTAAATTTTGTGGAGTTGCAAATTTTCATATTCTTGTAATTTCCATTTTTTGAATATTCTCAAACCGACCTTCTTTCCCACGTTGTAAGCAAAAGCACTCACCAGCCTCGTCGTCATGGCAACTGTTGCTATGGTAACTGGGTCAGGGTTTTTACTACAATCAGCCATCACGCTTGAATCTTTCAAATTGATCTCAATTTATATTAACTCCTCATAAGTTGTCACCAAACTTTCATCTGGTTTAGGTCTTCGTCGAATCTTCCATCCCGATCCCCTCCCATAACTGCGACAAAGCCTCTTTGATTGCTAGCGAGACGTTGGACCTTAGTTGAAACTTGTGACGTTTTGTGCATTTCAGTGAAAACCTTCCAACATAACTTCTGAGAAGTTTTATGTTTTTGATATTTCATTTTTTTTGAAGTGTTTCGTTGGTTTACTGATCTTTTTTTGTTTGAAATGATCAAATATGAAAGATTTTGGAAGTCATGCACCGATTTAGTTTTTAGGTTTCATAATGCAAAATTTGAATTTTTTTATTTCGTTCGAGTGTTGTTTCTTCACGGACCAGCATTGTTGCTCTTATTTTTACATTTTGTTGAAAGTTTTTCCATTTTGTTACACTTTGTTGAATTTTTGTTGAACCTGTGAATTTTGTTGAATCTGTGAATTTTGTTGAATTTTTGAATTTCTGTTGAATTTGTGAATTTCGGTTGAGTTTGTGAATTTCTGTTGAATTTGTGAATTTCTGTTGAGTTTATACAATTTTGTTTCATTTTGTTATTTTCTTACTCAGTTGTTCCCCTGACTGTACAACTCTCAGCTTTTTTCACTGAAGAGTACATGTTACAGTACCAGCCTACAGCTCTGCTGGAGTGAATAATAATTTCATTTTCGATACTTATTCCATTTCTCATTTTCAATAGCGAACCCAATGAATTGTAAAATATACAAATTTTGAACTGTCTAGACGGAAAGCGATTGAAAAATTTACATTCATAAGTTGGATAGAAAAATTTCATAGAGCACGCAAATTGTTTAGAATTCCTAGTACAATCGTGGCGGTCTCTTGATTTCAGTTGGCCGATCTTTATGATTTTGAAAGAATAACTTTTAAATGATTGTTTTGAAACAAAAAACCTTCAAGAATGTATTCTTCATACGAAGCAATAAATGTATGAAACCGAGAATTTTTCTTTTTGATCGCTAATAAATCACACGCGTCTGAGCAGATGAATGCTTTAGCAGGCGGCTCAGAGAAAACTTTAGAAGAAGTTTCATTTCAAGCTTAAGGATAATCCACCGTTTAACGGGTCCTAACTACTCTCTCGCTCCACTCATTTGTGTAATTCAAACCATAACTTCTGAACAATGTTGTAGGCTGCGTTGGATGGTTGATATCACTTTGCAACCCTCAAACATTCCCAAAAAGCTAATAAGCGTAAAGTGTTCAAAATTGAAAATTTTTAATCATCAAAAGTTAGCAGTTCTAAGTTTTAATACCACATAAACTCGGACTTATGTACGAAGTTATTCAATAAAACCTTTGAAATATTCAAGCAATTGTCTATTTGCACTAAACTCCACAGAACCTTTTCTAACTAGAAGAACGGCAGTTGAGTGGTTTGTCTTTTTTTGACCACACAAACAAAGCAGCAACATTTTATTTTTGAAATCACTTTTGCGTTGATTTCATTATATAGCAACATTGTTTCCAAATAGATGGGATTTTATTGAAAAATATTTCAAAATAATTTTTCTAACTGGAAAATGAGCAAAACCAAGTTTTAAATAGTTAGAAAATTACCAATAAAACGACCATATACGTTTGAACGCAAGTAAATAACTTATTTGAAAATGAGTTTAAAACATTTTAGCACAATTTTGAAACTGGTTCACAAAAACTCTAAATATATCAATAAATATTATCAAAATTTAGACTTTTAAAGACAAAAAGATTCAAGTTTTAATTTATGATTTATTTTTTTGAAGTTTTTTCAAAAGCTTCAAGCATACTTTATTCTCAGCGAAATATTTAAATTAAACTTGTTTCAGAGGTTTACCAAGTTGAAAAAAAATTATTTAACTAAAATATGTTTGAAAATGCTATTAAAGCCATAACTTTCATAAAAATTGTTCAACGACGTTTTCTTCTTGCATTCTGCCACCGGAACACATTCTCCTAAATTGTTAAAAACTGGTTATCAATTTTTTTTATTTAAAATGAAATAACCTGTTTATTAAATTTATTTAGTTCAATTAATATCAATAAAATAACTCCGAGTTACAAAATTTAGAAGGAGAAAAACAATAAACACCTTGATCCACACAACAGAGGTTGCCTTCCACGCAAACTCCAGCGCCTCGCATGCACGTCTGCGCTGACGTCACCACACAAGGCGCCTCCAAATCTTTTTCTCGTCTGCAAACAGCTGTCACACCCTCGTGACTTACACAGCCAAAGCCTCCAATGCAGCACTTTTGAGGCGATATGCACACTCCGTGCTGGCCGCACTTCGGACACTGTCAAGATTGACTTTTCGCCTTCAGTGATCTTTCATATGCCTTTTATTTCCACTTTCATTAAATTTTTTTTCCGTTTTTTTGAATTGTTTTTGTGGCTTATATATATATTTGAGTTAATTCAAGGTTACTTTGTTTTCAAAAAAAAAGAAAAATGTATTTTTAAATTTATTTTTGTTTTAAAGCTACAAAAAATTTTAGTGGCAGCGTTTTTAAAAATTTTCACAAAAACTTTCAACCTTTTTGACTCTCAGTACTCAAATTCATTGTAGAACTGGTCGACGTACTTGAAATACTTTTTTATTTTTTGTTTCAAAGAGTTTTATGAAGTCAAACCTAGTCAGATGCTGTAAATGCTACAATGAAAAGTTTTTTTATTCTTTTTTCACTGTGGAATTTTATAGCTTACGTGCAAAATCCGATTTTTAAAAAAGAAAAAATGCAAAATAAAGTTAAAAAATTGAGTCAGCGTTGAGTTTTGAAAAATGAACGGTTGCTTTCAATGAAGTGTTCCCACGTGGGTGCGTCTTCAAAGAAGAAAGCTGCCATCAAAAGAAGTCCAGCAAAGATCATTCGACAGTTTTTTGTTTAATGTCGTCATTGCTTTTTAAAAAGGTAAAGTTAACTTTTATTGAAAAATGCATTAAAAAAATTTTAAGGGTGACCTACTTTTAGTTGAAAGTGAAAATGTCACTAAAATTGATTTGGTCAATAATGTCGAACTGAAAATGCCTTTCTGGAATGAATTTTTGATAACTTAAAAAATGTAAAAAAACAGTTTTAATTTGAAAGAGCCTCTAAAACTCATTTGAAGTTGTGTTCTTTTTTTTTCATATACTTTTCTAGACTCATCAGGTTTTTGCAAATTGTGGTTGCAGACTAAAACGACAAACTGACTGAAATTACCTTTAAAAAACAACTTTTAAATAAATTAACAAACATAATATACCTTTTTATATTAACAATTGTTTTGCTAAAAGTTACAATTAATAAAAATTATTAGATTTCTTTAGGCAACATTTTTTGTTATGTTGAATGTTTATCACACAGTATAATAAATTTACTTGCAATGCCACAAAAAGGTATTCAATGTATAATATATAGATTGTCATTTCACAGAAGCGACATGAGCTCAAATCACGAAGCATAAAAAATGCCATTATTTAACATTAATTCTTCAAATGGGCCTTCGGCGACTGGCCTTAAAACACAGCGCCTATGAAAGGAGTTGAATTGTTTGAACAAGGTGAAAGGGTAGTTGGAAAAATCTTGTAAGAAATTTAAGTTGAGTGCTAGTTTGAAAAGTTGAATGCCAGCTCGAAAAATTGAAAGATATTTGGAAAAAATAAAGAATTGTTGACTAAGATTGGAGGAGAGTTGACAATGGTTTTGAGGTTTTTAAAAGGGTCTGTAGCTATGTAAGAATGTGAATTCTTGGATGAGAGGCTTGGAGCTATGTAAGAATGTAACCTCTCTGACGAGAGGCTTGGAAGGGGTTCTTTTCTTGCCCCCGATAGGACAGTTTCTGATGAAGCAGGTTTGGCAGAGCACCAGGCACCAGAGCAACATCACTAAGGTCCTCAACATCCTCCGGTCGTCCACCATCTCTCTGCCTTTGAAGTAGAATGTGTGCTGAGTCTCTAGTCAAAGTGCATCGGGAGTAATTGCTCAAAGATTAGTTACTCAAACATAATTACGTCACTATGGTAGACTCCAGCGATTGGTTTGCTTTTGAAGGGTTTTTTCTATATATATGAAATGTCATTTATATATGTGTTGTAAATGCGTAAGTTTGTGTGAAATGGCGTATGTGCGTATGAGGTCATACACTTATTCATTGAAATTAAAAAAAAACAAAATGAAAAATTGCAAAAAAAATAATAATGGAGAGTCTAACACGAAGGATCTTGCCGACTGTAAAGGGACAAAAGACTCCAAGGATTGTGACCAAGTAGTCAAGGTTATGTGGTACAACGAGAAACTTATTGAAAAGTTAGTTGAAAATTTTAATCTAATCGTTTTGAAATTAATTTTTTAGACATGCTCAAAAATTCCGTTTCATTGTCGCGGTGCACTAGAGCGTAGCTGTATAAGCCGATTTTGATTGGTGGAGCCTCATAGCTTTATAATGAAACCATTCTTCAGGTTTCCTCTGAAATACCTATAATAAACAAAAAAATTGGTTCAAGTTGAAACGATTTACTTTGTCAGTTACTTGTTGAAATGCAGCAAAATATATTTTCCGAACACCTTCCGATCAGAAACCTCAGAATAACAGAGATTAATGAAGCGATGAATCAAAAGCAACACATACAAGGGCAATCATTTGTGCCCACAAATTATTATCAAATTCCCTCTCAAGGAATCTATTCAACGCCCGCTGTACCTTTCAACCATGACCTTCAACATCGCCCCATCAAGCTCCAAAAGGCCACTGCATCCTTCCATCATAGCCATGCAGAAGGACTCAATAGCTGTTCTTGGACCCCCCCTCTTGCTGTCTATGGCCAAGTTGGAGGACGTAGTGTCGAAAGTTCTCAGCCTCCTTGGAACGGGTCTTTTCCAAAAATCAACATCGACCGAGGAAAACAAAAAAAGTCTGAAAAGGATAGGAAACTTACTGACCTGAAAGCTCTCAAAATGCACCAGCGACAAGCCCCTCAAAAGCCTCTTGTGAGTCTTACATGTTTCTTTTATTTTTCATGCTTCCTTTTAGTGAAGGTTTAGTGGAATATTCGATGCCTCATTATTATTTTAGAGCATGTGTACTCATAATAGTAGGCGTTCGTGATAATCCAGATTACTAGTAGCTTTTTAGGTGTTTGACTAATTGTTCTAAAAGTTTGATCCATTCAAATGTTTTTGGAATTTTTTTTATACTGATCATCTTCTCAATCAATGTGTCCTGAACTGGAATTCTCAACTTATGTTCAATACAAAAGAAAAAAAACAATACAATACAATAAAATACAAATACGAATATTATTATAGCGGCATTAACCCCGTAGAACTTTGAGGCCACTTGATCATTTCACAATACGTTTTTACAAACTTCCATAAAGGTCCCGTGAAGTTTATTTAATTTCATTTTGAATAACCATTGAAGTTTTTTTTCAAAGTAACCTAATAGATAGTTTTTAATCTTGAAAACGTCGCTATCAATCGGTTGAATAAATCAATTATTGACTCGTCGTGGCTTCAGATCGTTTGTGGTTAAGGCCTTTATAATTTTTATTTGAAATTTATTCCAATGCCACTATAATTAAATTTATACACGTACTTTCATTGTACTGCAAGTCTACTAAATTAATACCAATATTTTTATTGCATTTTAGGCATGTGAATTCTTTCCGAGTATCATTGATCATGATTAATTTATTCATGCATTATAGGCTTTGCTTTGATGTAACAATGACAAATGATCTAAAATATCTTCATAACCTAATGATAATCTCTAGCAACAAGTCTGCGTAGTGAAAGGATGTGTTGGGCTTTTGAATCGTGGAAATACGGTGAGAATTCAAGAGATTTGTTCATGTAACTCACGTAGTCTGCTTCAATGTATTATAAGAGGTTTTATCTTTTTACTAAGCACCTTACGTTATATCCCTTCAAATCGGGTATCTTACTTAGGTTTTGAAGCTCAAGTGGACTAACGCCACTGAAAAGCAAATATAACCACACGTGGTTACTTTTTCATACAATTTAATTAATATAAAACCTATTAAAATCGCTTTAAATGTATCCTTAGTGTATTTTAAAGTGATTAACTATAAGAATTTACTAAAATAACCACGAAAACAATTGTTGAGGCAACATTGATAGACTGCGTCACCCCATACAGTGCTACATGAACTGCATCCTGCAATGCCTGGCACGCAGCGCCCCTCTTGCTGAGGTGTGCACTCCCTCCCGTTCGCAAACCCTCAAAATCAAGGAAAACACTCTTTTCAACGGTTCGAGACTTTTCTCCTCAGAGCTTTCTCTCTTTCAACACATTTTGCTTTTTTAACAATTTATTATTTGAATTTTATTATGATTGATTATTATGATGTTTTATTTTATTATTTAATGTAATATTTGTGATGTGTGAGTTTTGGAACGTGTGTTGTTTGCTTTTGAAATTATCATCCTATTTTGAACGTTTCCACAGCTTTTTCCGCTGTTGTCAACCAGCTGAGGAATGGCTTGAATGCCGTCGTGAACCCTGGAAACTTCGAGAAACAAATGAAGGAGTCGGTCAAGTGCTTCGACAATGCTGAGTTAGTTTCACTTACATTAAAAATCTCATTTCATTTGAATCATTTTTCAATTTCTATTATACTCAAATTCTGTCGAAAAAATCTCTGAAATTCTGTCAAAAATTCAACGTTGGGTCACACAAAATGATTGAAATTAAAATTAAACTTATTGCTCTTTTGGTGTTTGGACTCTTTGTAATCTTCCATAGCTTGCTTTTTCAGTCATTCCCCTTCTCACCTATCAGAACTTTCTGTGGCTCTTTTTCAGACTCAAAAATTTTTTTATCACCTTTGAACCACTCTTTTTATCAAAGCTATCCAAGTTGTGTCTTAAGACCATTAAAACCTACACAAACTGTCGTTTTTCTAACAGCCGTAACCAGGCATGCCCAAATATTCATTCACTTCTATCAGAATAAATTTAATTACTACAAATTCAAACCAGTTTGAAGTCTTTACTGAGCACGAACGTTCCTTTCAATAATCTAGAGCAACAAACAAACAACTGGGATGCCTTCGTTTGTTCTTTTGTTAGATATTGACAGTCATGAAGGCAGGCTGCGATTGAGACGCTCAACTTGACAACCTAGGAAAGTACTTGGCAGTTTATTATTGCGAGTGCTCTATAGTCTTTAAGGCTTCGGTTGAAGGTGCGAGGAGTGTCAGTGGAAGTCGTTTTAGCTTATTTCGGAAGAATTAATAACAACTCACACAAGTCAGACTACTCTTCAACTGGCCCATGAAAAATAAATGATTTTGATTTAAAAAATGAAAACGAAAACGAACGTGTCAGGTGAGCTTGTTCGTGATTGAATGTTGTTAGTTCATAATGAAGATAAAGCTGAGTCAGAAACAAAACAAAAGTTTAAGAACAGATTTGTCCAAATATCAAAACCTGCTCCAGGGTTCACTTCATAATAATTTGTGTATATCAGAAACTGAAAAAAGGGCGTTTGAGAAGTTTAAAGAGAAGCATTAGAGTAGTCTGAAGATCAGGATCATGCTTTTTTTTGATACAATTGAATTGAACTTTGAAAAGATTTTTTTTAGTTTGACAACTATCTTTATTACTACAATCATTTATTTTTGAAGTCAAGAAGATGCTCAAGAGTTTTTGATGTTTTTGTTGCAAGGTTTGAGCAAAGACTTGTCAAAAAAAAGCCGTGAGTTCGCTACTTTCAACTATCATTTATTAACATTAGGTTAAGGTTGGTATTACAAATTGCTTCAATTAAGTTGAATCAAAAACTGTTTCAATATTAGAAAGTTGAATCATAAAGTTAAAGTAAATTTTTTTCTTGAAGTTTTAGCCAAAAGGAATTCTGTGCGGTTATTCAAAGCAAAAGACAAAAGAGCAGACAAGGCTTGGAAGAAATATTTAGATTTTGAGAACACCGTTATTGTAGGTGCGTTTACACCTTTCTGTCTTCCATCAATCAACATCACTGAATCTCTAAATTGAATTCTATTTTTCAGTTTTATACTCCTACGCTTAACAATCGGTGTTAAGCATTCATTCATGGGTCTATTCATCTACTCATCACTCGATCTATTGATACACCTTTTAATTCTTTCTGTCATTAAGTCCTCTATCTTTCAAACCTCTCCCCATGCACCTCCATCCATCAGACATTTTCATGGGCCAGTTGAAGAGTAGTTTGACTTGTGTGCGTTGTTCCTTCAAGTCCCACACCTTCGATCCAGTCATGGGTCTCTCTCTGCCCATCCCTGTAGAGAATTTCACACTTTATTCATCATTATACCTTAGCAAGTTTCAAATTCCAACATAATAATTTTTTTTTAATAATTTTATTTTTAGCATTATTATTATTGTTATTATTTTTTTTATAAATAAATTTATTATTAATTTAATTTTTTAAAATTATTATTATAAATTATTATTATTATTTCTAAAAAGTTTCTCAAACTTTCTTTTTATTAACAATCTTCAAAGTTTTTAAATTTTTTTTTAAATATCTTTCCGTGAAGGGTCAAACACTTCTCCATTGCTATTCCTTAAAGGGTTTTACACTAGTACTTTGTTTTTCATTATAAACCTCTTTGACAGCCCAGTAAAATTCAGGGATAAGGCTTAAGTAATAAATGAAGCAAATATACTATCGTCTATGAAACAGCCCGTCGTTTTGTGAGAAATCCAACAGCGAACTCAATGGGTTGAGTCATTTTGCAAACCTACTTAACAAGGAGGGAGCTGATAATGAATATTGAAAAATTATTCAACAATTGGGAACCTTGAGAATGAGTTGGAAACTTGAATGATTGAAAGATTTACTTTGAGTCTACATGACAAATTTTGATTAGAAAGCGGCCACAAGACTTTGGTACGTATGAAAAATCTGATAACAAAAATTGTAAAAATTGTGAGTCTATTAAAACATAATAATTCTAAAACACTATGAATAAAGTTTTTTTTCAGAACACTGAAGTATCACTAATAATTGAAAACATTAAATAAAAAATATTTAACAAGCTTTCAATGAAAAACGCTATTCGTCCGGTTATTTAAACATTGGAAGTTATTAGTTATTTAGGCAAGCAGGCCGATAGAAGATTTAATGATTGATGCATTGGGACACCTTTCCTATTGAGTTGTTAAATAGAAGTACGTCAACGAAGTAATTCCGTCATTAATAAAAAACTTAATTAATTATGAAATTGGTTATAATTAATTGAAAAAAGAAATTATCTCAATTGATAAATACGGTTGTCCAACAAACTTTCTAGTTCAATGTATTTTTTCATATAACTTTACTCATTACTTAACGTTTGACTGTTTTCTACCAGCTAACAGAAGCTCCAACCACTTTGAAAACGTGTCTTGACTTGTACTTTCAAGAGGAGCTTCTCAAAGAAGAAGATAAAGCGGTTTTCAATTTTTTCATAATTCAAACTATCATTCAACTTTGATTTGAAACCGCCATTTTTGATTACTTTAAAATTCGAATTAGAAATGTCTGTTGTATTTTTCGCTAGCAGCCAAACTAGTTATAAATATTATGTTAAAAATTCTATAACGGTCTTGTTTATCATTTATCATTCTTCCGAAGGCGTGTCAAAAGTGTAAAATAAAATCCGATGCATTGAAAACAACCTTTATTCAAAAGTTTCCGAAGATTTTCATCATACGTGAGTGTCACAACATACTCCTCAGACCTACATGCATAACGATAATAAATTTAAATTTTTTCCTTTTGTAACACATACATAGCTTTATTAACAATGAAGTCTATGACGAGTGAATGGTTCATTGGATAGTAATTGAAAAGGTGAATAATGGTGAAAAATATCCTTTGCGAAGACTTGAAGCGGTTTTCCTATGACTTACGGTGCAAGGTGGACACGATGGTGGAGTGTCCGGTCAACTTCTTGCAGTTTGATCGCTTCTCTCTTCTCAACTGTGAGCCACCACTGAGTTGTTTTCATGATTTCCTGCTTTTGCTACTTCAAATCTACATGACCGTTGATTGAAATTTAATGAATCAAACTGAAAAATGTGAAATAGTCACATATGAATGTGGCAAAAAACGATTTTTAAAAATAAAAAAGTGATAAAATAAATTTAGTAATCTCAAACTACTATCTAATTTGAAAAATTTATGTTCGATGATTTGTCTCCTTTTTCAGGCAATCTGTATTACGACCTGTATGCAGTGGTCAGTCACTACGGAGGTCCCAGTGAAGGACACTACACCGCCACCGCCAAGAACGAAAACGACGGAAAGTGGTACAACTTCGACGACCACCTGTAAGTTTTGCATTTTTGCGAGGCTTAAACTAATGTTTGAGGCCTTTCTCGATACTGAATATGATAAATAAATTATTTTATTTTTAAAAATAACTTTTCAAAATTTTATTTAATTTTTAAATTTAATTGCATAACTTGATGTTAATTGAGTTTGGAGTTCGATTTGTTAAATTATAATTGAAAAAAAATTTCACAGGGTGGAAGCGATGGACGAAAGCTGTATAATCGACAAACACGCATACATCTTGTTTTACCAACTAAAATACTCTCCCAAAGTCAGCACTAAAAAAAAATAACAACAAAAGATAAAAAAAATTTTAAGTTGTTAATTGGTAAGAAAAAATATTTATAGAAATCGACGGATGTTCCCATGACTCAATGAAAACTAAAACTTCAAAACTATTGTTAGCACAATCAATGGTTTTTATTCTTTGTGTAATTTAACTTCCAATTCGATAAACTTAAAATGTATCCCATTTATTGGTGATTCAAAGCCACAAAAAAAAAACAAAATGTGATCTCACAAGACCAAATTTTATTGCTACTTTGTTGCCCTAAGAGCCAGACCTTATACAGAACCCCATTTGCGTTCAAAATTCCAAACTTCGCCTTGGACTGCCTGAAAGTCTCATTCAATACATGCAAATTTTGATCAAATCCTTACTTTTTAATTTCCTATATTTTCCATTCAGCTTGAAAGCCATAGCACCTTTGTTACTATCTTCTACACAATATATTGTTACTTGAATTTGTAAAAAGAAATAAATGAAAAGATTTTGAAGTTTATTGGTTATTTTAATTAGTTTCAATATTTTATTTCATAAAGATTTCTTGTTGACTTCAAAAAAGCAAACGGATTAAATCAATTCATAAAAAACTCTTTTGAATAACTGCTTGATGAACTCGTTGAAATACTTGATGAACTGATGAACTGCAGAGATGATGTTTTCATCTTTGGAACTGTCTTCCATTAAATGAATATAAAATATAGATTCACTTCGATTTAAACTCATCAAAAAACCAAAAAGCTCTGGTCTCTTCTTTTGAATAATTTTTGTCTTCTATGCTAGGTAAGAAATGGAAAATCTATGAATAAAAAGAAAGACAATTAGCTACTGATCACCAAGATAAAAATAATTTTTTTGTCTAGAATTAAATGACTTTCAACCCAGAGTTGGTATGCTTTGTCAAGTTGCACTGGTGAATAATTTGTGTTTTTTTGAAGGAAGATGCCCGAAAGAGTTGGAAGCTTTGAAGATCACTATGGTTGCAAATTGATCCTAGGTCAGCAATCAGTTTGGCGAGTAAAAAAAATATTTGAAATTTGATCTCTTTTTTTTGTTTCAAGCATAATGAAAAATCCCAAATTTGAGAAAAGACATTATACGTAGTTTTTAAATGTTTCCATGAGCTTTCCTACTAAAGAGATGAGTAAGCTTTATTTCAGCCAGCAGACGGCAAAAAAACTTATTTCGTAGCTGATGGATGAGCATGTGTTTGAAAATTCGTAAAAAAATCCTGCCGCCACACAAGGTTTTTGAATATATTTTTGACACTTGATAAATGCTGAGCTGCAAACAAGCTTAGTGATTTCACCACAAAGTCTCTGATGAATATTTTAAGTGAAAATAATTGTGATAATAAAGCAAAAAAAGGAGCCTTTTTGAAAAGTGTTAATCAGCGCTATACAAATGATTAGATTAGATTGAAAATTGTTTTTGGTAATTAAGTTTTTGTTTTCAATTGCTCTAATTTTTTATTTTTTATTTCGATGAGTGTCAATTACTGATTATTTTAAAACGGAAAATAATTTCTAACAATTAAATTTTTTTAAACTGTCCAGCGCTGATTGAATTAATGAAATATCGAAAAAGTTAATTTTCAAATTTTCCAATCTTCACTATATTCAAAGCTTCGCCAGTGTTTACACAAAGTATCGGAAACTGAAAAATTTTTGAAGGGTCTCCAAGGATCTAATTTGTTCGTGAAAGTGTCTCAACAAAGGTTGATATCACGCTTTTGTGGAAGTCTCAACAGCCATGCAAACAATCGAGAAAACTTCATTTTAAAAATATCCTTTTATATCCTTTCATGCTGTCGTCATCGCATTCGAAACAAAAATATAAAATTTTTCGACATCTTAATCATTTAAGTTTATATAATAAAAACATTTTTTTATATAATACAACGCGTCTGGATTCTTTTTGATGGTGTTATTCGTCGCAACTTTCAAAAATTCTATAAATAGATTAGAGTTTAGGAACGCTAATTTACCAATTTTAGCATGCTTATTTAACGGCAATTTCTTGTAACTAATACAGTCTCATACATTTTTTATATATTTTATGCATTCGGGCGTTTCTAAAGGCTCCAAAATAGAACTTATTATTTTTTTAAAACTCATTTTTCATGAACAATTTTTTTTCAATTTTCCTTCCTTGTTGGGAAGTTTTAAAATTTAGTTATAACTTTGAATCACTTAACTACCTTTTCCAGTCACTACAATGAATCTTATTCTCTATGCGATCTTTATTGACAATAAAAACTCAAAGATTTACAAATTCCAATTTTAATTCATAAAAAGGGCTCCGAAGGTCGCTAAAACACATTAATTCTGAAGACCAAAGTTCAAAACACGTCTTCTAATGATTAAAAATAAAATTTAAAAAAAAAAAAACATTTTTTAGCATCGAAATTTTTATTTCATATGTCTTTTTTCACGTACGTATTTAAATTTGAAGCATTAAAAATATATTTTTTCTCTTTTTTTCGTCTTCACGCGGTTGATTATTTCATTAGACAACTCTACAGTGCTCTGTCATTCACCTCATTTTATATATTCCTTTTTGAATTCTTTTTGACATAATTTTTTTAATTAAAAAAAAGTTATATCCTATTGCCATTGTTTCCATCTTTCTTACCTCATTTGAATATCTCTAGCGGAAAGTTTGAAGATGTTTTTCAAAAATAATTCAGTAGTGAAAACTGAAAAAAATAATTTTCAGCACATCCCAAAGTTATTCCAGCCAATTTTCACCAAGTTTTTGGAAGTTTTAGTTTTTTCAGACACATCTCGTACAATTGTTTTTAAAGTATGTATATTGCCCTGAACGTTTAACCTTCAATAAATAGTGGAATTATTCAACGGTTGAATAGTTTCAGTCAAAGCAGGTTGATACTTCGTAATAAAAAAAAATGCAAAATGATAATAATAAGTACTTGCACCTCAAAACAACCAATTCTTATGAAGCCAGCAACCACGAGCTGCGAAATGCTCGTATATTAGGCTACAAAAAAACTATGAACTGATTCTAATGCGTTTCAAACAACAGCTTATTACACTTTTATCATCTTCCAAGCATCTGTATATTAGTTCCTGGCTATGGAACGTCAGTATCTCTGTCCATTGCTTTGTCGCTCATCTGTCTATAATAGCAACAACAGATTGTCAATAAGTATATGTTGCCAATCAACCTGTTTGTATTCAAGACTTCAGATCGTTGATAGTTCTTCGCCGCTGGACGAATGATCTGTAGTGTGGACTACTCTGTCGCTAGTCGATCGTTCAGCAGCTAGGACTACCGTTCGTCGATAGGTGGCTCATCGGTTCGTCAGTGGCTAGAGCAACGGATAGTCGATAGGTCTTTGAAAGACCCTGTCATTTTTTGATTGGTTTCTAGGGATGATTATAGATCTTCGGTACACTTCTGTCGATCATCGGTTGATCTGTAGCAAAAATTTTCGTAAGTTTCTGTCCCTCGAAAAGCGCCAAGTCCTAACACAAATTTTAAGCGTTTTGTCTTGCATCAGATTCATAAAGTATAATATAACATAAAAGTGAAAAAACAAAAATTTCCAATATTATTTCTAAATTTTATTCAAATAAGCGTAAAATTTTCTCTCAATAATAAATTTTATGTCCCACTATAACTTAATCAATTCTTTGGAAAGATTTAACTTTTTCAGCATCATAGCAAAAAAACTGTAAACGTGTTTTTTTAATCATAAATAAATTGGAAAAAGAGTTTATGTATTTCGATACACGAAAGGTTTGTTTGGAGTAACGTTACAGGCGACCAAGTGCTTCGTACACAAGCTTCATGTTACCTTAGTTTAATTCTATAATAGATGAACTTGTTCGTTAGAATTATCTTTCATCAAAAAGTTTGAATTAATGATCACAACCCTTATGCTAAAAATATTTTCAGCTTCATCAAGCGGACTCGAAATAAGTTTTAACTTGTGGTCGATAAGAGTCAATTATTCGCAAAGATCTTTTCGAAGCATATCATGGACACCTCTTTTTTATTCTTTTTTTATTTTTTTTTCCTGTTTTTATCTTTCTTTTCATTATATTTTTCTTCTTCTTCTCATTTGTCTAGCTATATAAAAGTATTCCCTTACTTGAAAGCCGACAAATATCTACAGTTAAAGACAAGATTGGACACTTTTTTTTATAAGAAAACAGTGAAAATGTTCAAAGAAACTTTAGACTAATATTTTATTAGTTTAACCTCATAATTAATTTAATAGAACTTCAATTAAAAACGTCTACTCTCGAGAAATCGACAAAAAAATAAAGTTTTTTTGAATTTAAAAAATTTTTTGAAATAGTGGATCAAATTTTTAAAGCGTTGAGGTGAACAACTGAAGAGAATAGAACAGGAAACTATGACAATGCCGACGAAGTTCTTGCTGGTGTTGGCACTGCTTTCAACCGTGGTGGTACTGCCTCATTCCAAGGCACTCTTTGTGCACCAGGCACCACCTGCTGGGAATGCAGACATGTGGAAGAGAGATAGCTTCCACCCCGCCATGAACAACCTCATGTTTGGCAAGAGGTTCTTCACCAAAACGCAGCGACAGCGGAGGGCTGGGAAAACAATCAAGCGTGAGTGGAACACTATAACAATACAGTAAAACTTAGTGACAACTATTCATTTAAGACTAATTTTTTATTAAATCAACAAAGCCAATTACGCACTAATTCATTAGAAACTACCAAAGAAAAAAACAATTACGAAATTAGTACTCTAATGAAAAAAGATGGAAAGCGATTATAAGGAGCAAATATAAGTTTACTCAACTTCAATCATCACTTCAGCAGTGAAGGTTTTGAAAGGCATTGTGTGCAAGTAGATGCATTACAATCAAAAGGCTGCTGAAGAGTAGTTTTAAATTTTTTGAGCGTGTCGTCAAGGAAATACTCAGCGACATGGCAGGTTTTAGTTGGACTTCAGCCTATGAATCTTTCATAGAGAAGAGGGTGAAAAAAAATCATTATTTACTTCTCAAACATGGTTGAAAAATTATAAAGCAGATGTCTTGTTTAAAAAAAGAATTCAAATCAGTTGAAACTACTAAAGTTGATTAGTGGTAGTAGTAGTAGTAGTAGTAGTAGTAGTAGTAGTAGTAGTAGTAGTAGTAGTAGTAGTAGTAGTAGTAGTAGTAGTAGTAGTAGAAGTAGTAGTAGTAGTAGTAGTAGTAGTAGTAGTAGTAGTAGTAGTAGTAGTAGTAGTAGTAGTAGTAGTAGTAGTAGTAGTAGTAGTAGTAGTAGTAGTAGTAGTAGTAGTAGTAGTAGTAGTAGTAGTAGTAGTAGTAGTAGTAGTAGAAGTAGTAGGAGTAGTAGTAGTAGTAGTAGTAGTTGTAGTAGTAGTAGTAGTAGTAGTAGTAGTAGTAGTAGTAGTAGTAGTAGTAGTAGTAGTAGTAGTAGTAGTAGTAGTAGTAGTAGTAGTAGTAGTAGTAGTAGTAGTAGTAGTAGTAGTAGTAGTAGTAGTAGTAGTAGTAGTAGTAGTAGTAGTAGTAGTAGTAGTAGTAGTAGTAGTAGTAGTAGTAGTAGTAGTAGTAGTAGTAGTAGTAGTAGTAGTAGTAGTAGTAGTAGTAGTAGTAGTAGTAGTAGTAGTAGTAGTAGTAGTAGTAGTAGTGGTAGTAGTAGTAGTAGTAGTAGTAGTAGTAGTAGTAGTAGTAGTAGTAGTAGTAGTAGTAGTAGTAGTAGTAGTAGTAGTAGTAGTAGTAGTAGTAGTAGTAGTAGTAGTAGTAGTAGAAGTAGTAGTAGTAGTAGTAGTAGTAGTAGTAGTAGTAGTAGTAGTAGTAGTAGAAGTAGTAGTAGTAGTAGTAGTAGTAGTAGTAGTAGTAGTAGTAGTAGTAGTAGTAGTAGTAGTAGTAGTAGTAGTAGTAGTAGTAGTAGTAGTAGTAGTAGTAGTAGTAGTAGTAGTAGTAGTAGTAGTAGTAGTAGTAGTAGTAGTAGTAGTAGTAGTAGTAGTAGTAGTAGTAGTAGTAGTAGTAGTAGTAGTAGCAGTAGTAGTAGTAGTAGTAGTAGTAGTAGTAGTAGTAGTAGTAGTAGTAGTAGTAGTAGTAGTAGTAGTAGTAGTAGTAGTAGTAGTAGTAGTAGTAGTAGTAGCAGTAATAGTAGTAGTAGTAGTAGTAGTAGTAGTAGTAGTAGTAGTAGTAGTAGTAGTAGTAGTAGTAGTAGTAGTAGTAGTAGTAGTAGTAGTTGTAGTAGTAGTAGTAGTAGTAGTAGTAGTAGTAGTAGTAGTAGTAGTAGTAGTAGTAGTAGTAGTAGTAGTAGTAGTAGTAGTAGTAGTAGTAGTAGTAGTAGTAGTAGTAGTAGTAGTAGTAGTAGTAGTAGTAGTAGTAGTAGTAGTAGTAGTAGTAGTAGTAGTAGTAGTAGTAGTAGTAGTAGTAGTAGTAGTAGTAGTAGTAGTAGTAGTAGTAGTAGTAGTAGTAGTAGTAGTAATCGTAGTAGTACTAATGGGAGTAGTAGTAGTAGTAACAGTATTAGCATTTCATGCCACCAAGATACAAACAACACCTCCGTACATAGGGAACAAGAAATTAATAGGGATTTGTTCCAACAAGTCATTGTGTCTGTTTGACAAAACATTTCCAAATGGAGATTCAACTAAGCTCTCAACGAGCTTTGAAGCAAACTCCGCTTAAAGGAAGGTCTCTGATCATCGGCTCAGCTCAGTTGGAATTTGTTAAACTTTGTTTTATTCGTTTTAATTTAATTTTCAAAATAGTTTACGTTCTTATTCCATCACAGTGTTGTCTGCTAGATCGGTGCTTTGAGATTCAAAATGCCACCTTGCTATCTTTCCGTTGGAAAAATGAATATTCTTCTTTTTTTAGTCGCTATATAAATACGATTGTTTTGAAAAAGAAAACTTACTGTCAGAATTTTTGTCACAATCATTGAATTTGTTTTGATACAAAGTTTGAAATTATGATTTCATTTTTTTATAGTTGGTAAAGACACGCCGAGCCACCTGATAGGTTCTTCCTACAAGGGATATGTACTACCACCCAGTCACACGTCCATCAAATACAATGTGAGTTGGCAGACAAATTTTCATGACCCTTTCGAGCCATCTTATTAAAGTCTTTGAAAGTTTTCAGCAGTAAGCCAAACTTTGAATAATTCCCGTGAAGAAGAAAAAGCAGAAGATTAATTCAACTTTGAATGAATGCCATACTTACGACCGCTCTACTGCCTTCCATTTGATGGAATTTAGGAATTGCAGTTAGTAAAAGACGTGCAATGCATGATTTACTGATCAGTAAATATTAAGTCCGTGAAAAAGTGAATTTAATCAAGACATTTTACAGTGCTGATCAGCCAAGAGCGCTCAATAGATGTAAGCAAAACAACTCAGAAGGCAATAATAATAGAAACGTTAAAATCGTAATATCTATTGGTTTCTTGCAATAAAAAAAATTTGTTGAAATCAACATAAAAATTGAAAATTGCATTAAATTTAAAAATGAGATGTCAGTTCGTGGAAGTGAAGATGTTTTGAGGATAAAAAGAAACAACACGAGTTGGTACATGACTCTTAATTTTTGACAATTCCTTATTCATATGAAATTTGTCAGATGCTATGAAGTGGATTTTGAAACTATAACGAAAGACTTTTCTTTAAAAGTAATGAAAGTTGAAGTGGTTAATTTCAAAACCAAAATTTCAAACATTTGCTTCGGTATTGAGAGCTTTCAGCCATATAATGGAAAAATAAATGCCTTTATATATTTTTTTCAAGTCCAGAGTTTGTAACAAAACAACCGGTTACATAGTGCTGACATTAATCCAAAATCTTTGGTGAGAATTTTTATATTCATTGGCAAATTTTCACTTGAAATAGTAACTTACTTTTATAGTATTATTGAAAATTGTATGCCTGTATCAAAATTCATATGTCGATATTCAGCATCAGTTGGAAAGTCAATTTTGGCTTGGTACTTATTTGAACCGAATAAAGATAGCTGCAGTTAGCGGAAAATGAGTTAATCTGATTGAATGATCAGAAAACTTCTGTAAAACTTCTTCCTTTGAAGCGACTTACCTTCCTACTTCATAAAAACTGAGAAACGCTCCCCTGGGGACAGCAATTCGACAAAGCGAAAAAATTTTCAGTTTACAGTTTTTTTACGATTTTACAAACTAACTTTCACTTCCACTATCGTCATTCTCATCATCATCCCCACCGCTACCAATTACTCAATTTTGGTATATAATTAAAAAAAGGAAATTGGCAAAATAATTTTGAAAAAATTAACTTCATAAAGATAAATAAGACATAGCGCAAAAGTTTTATTTGAAAAAGGCGCAAAGTAATGCTGTTAATTCGATTCTAAACTTGAAAATTTTTAAGACCACAGACAACATTGGTCTATTCTTATTCGTAAACTTTTTTAAAACTTTCAATTTTTAGAACTGACATTTAAAATAGCTTTTTAAAACTCAGATTAAGAAAATATAATATGAGATGACTAAATTTCAATAAATTTCGTGAGCTTAAAAAGACGAAAATTGTAAAAGATGTTTATTGAAACAATGAGGGTAACTTGAAAAAACTCTACCCCTTTAAAATTGACATTGAACAGTTCTACTAGTTTTTGCAACTAAAAACTAAATGACTGTTGGCTAGAAACAGCCCTACCAATGTTAACTAACTGTCATTCCATCATACTAAAGAAGTTTGGGATATTCATGGAAAAATAACCATGATAGGGATGAAAAAAAGAAAAGAAATTTTAGAATTCAAAAAATTAAAATTGTGCTTTCGAAACACAGTTCCGCTGCTTATAAAAAAACTATAGACTAGCTTTTGATAGAATGTTCTACAAAGGTGTGAAGCAGCCATTTCATTTATCAGTAGTTATAACAGTTTTTTTTTGTTTTTAAAGCCATAATTTTTGTTTGGTACTCTAACTATGTTTCTGTTTCAAAATTTTAGTTGACCTTGTACTCGAACAATCTTTCTTGTGTCGAATTGAATCAGGCAAGGACTCATGAGTTTCGTGTTCAGTTGTTTGGCAAATGTTACAAATGTTTTAATTAGATTAGATAGAATTTTATTTTTTTAACTTATCATTTCGACAATACAATACAGCCAAAGTCACCACTAGAAAAAGTTTAGTCCATTACGGCGTCAGGAAGACTAGGCTGAAATAAAACAAATCTAATGAACTATGTGCTTTTGAATTTGGATTAAACACTCATTGTTGAAAATTCCATACTAAATTACACTCATACTCATTAATACTTCGTTTTATTTCATTAGTGAAAAACTTAATCATTTTTTTTAATTTTCAAGAATTTAAAAATTTCTTATTTAATTTTTTCACAATAATTTTATTTTATAATGCATAAAAATCAATTTTTCAATTTTCAGGTCTTAGGAAAGTTGAAAGTGATATGAAGAATGTTCTGTCTATGGTCGGACTTTTAAATTGTATCAGATGATTCTCATCAACGAAAGTGTTTACCACAGACAATTTGGCGATGAATAAATTGATTTTTTTTTCAATTTTTTTGTTTATTGTGTTTGTTGAAGATACTCCACTTAAATACAAAGAAGTTTCTAAAAATGACAAGTTTCCGTATTCATTCAGTTACTTTAAAAACCCAAAAGTGAATAATTTCCAATATGATTTAGGAAATAATCAAAAACCTAAAACATTCCAAAAATCTTTCGCAAAATCAAAATGCATTGTTTGCGAAATTTTTGTTAAGGCAATCAGGTAGAAAGGGTGGTGATTTTAGATGTGTTATTTTTATTTATGAAAATTTTTTTTAAATAAAAAGATTAAATAAACTTATCAAAGATTTTTTTTGGAGTTGAAATTGCCTATTGACTCTATTCTTGCTGAGGGAGTGAAGATTTGTAACAAGTTTTATGTGCCTGAAATTTGCCAAGGAGCTGTAGATATGTTCAAGGTATTAACAAAAGTTAATCCTATTTATTTTTTGCTTGTTTTTGTAGATGACTCGCATTTTGTAAATTCATTACTAACCAAACTGAAAAAATTGAAATTTTTTCAATAGTTTTCATGATTTTTATGAACAGGGAGAAGTTGTAGAAGTTTTTGGTTTAACAAAATTGAAGTCTGCTGAAATTTGTGAAGTGCTCACAACCCAAAACTGTTCCGGCCATGAAATTAAGGCCCTCAAATGGATACTCAAAATACCTCCCAGATCAAATAAACAAAGAACTAAAACAAAAAATAAACTTTTAAAAAAAGTTTGTTTTTTATTCTTCTTATTCACTGAAATAAATTCATAAATAAATTTAACATTGCTTTTAATTTTCTATTATTTTAAATAAAATTTAATTTCAAAACAAAAAGATATCAAAACCATTTGAAACAATCATCTGATAATGGCTCCACCTTTCTTCAAAGAAGGTCCCCCAAGTGTTGCATGTGTCTGACATCCATCTTGACCTCCAGTACAAACCCTCCTCCAATGCTCGCTGTAATGAGCCTCTATGCTGCAGACAAGGCCAGCCTGAAAGTAAACTTTTCATTTCATTAATGAATTTCTATCAAAAATAACCACTTGGTTTGGTTTTTAGACAGTTTTTGTTGTTTTTTAAAGTTTGAAAGTTTAAATGAGTTGTCTTGACTGATCACCAAACAGATAATGAGTGCTTTCAATAATTATTGATGTGAAAACATTGAAACAACGAATTTTTTACAACATTCATCATCAAACTAGTTCAGTTCATACTTGAATACAACTTATGTATCTTCAGCCTCATGTCATCCTCTATTAAGCACTCTCACAACTCACAGTACATCAAAAAAGTCCGTGCTTCTCTCTCATGAACAAATAACCTCTCAAATTTTCACCAACTCTCTTCCATTGAAAAATACCTACAAAATTTCTGATACTTCTCTCAGAGCCTGAGGACGGAGCAGGTTTTTGGGGTGACCATAGAAACTGTGACCTACCCGTATGGACTCTGGAAGAGGCGTTTGTGCAGATGTCCAAGCAACACGTGCGTGTTTTTTTTTCAGTCTTTGATTTGTTTTGATTTTTTATGCATTGACAGTTTTTTTAAACACGCCGTTTTTTTAATAAGTAAGGCGTATTTAAAGCTTAAGTGTTTTCATAACTCAACTTAAATATTTATAATACAACCTAAGCTTTCATAGCTTCACCAAAGCCTCCTTCAAACTTGAGCAGTACGACTACGTTGTATGGACGGGTGACGCAGTGAGCCACGACATATGGCACCAAAGCGCAGAGGAGCAGGTGTCAGTGCTCAAGCGCATCACCGGTCTCTTTGACCGCTACCTCCGTGACACCCCTGTCTACTCAGCCCTTGGCAATCACGAAGGAGTGCCTGTCAACAGGTGTTCCTTTCAATCCTCCCATCTCTTTCTCGAAATTAGAAGCCAAGTTGTTAATATTTTATGTATTTATAAACAAAATTAATTTTTTAATGTTTTTTTTTTGAAAAAAGTTAAAACCCTCTAGCTTCCCCACCCCTTCTTCAAAGCACTCGTCTGCGTGGTTGTACGACACGGTATACAACTTGTGGTCACCTTGGCTAGCACCCGATGCCAAAGAAACCGTTTTAAAGTTAGTTCATCATTGAACTATGAGCTCAAAAAACTATTTAAAAAAAAAGAACTGAAACAAAGCTAGACTATCTGAGAACCAAAACAAAACGGCTGAGAACGGAAATGAAATAACAGAAAACAAAAATAAACGTTATCATTTGCTACAGGGCGGGTTTTTACACAACCAAATTTGGTTCCTCCGACCTCAGGATCGTGTCCCTTAACATGAACTTCTGCAACAACCTCAACGGGTTCGTTCATCTTGGCCATCCTCTCTAACTATTACTATACACCAGTATTATTACGTGATTATGCATTTTTATTATTGCATGATTTTATATTATTATTGAATTAATAATTATTTCATTATGAATTATAAATTAAAAGACGTTCCATTATATTTGATAAATTAATATATATTTTTTAAAATAAAAATATTAATAATAACTATTATTATTATTATTGTTAAAGAGTAATATAAACATGCATTCATGAATGTCTTTTTCCATCATTTTCCAGGTGGTTGTTGTTGAACGCCACGGACCCCTACAACCAGCTTCAGTGGCTCATCGGAGTGCTTCTTAGAGCCGAGAAAGCCCAAGAAAAAGTTAGTTATTTTCCTATAAATTCAAAACTTACATATAACTGTGAAGAAGATAAGGTAAGACGTGAATGCCAAAATACGCGTATGACTAATACTATATATGCTTGTGAGCTTTTCCCATTTTGTAATGAATTTACTTATATATAACCGTTGCCTACACTTGATCCAATTATGACAAAATCTCAATATTAGTTAATTGTTTGAAAAATTCATAAAATATTCTCAAAACATTTCACTTTAAAATGTTTCACACAAAAACATCACCACTCTAAAATAATTCTCATTCAAAAAAACTTAATTTCTCTAAAAACCTTTAATTAATAGAAAATTTTCACTAGTATAGTGTAACACCTTGGTGGTAGTGTGATGGTGATATTCCTCAGGTGCACGTGATAGGCCACATTCCACCTGGAGCGCCTGAGTGCATCAAGTGGTGGAGTTTCAACTACAATAGAATTGTTCGCAGGTGCAATGTCATTCAGCGCGATGCCCCAAAATGAATTATATTACAATTCTTTTTAATTAATTATAATAAATTTTAAAAAATTACAATGCCTTACAATGTATTGAACCTTTTGTGATAATTCAACACAAAGGCATACGGCCACATGCACTCCCAATCAATACATCACAACTCACTGAAGCTTATCAAACATTTCGTCAGTTATTAACCGAGTAGTTAGACCATACGTTGCTACACAGCGACCTCTTGACAACAGGTTCAAGGAAACCATTGTGGCACAGTTCTTTGGCCATCGTCACTTTGACTCCTTCGAAATATTCTTTGACGATGATGAAGGATTAGTTAACTGAATTTTCTTTTATATTCAACAAATTATTCAGTTATTGTGTTAAAATCTATGTTTTATTGTGTTCACTCAGTTTTCATTTACTAAAAAATAGCATCGATAATTCGTATTAATTGTGACTTTTTTACTTTTTCTGTCATATATATTTTTTATATCATTGTTATTACTATTATCACAATCATAATTTCTTATATTTGCTAAATCACGTGAGCAGGAAGGACAAGAGCACGCCATTGGCGTCGCCTTCATGTCACCCAGTCTGACCACTTTTCCCACCAACAACCCCTCCTACCGCATTTACGAACTTCGCCCATCGGATTGGGTTAATTTTTTATTTTATGGATGATCGATTGAGTGTTTTTTTTATACAAATAGAACCTTTTTGAAGCGCCATCTCGAATTCGAAATTCAATAGAGCAACATTCTTTCAAGAAAATTATTATTGTGACTGTTATTCAATTCATTAGTTGGAAGTACACATTTTTGAAAAAAAACCTTTCTCAAAAAACATATTTGTAGTCAAGCGAATATCACAGGTTGTTATAGACCACACCACCTTCATCATGGACCTCAACTTATCAAACGCTAATAACAAAACCAATTGGAGACTTGAATACACTGCCAAGGTTTACATTGTATAACTCCAATATTTTCTGAAAGTGTGTCCAGAAAAGAAAATTGTAGAAGATCAAATATATTGGGAATCCTGATCTTTGTTAAAACTGATTTTTGCTAGGTAGTCATGCACGGGCAATAATTATAGTCACAACTTGACAGGAGGCCTATGCAATGTCTGACCTGAGTGCTGAGTCATTCAGCAATCTAGCGGCAAAGATGATGAACGACCAAAAGCTATTCGACCTCTACTTCAAGTGAGTGAAAGGCACTTGGAAATTGTTTCAGAAAATATCGAAACCTTAATGCACCAAACCTTTGCAGCTTCTACTACAAGTCCTACTCCAAAGGCATCTCGTGCAATCAGGAGTGCAGACGAATGATGATATGTTCCCTCCTTACCTCCGAGTCCTACAACCACCGCCACTGCGATCGTCTGTTGCATCATTCTGGGAGGTCGGTGCAGGAGATGCAGCACTTCCAACAGGAGTACCTCGAATGGGCCTCCCGACACAAAGTCTGCTGAGCCAGTCACGCACTTTTTACTTATTTTATATGATTGAATGAATGTAGAATTTGTTATAGCGCACAGTTCGCAAACTAGGTTGCCTCAATGGTCATTAACCCGTAATTAGATGCATTTTCGATCGAAAATATTCAGAATTCGAAATGATAAAGTTTTTCAAAAACTTAAAAATTCAAGAGCAACGTAATTTTTATAATGGCTTCCAAACGTTTAAAGAACTCCGGTTTTTTTTGCGATTTTTGGTTTTATTTGTTTTTCTTGTCACTAATCTTCTATGACTTTGATCCCTTTAACATGGAAGATGTGATTCTGAAAAAAAAAACAATTAGTTATGAAACATAGTTAATGCATCGGTTATTCATTTATTTTTAGCGAACTAGGAGACTTCGCTCAAAAGATCAGCTAGTACGGATACCCTGACGGACTGATACAAGTTTTACTTGCTCTTGCTAAACCAGGCGAAAGTGCCTGAAGCCGATTAGTATTCAAAGCACTTGCGCGAAAAATAGAGCCTACTTGGTTTTGTTAAAGACGAACCTAGCTACTCTGAACATCAATCAATCAATCGGTTGGTCGACAAGCGACCTTGGTGTCTCAACGATACCAGGTATTTTGGGCGTGTGAAAGCGACAAAACTTACGTCGTCGGATATCTCTGACTCGCTGATCCAACAGCAGTGTCTTTTGTTGATACTCACCTCGGCGTTCATTCGGGAGTTGTCACCTGGTGGTGGTGATGGTGTTGGTGATAGTGATGATATTGCTAATGGTGCTTATGGTACCGGTAGTAATGGTGATGACGGTGATAGTAGCGGTGATAACGGTGATAGTAGCGTTGATAATGGTGATGGTAGGATTGTTAGAAAAGAAACAATGTGGAAGCGTGGAGCGGTACAACGATGTATGATACATGCTGTCAACGATAGGACTGCTTTACGGGATGGTATTTGAAGAGATGAGAGTGAAGAATAGAGAATTTATACTGAAACCAGTTGCAATACTTCGTATAAAGCTAAAGGTGTTAAATACAAAATGGATGGTGGCGTATGGATGAATGGGGGAATAAGTGTTTCAAAAGGGGGTGGATGAAGGAATGGTGTGTCTCACCAATCAGTTTGAAAGGAACAGCACTGGGAGGGTGAAACCACAAATGGTCAGGGCAACTCTTGATGCTACTCACCGCAACGGAGTCACTTTGGCCAAAGTCAATCATCTGAATCGATGCCATTTTGCCACTTATCATTTTCACCCACACTCTGGTGTAAGGGTGGTCATGAGTGTAGTGTTGAAACTTTGTATGAGCTGTGAGCTGCGAAACCTGATGAGTATTGGTTTTATTTATGATACACAGATAGTGATGCCACCTGCAGTAGTAGGAGTCATTGAGCAACAGACCCCTTCGACTTTTATACGAAAAATCACTGAGCTCCTTCTCATAGCCATCAAAGTCAAGATCCAGCTCACAACTTAAAGCCTGATGGCAATATATTCAATGGATTTTAATGAGCAATCAACTCTTAGTCACCCATTTTCATGGAAGACCCACGCATAGGCATGAATAAATGAATGCTTTTAAAGACATGTTAAAAGATAGGTGAAACTTGAAATAAATTGGAAGGATGCAAAACAAGGAGGGAAAATGCAAAATGCATTAGAAAAATTATGAAAGATTGCTAAAATGAGAAAAAGCCACCTCGGGGACAATTATGATGCCCCAAAAGAAGGAAGCATCTGCTTCAAAGTGGGTTACTATCACCTCCATCAGCTCTGGTGGCTTCAGCTTCTTAGATCCACCTATAACTCCACCATAATAGGCACTTTGAAAACTAGGATCCATTCCAGATACATTCACAAATAAGTCATGATACATGAGAGACAAGTTTCCTTTCAGCATGGCTGTAGGCAAAGATCCCATACTTTCATTTAACTGCTTATTTTTAACCACATCAGCATTTTTTGTTACTTTTTTTTGTTGATTCTTTTTTATCTTCTTAGTATCTTTATTTATTATGATTTTTTCATCTTTTTTCATATCTTTATTATCATTTTTTTTAGTATTTTCATTATCATCTTTTTTTATATTTTTGTTATCACCTTTGTTATAACCATTGTTGTTATCATTTCTATTATAACCAGTATTGTCATCATTTCTATTATAACCGGTATTGTCATCATTTCTATTATAACCAGTTTTGTTATCATTTATATTATAACCAGTGTTGTTATCATTTTTATTATAACCAGCGTTGTTATCATTTCTAGTATGAACAGCTTCTTTATCACCTCTTTTATGACCTCCTTTGAATATTTCCTTTTCATTATCTTTTTTTTTATTTGTGTCAATACCATTTACAAAATTCTCGATATTATTTAGCATTTTGAAATAAGAATCCTTGTCTCTATCACTTTCATTTTTAAAATTATTTTCTAAATCTTTTATAGGATACTTTTTATGAGCAGTCTTTTTATTGCAAATAAATTTTTGTTCACTGTTCATGTTGGAGATTTTCACAGCAGCCTTATTGGCAATGATGTTCAAGTTGTTTAGTGCGATGCCTCTCACCAATATCTTGCCACTTGAATCTTTCATCAAACTTATGAAAAAGATCAATGTTTAATTTTAAGTGCTATAATTCATTCACTGAACAACTTTCATGTAAAGTAATTATTCACAAATTTATAATACAGTTCTTTTTTAATGATTCATATACATCATTATGATATCTGATTCTATTGAAATTTTAAAAATAATAACGTTCACTTTCATGATGTAAGAAAAATTCATGAATTCTCATAAGTTTTACTTGCTTGTATGAAATAAGTGTACCTCACTACACATTTTTTAAATTAATTTGAAAAACAGGTTAGTAAAATACCTGGCAACCTCAGGCATGCTTCTCAAAAAAGTTATCATATCTGGATAACCAAATTCATAAAAATTCAAAGACTCGCCATAAAGGCTTTGGTATTCTCTTCTAATGTCGGATAAAAAAACCCCTTTTACATTTGATAACAAGACACCTCTCAATTTAGCTTTCAAAGTTTCTAAGCTCATAACTTTTAAAATGTCGAAATCTGTTTAAAAACCCAAAAAACTAAATAGTCAAATTTGGTTAAACTAATAAAAAATCATAAACAGAAAATAACTATTAAAATTGTTTTATCCATTATCAATTTAATTCAAATTGATGATATTTATGCGAATATGTTTAAAATATTTATTAAACTGCTTTTCCGAAACTCGGTGTCATCTGAAGTTTTCATTTCATTTAAAAATTCCAAAGTTATATTTTTGATTCAATTATCTATTTAGTGTTATAAAAACTTTCAATATTCGATTTCATATATAATACCCTTAGTAATAGTTTTTTTTATATTAACGTCCGCTCAATTAGTTCCACTTTTGTTGTGATAGGTTTCTTTCGATAAATACTTGAAACTGCTCATTAGAAATCGGAATATTTGCCCTGTAGAGTTTTTCGAATATTACTACAATTTTTCAACGTTTGTTCAAAATAAAAGTATGTTTTTTAATTATTTCAAATTATATAATTTCGGATTTTAAAAACTAGTTCACTTTTTGAGAATAAAATTAATTTTTAAAAATAGGATAGCTAATTGAAAGAAGGTTAAGACATTTCAATTTTTTTCGGTAGACAATTGAATTTCAAAAAACTGGTATTCAAGTGTAATGTAGTACAAAATGCAATCAAACAAATGACATTGAGGCAAATGAAATATGTCAGAACCATTTAAAAAGTATATTTCATGAATCTTTTTTGTTATTTTTGAAATCAAACTGTCAATGGTGAAGTGGTGTGCTGAATTTAAAAAAAGTTTTGATAAGTAAACTCCCATAAATGGAAAATAGTAAACAAATATTGAAGATTATAATTTATGGAAGGAGGGTAACAATAATTTTGTTATGAAGAATTATTTATAACTTTTAAATATAGTAAGGTTCACAAATAAATTTAATAAGGCTTTAAAATTTAAATAGCATGCAGGTTTTGAAATGTTAGGTGAGATTGTTATATAATCCTATTTTAGTATTTTGGCATTTGTGCAACTAACTAAAAAAGTGGAAATAGAGGTGACTTACATCATATAATGGATTATATGAAAGGATAAAATCAGAAAAGTTAAGAAAGGTGTGACAATACAATACAAATGTGATTATTATTATAGTGGCATTAACGCCATAGAGTTTCGAGGCATGAAGCTGATGAACAATCGCTCTACTAATTGATTTTAAAAATTATTGTTTTTAAAAGTTTTTTAATAAAATCTTAGTTTAAATAATTGATAATAAATTTATGAATTATTGAATTTTTTCAGATCTTTGGAATATTTACATGAAATGTTTTTTTGTACATTTTTTTATTTGCTTTATTTTTATTTTTTTCACATTTTTCATCTGTATATATATTTATAATTCAAATTTTTTTATATAATAACAAATTTATCATCATTAGGTTCACTTTAATATGACTGGTGAACAATTGTTATTGTGCTATCAAAAAAGTAATTTTTCCACTTTTCATAGCTTACTTCAATTCACTTACAAATAATTATAAATACCAATAAGTACAACATGACTTTGTTCAAATGTTCAGACATCGGTCATTATGGGCTGCACCTCGTCAAAACCCAAGAGAACCAAAAGCATTGAAGACATACCCAACAAACAGGTTCCTGATAATACACACCTTATTTCAAAAATTTCACTTTTCATTCATGGCCTCCTAACAACTGCACAAAAAAGCGCTCATTTCATCGGCTTTGTACTTCAATATAACTCAAGTACAATAAATCACACCAAGCAATCCACCCGCTTGAATTGCATTGCGCAACAAGAACTACATGGACATATAATGCGTATATATTTATATTCACATAAAGTATACAACCGTACCTACGAAATATGCATACATATATAGTACTTGATTAGTATGACATTCCTTAGTGTCTAGAAACGATTGGAGGTGGTATAGTCATAATGGACACCTTTTCACTGACAGCTTCAGTGCTTGTCATGATGTGGTTTCTGTACCACATTCAAGAGCTCATTTCGCCTCCAAGTGGCTCAATTATGTGTTTTCGAAAACAAAAAAGTGAAACAATTATTAGACAGAGTGATGACGTTGCCTTCAGGCCACTCCTTGCGACCCTTCTGAAGGTCCTCCTTGCGCTTGTGACTCACAAGGCTCTGCTTTATACGCCATGGGCCATTATAGGTGCTACTGCTGCTTGTCTCAGCGCATTACTAAGCCACGCAATCATCATTGTTATAATCTGTGTGGGTTATTGTTAATCAAGAAGATGTATTTTTTAAAGTTTAATTGATTGTAATTATTATTGGAAATATCATTTTATTGTCTTATAAGTCATATTTTTTCGCATTAAAAGATATGTTTCATTGGTTTTCTATTTATTCATGTTTCAATGTTAGTGCTTGAAAGAGTGACTCATGTGTGTATTCCTCACAACACCATTCAATGGACAGATGTTTTTAGCCATTTCAACAACTTTCAATTCTTTACTATTAGGACTCATCATTATTAATATTGCTGTTGTCCTCGAAACTCTACGGGGTTATTGCCACTATAATAATATTAGTATTTGTATTGTTGCTTTTATCATTAAGTACAAATACCTTTTTAATAAAACCTGTTAAAAAATTCTTTTAAAAAAGCATTGCCTAACAGGCATGTGTTGTACATTGCCTATGTTGTCTCTTCCATTCCACCTCCAATAATTTGTTAATCACCCTCTTTTAAAACTCTTAAATTGTATTTTCAAGTTAGTTTGTCTTATGCAATGAGGAACAAGATGCATTATTCATAGGCACAAGCTGTATCCCAAATGTCTCTCAATAATACCCGTTTACATTAACAATAAAAGGTGAGCAGCTCTTATTCATTGCGTTAAAAGATGGCTTATCTTCTTCGCAAAGTTTCCAGATCATTTCACTAAATTTCCACTGAAGGCGCATCATCGAATTGCACAAAGTCACAAAACCTCCCCACATACACAACTTCATGGCACATAACTTCAAATGCTTTCACCACACACAACTTCACAACAACTAGCCACAAACGCACAACTCCACATCGCCTCATCACACACAAAAAACACACCAAGGCTTCAGACCACGCCAATCAGGTCAACGGCTTGTCCGCCAAGACTGCAGAAAAGGTGTCTGATCCGAAGTCTTTCTTGGCTCCTGATGACATTCCCTTCATCGACGAAGAGGTGACAGACCATCACAGGACTTCCGTCCACTTGACAGCCCCTCAGGAAGCCAATGTCGACCGTGCCTTGACACCTCAAGAAAGCAACAGCAGCAACAACGCTGCAAACAACAGGCCTGCTGTGTCTCTCGGAGGTGGCTACTCAATAATCAAACGCTGCGTTCTTATGATCGCGAAAATTTCAAATTCGAAGTTGACGTTTTGCCTGTTTGATATATCTGCTTCCAAATGCATCAGCGTCGTTATTATTTTTCCAACTTGTGAATGGATTGTTTGTGTAAGAACTTTGATTTTGTTTTCAAGGTGAAGCCACAAAGTCAGTCAATACACAATCACCAAAGGTTATTGCATCTTTAATTGCAAAGAACGCGCTTACGCATTTGTATGTCTTTGTGTGTGTGTGTGTGTGTGTGTGTGTGTGTGTGTGTGTGTGTGTGTGTGTGTGTGTGTGTGTGTGTGTGTGTGTGTGTGTGTGTGTGTGTGTGTGTGTGTGTGTGTGTGTGTGTGTGTGTGTGTGTGTGTGTGTGTGTGTGTGTGTGTGTGTGTGTGTATGTGTGTGTATGTGTGTGTGTGTGTGTGTGTGTGTGTGTGTGTGTGTGTGTGTGTGTGTGTGTGTGTGTGTGTGTGTGTGTGTGTGTGTGTGTGTGTGTGTGTGTGTGTGTGGGTGTGTGTGCGTGTGTGTGTGTGGATGTGGGTGTGTGTGTGTGTGTGTGTGTGTGTGTGTGTGGGTGAATGGGTGAATGGGTGAATGAGTGTGTGCGTGTTTGTTTCGACATAAATTCTTCCAAAAAATACCTCACTCAACTTTCGAAAGACCACATCGACACCACAGTCGCCTCTGAATTGTGACCAAGCAGCTATCAAGATCCAGGCAGGATTGAGAGGCTACATGGACCGCAAGAAGGTTCAAGCTTTGAGGTGGGCTCCATACGTCTCTCGTTATTACTTCTTCCATCAAATTTAATGTCTTATTAACTTCGCAGATTGTTTTAGGATTAAATATTAAATTCTTTTTTTTTCATAGACTTTCGAAACATAAATTTGCATAATTTTCCACCATTGGCATCATTTTTCAGTCAGTGTGCTTTTCACGCACAATGTTACAGTTTACGTGGTATGTTATAAACATCGTCGTACGGTTCTTCGTCCGTGTTGTTATTCATACTTTGCTTGAAACAATATGTCGCGCCTTACTCACCGTCATACCCATCATATTGCACCGAATGATTAAGAAGATTTAACTAAGAGTTACGATGGATTCAACTTAAAAAGCAATTGAACTTTTTAAAACATCAAAATTATTTTTTTCTTTTTATTTACTAATTTTATGCACTTATTGGTATTATCTTCTTCGTAATTGAATCATTTTATGCAATTATTGGTTTTGCGTTAATGATGTGTTTATATTACGCTATGCGGCCATATCAACCATTCATTCCAGTCTATAGCCTTTTCACCATCACCCTTGTTCGTATGCAATCCTCAGTACCATCAAGTTATATCGCCACCATCCCGTCCGTATAATTTATTTTAAAAAATATTCTACCAAACTTCCCGCTCTAATATACACGGCAGCTGATCTGTTAAAAGCTCAAAACGGCTCAATCAGTACTTTGAGTCATTAAAAGGCTTAAAACGACACAAACCGATTGAGTTCGAGCGATTTTTTAATCTTCAAAGGTAAATTGTTTTTTCTTTTTCTCACGAGCGTGAGCTTATTCGACGAGAGTGGTTAGGGGGGTTGACCGATCGTATCAGACCTCCACCAAACCCCCTCCATCCCATCAACCTCCACAAGTTCCCCCCCCCCCCATCACATCAACTTCTCTCTTCCAAACATTCCTTTATTTATTCCTTATCTTTATAAGTTTCTTTTCATTGCGTTCGAATGAGTTTTCTATTTTCAACCTCACATCGGATAATATTTTTCTTTATTCACTTTATCAACTTGTTTATGGTTTTTTTTTCGATATTATTCTTTAGGAAAACTTAATTAATATTTTATTATAAAATATTTCGTTTTTCTAGTTACGCTATAACGTTATAATTCAAAGCTACGAATTATTATTCAACTCATAATATCAACTTTTCTCTATTCGAGCTACCTCATTCGAACCACAAACACAGCTCTCTCCAATTCTCAAGCATTCATTAGCTTGTCACTTTCATTAATCCAACATCCTTCTTTGCAAAAATTTCAAAACCAGTTTGCAACCGCAACAACTCCAACACCTCGATAGATCCTCCACCATTCTTCATTTATTGTTCAGTATCAAATCATCTTTTAGATAATAAATCAATCATATGTTATATTTTCATCTTCATCTTATTAAGCTTTGGTCTCTTTCCCACAAAGTTCATTCAATTTTCGATTTCAACTTCTCATCTGAAGGGCCAATTGTTGAAGGAGAGTGAAGTAGTTTGCATATTTTATGTTTGCGTGCCCACAATTGTGGCGTAGCAAATTCTTCTCTAAATTTAATTTCCAGCTCTTTCAATCTTATTCACTATTCCATACACCTTCTAATTCTACTAGCGTATTAATCGATTGTGATACCATCAAAACACAGCTTAAACCCGTTTTTCATTCCATTTTGCATATCTTTCTCGAGTTGATTGACTAAATTTCAAATTCATCTCCCATCCTTCAACTTGATCTCGCATGCTTGCAGGGAACAAGGAGGCGTCAGGGCAGGCGTCTGTACAGCTGCTCACCAGGTATCCCTTATCTTTTCTCGTCTTATTTCCTTCCTTCGATCATCTTGTGCTGTCACTTCGATTTAACTCGTACTGATCATGTATTCATCTTCATTAAATGATTGAAAGGTTATCTGTACTACCTGGTTGAATTACTATCACATTTCCTGGTTGTACTGTTGGTTCTTATAATCTAGTTAATACAACTAAAAAAATGATACAAATAGTATTTAGGATATTAATAATAATTATACATATAAAACAAAAATAATGGTATTGTAACCTTAGATCAGCTGTGTTACTTAAAACATCTTTTGGAAACGTAATTCACTCTGCTATCATTTTCCCTATTGGTATTTTATCATCTCAATAATCTCATTTATCAAGTAAGTTTTTATTTAAATTCATATCCATCAAGCTCGCACCGAATTTGAAAAGATAGAGAGCTCTCGCTTGAAATATCCGATGTTGATACCGAAATGCAGATAACTTGCTGTTAAAACTTAAATCATTCTATCGGTCAAACTTTATGCATCAATGAAAAGTAGTATCGCTAATATGATTTCAGTAGCATTTATTTATTTACGGGGTTCTATTTATTGGAATGGTAGATTTGTTTTTGTACAATAATCCCAATGTGATCTTGCCTCTGGGAACCCGATTAGCGATAAATCGTCTTGGGATCGGCAGAAATCAGAAGAAGTGGCACTACCGAGGAAAAAGAGCAGGTAGGAAGGTCAAGGAAAAGTGCGTCAGACACAATAAAGACCGCCATGAACTGATTCCACTTGTCTCAAGACGCCATCAGGCTCAGAAGACTGGATCTCCAGTTTTAATTGGGTTTCAGAACTTAAGATCACTAAACAATAAGGTGGAGGATCTGTTAGAATAGATTCAGGACTATAAAATGGATGTGATGTTTATGGCAGAAACATGGCATGACCCGGAGTCAATCAGCGTAAGTAAGCTGTAGAGTCTGGGTCTTGTGGTCTTCGAGAAAGCAAGGCCAAGACTTCCTGAGTCAATGAATACCCTGCTCATCAACTATGGAGGAGTGGCAGTGGCTTTCAACTGCATGTTCTGGGGAATTCTGTTAAAGTTTTTGGACCATTGTTGTTTTCTCTATACACTGAGGATCTTCAAAAAATGGTAATGAAATGCAAGCTGGGATTTTATCAGTATGTTGATGACACTCAAATATGTGGCCACTGCAATAATGAAGGCACAGAAGAATTGCAGGTGATAGTGTCTGAGTGTGTAGATGAAATCGCAGCTTGGATGGGAGCCAATTGCCTCAAGCTCAACAGTGAGAAGACTGAGGTGATCTGGTTCTCTTCTCGCCGGAATCTGCAAAATATTCCGAGCTATTCTGTCCGTGTATTAGAAAGCAATTTTTTTCCACCAAAATCTGTGAAGGGCTTGGGAATCTATGGATAGAGACCTCACGATGTCAACGCAGATATCAAAAACAATACAGATGTGTTTCACCTCTGCGTCAAATAAGATCCATCAAGGGATGTTTGACAATGGAATCTTTGAAGACACTTGCACCAGCCTTAGTGTTAAGTCGTATTGAGTTTGGCAACATGGCTTTAGTCAGCTTACCTAAGGTAGCAACGCAGAGTATTAAATCCATAATAAATACAACAGCCAGGCTCATTACAGGAAGAGGGAAATATGATCACATTACCCCTGTACTCAAGAAGCTTCACTAGCTAGAAAATGATGAAAGAATCGAATTTGAAATTGCTCTGCAGATGTAAAAGTGTTTGTCCAACGAGGGTTTTGCGTATCTGACACGCGACCTAATTTCAGTTGCTATTCTGCCGGAAAAACAAAGACTGAGATCGGCTAAATCAAAGGATATTGTTCCCAACAAGCACAAGCTTGAATTATCGGAATTAAGAAGGTTCAACGTCAGCGGACCTAAGTTGTGGAACAACCTGCCTAACAACTTAAAATCTTCAAGTTCAACAAATTCATTTTGTCTATCTCTGCAGACTTACCTATTCCATAAATCCTTTCCTTCATTATAATTATAATAGTTTACTTCTCTTTTAGAATATTTTTTAAAATTTTATTTCTTTATTCAATTCTATTTTAAGTTTTTTTACTATAATTGTAATAATAAGACGTTTTGAGTGGCTTCGAAACTCTACGGGATTATGCCACTATAAAAATATTTTTATTTGTATTGTATTGTATTGTATTGTATTGTATTGTATTGTATTGTATTGTATTGTATTGTATTGTATTGTATTGTATTGTATTGTGAAAGCATTTAATCATTCCTCATAAGACTAACAGCGTATAATTTCTCACGAGTACAACCACCAACACACGCGTGTTCAACCGCCACAGGAAGGGGCAGATCAAAAGGGGCGAGTGGATAGGAGTGATGATGAGACGCATCAGGCCGCCACCAGGATCCAGGCTCGCTACCGCGGCTACTCCGTCAGAAAAAAGTTCGAAAACCAGCAATGAGGCGGCGTTGGAGGAATTTCAATTGTTCACATGATCGCTCTTTAATCATAGCAACTTAGCCTAGTGATGTTTGCTTTCGTTTATGTGCATGTTTTGTACGCACCATGAACGGGTACAATCATTTCAACGTGACACTTTGTAACATTTACGCTCTTCATTTTGATGGAAACTCTAGATTATTACTCGTTCGCTTCGACGCTTCATAGGTGGTTTTGATTTGTACTTATTTCCAACGACCATCAATGTTTTTAGCATTTTATATTAACTCCAAGACCATCCTTGCGTGCTCCATGCTGCCCCGTGAAGCACCCGCCATCAATGCCAGATACACCTTTTGAAGGATTTTAAAGAGTTCCTGCCACACAGAGAGATCAAGTAAGCCTGAAAAACAGCAAGTATTGAGCAGAAATAATCTATCCAGCCTTGTGGAACCACGTGTATTGAACGTTTGTTATGAGTCTTGAGTTTTGATTGAATAATTAATGTGACGCCTGTCGGACAATAGTGCTTATGATTTCAAAGATTTTGACATTTTAGTGAAATCTTCACTTTTTTATGTTCCTTTGTTTAATCATTGCTATTATCGTCATTATCTTTATTCCCATTCAAATTATTTTTTATTTTCTTTTACTATCAAATTCATCCTTATTATTTATTTTTTTTTGTTAATTATATTATTATTATTATTATTATTATTATTATTATTATTATTATTATTATTATTATTATTATTATTATTATTATTATTATTATTATTATTATTATTATTATTATTATTATTATTATTATTATTATTATTATTATTATTATTATTATTATTATTATTATTATTATTATTATTATTATTATTATTATTATTATTATTATTATTATTATTATCATCATCATCATCATCATTATTATTACTGTTACCATTACTATTATTAGTATTAAAAGTTTTCAAACTTGTGTTTAAATAAACGCTTTTTTTCCAAAAGGGTTTCCAGACCGAATGCTACAATGTTGATCCTTCATATTTTAAGCGCTGTTTTTTGTTTGGAGCTTCTATATTTTATGGTCACGATGTTTCCCTACGTGTTGCTGCATTTCACTTCAACCCACTCCCAGCACCACCCATACATACCCCGCGGCCACTCCCTTTGGTGGTCTGAGGCTACTATGTACCAGGTTTATTTTTATGTTAATGATGAAGGTGATGATGAGGAGGAAGAGGAAGATGAAGAGAAGGAGGATACTGATGACGATGATGATGGTAGTGATGATGATACTGATTATACAATAATTTTGTGGATCAGAATAGTTAACCAATGTTTTAGGCCTTGTGTATCGTTGTTGTTCATTATTTTTTCAGTCATTTTAGAATATTCAAACATCATGATTTGTATGAATATGTGCTAAGATTCTTTTGTTGATTGTAATCCTATTTTCAATAACCGATCGTGCTTATTTATATACAGATATATAAATATATATATGATAATTATGATTTATATATATGTATATATATATATATATATTACGAACATACTTTTAACATTAAGATGACTTAATTAAACGTCAACTCAACTCTTTCATATGTTACATCGGAGCGATGGATTTCCAATCTAAGGACTCACTCGTTTCAAAACAACCTTGAATGCTTTGTCCTTGCGCTACCACTATATTTTTATTACATTTATCATAATTATTTTACTATAATTTTTATTCATATTTATTACTGACTATTTAAAAATTTCTTACTATAATTTCATACTAGAATAATCATTATTTTATAAGTAATACAATACAATACAATACAAAAACGAATATTATTATAGTGGCATCAACCCCGTAGAGTTTCGAGGCCACTCATGTAATGATACTGTTAACGTTAACAACAATAATAATATTAGTAATAATAATAATAATGATGATGATGATGATGATAATAATAATAATAATAATAATAATAATAATAATAATAATAATAATAATAATAATAATAATAATAATAATAATAATAATAATAATAATGATAAAAATAATATTATTTTTATTATTTAAAAAAAATATATAAATAATAATAATAATAAAGATCCATAATTATGATGGTTTTGAGCAACGACAGGATATTGATCGTCATATTAAGTGTACCATATATCGGGCGCCTCAATTTCTCGCTTTGGAGTTTTAAAATTAGGCTTATTACCATTTTTGATACTATTTTTATTTCTTTTTTTTGTTGTTATTATTATTTTTTTCAATATATTTTACGTCTTCTTAGTCACACTTGACTTATGCGATGGACGCAAATAAGCAAAACCATAATCCAATCGTTTGATTTGTTTCTTAGAATCGGGAAAATAAATCTGGTTATTGGAGCCAGACATAGAAAGAACTTTCTAGCACCAACTTATGCATCTTATATTGCTTAATCGGATTTTTAAATTATTCAATTTTTATGAAAAATAAGTTTTTCAAAGAAGTTACCAAAAAATAAAAATTAACAATTTCACCCCTTTTATAAATATTCTATTTTCAACCATTTCAAAATAAAAGGACATTTTTCAGATTTAACCTCGTTTCACTGAGCCACGAAAGAAAAATAAAAATGATTAAAAATTTATTTTTCGCTTGGACACCAACTAAGAATGCTTCTCGATATTTTATCCACTATATGTGGGGTGACAGATCGTGTCATTTTACTAATATCAATGTTCGCATGGCATCTCAGCATTCAATGCACCATGGCAAATCTTGGTAGAGGGTTATAGCTGTTCTAATATATTTAAAAATTCATTTTAGTGAGTTTGGGAATCCGAATTTCGTCTCAGAAAACAAAAAAATGAAAAACATACAGTAATTGCTCAAAAACACTCGAAAATTGCTTCCATGATATATTTTATGGAACGTCAGTTTTTAAGTGCATGACAAAACATTATCAGCGTTCATTCACACTGCATACTCACGCACACTATGCGCACAAGCTGTCTACTTTGGGTGAGATTATCATTAAAAAACAATGAAGAATAATTGTTGAGTACAAAATTTATTTAATTTGATTTATTTAAATGACTCAGCTTGTTTTCTTTTTCAATTAATCAAACCATGCAAAAAGATGGCACCGTTGCAAAGTTAATTAAACACATTGGTATATTGTCATGAAGTAAAAATGAATAAAATTTTATGAATTTCCATATCATTAGTCATTTAGTTAGATGATATCCCAGCCTACTGTAGCCTTTTGGCCTAAATAAAGGGAATTATATAAAGAATGAGAACGATTTTTAGTATAGCTAATTTAATTATTTTTTAACTCAATAAATACGATTATGCCAAAAGAAGAAATCGAATAGCGGGAATTTTTGGAACTTATAAAAGTTATTGATTTTGACAAAATTGAACTTTTCGTTTAAAATATTCGAATATTCGACTCAAAGTTGTATAGAACATTGTATACCACCCACAACATGAGTGAAACTTGAAAATATTTTCACAATAAAATAATACTTTCAAATTTTGTTGTAAGTTTTTATTTTCAAAATTTTGAATGGTTAGACCTGAATTTTCTTTTCAAAAAGAAATTAACGCTTCAGAAAATTTTATATGATGGTGTTTGAAGCAAAAAAGGAAAATTCAAACTTAAAAGTAACGCTGTTCTTGCTTGTAAAATACGAATTAAGGTTCTGAAACTAGATGGTCTTATTCTTCTAGACAAGATACTTTAGACTATTTTGAGCACATAAAATGCAATTCAAAGACTAAGTTCCATAATATTTTCTGCATATGTCTGGACTTGATCTAATAAAGACTATAAAAAAATGAACGAATATGATACGATGCTGATATCTCGAGAAATGCTTTACATCTTATTGGACAAATAAGCGACTGTCTGAATTCAAGCCAATGACTCTGAAATATGAAAAGTCTGACCTGCTTTATAATTGTGAAATTAGTTATTTTCAAATTATAAAAAGTATTTTTTAAGTTTTCATTATTTTATTGGTGTTAGTTTCTGTACACAAAAATGAACGTTTTTATATTACCAAACTCAATAAGTTAACTTTAAGTTTCATTTATACTTTAATTTTTCACTACTATTTCTATCTTATGTCTCAAGTTATGCAATAGATAAGGAATCTAACACCGATCTGTTGTACCTTTTGTACCTATGAAGTGCTATACAATATTAACACCTAACAAAAGTTAACTTTTTCATAAAATATTGTTTTAAAATAATGTATAGTAAGTGATGCATAAAAATACTTTAGGTTTTTTCAATAATATATTCCTTAAAAAGAATATAATAAAATCTTTTAATGTTGATGTTTCTTCATTGTTTATTAATAACGCGATGTGTAGAGAGTTAGTTTGTTCATCATTATCACCGCTATTACTTATATCAAATGATAAAATATCTCTATAGGTAGTTGGTAAAATCAAATTTTTAATATATAAGTTTTTTCATTTTTTCATAGATTCACTGTTTTATCTTCAACTGAAAATATTAGGAAAATGGTATCCAAAAGTCCAAAATTGACGATTGTTGATAAAAAATTTGATAATATTTTCAATTCTTTGACGGATGATTTGGTCAATGATGCTCAAATTAAAATACCTGACGTTCAAAGTTGGTTCAAAAAGGTTTTTGATTGAACTTCTACTATAATTATTTTAGTACAAACAAAAAATTTCTGATTGATTGTTAAACAAGTTTTTTTTACCTTCCATAATTTTAATTTCCAATCTGACCAAAAATTCATTAATCTACAAGTGAAAAGAGTAAAAAACTCTATTAACATTTCCAAGGTGATAGAATATAATGTGCCCCATGGAAAAAGAAATAGAGGGCTTGTGGTGGTTCAGTCATACCTCCATCTCAGGGGCCTCACAGACTTCAATGATCTCTCAGAGAAAGAGGGCAGACTTTCCATGGTGCTTGGATGGTGCATTGAATTTGTGAGTTTCATTGCAACTTATTTCAATTAAAAAATAAGCTTCATAATGTTAATCTATTTTGTATTCAATTTACAGCTACAAGCCTTTTTTTTGGTGGCAGATGATATAATGGACCAGTCAATCACCCGAAGAGGCAGGCCCTGCTGGTACACTCTTGTTAGTTTGTGAATTTTTACTTTAGATTCAATGGAATTATGGAAATAATAAATAAAACCAGAAATGTTTGAATATTTAAGTGAGATAAATAAAATGTTAAACAGCATACGGGAAAAAATCCCCAAAAAAATATATAAATTAATTGTAGAAATGAGAATTTATTTTACTGATAAAACACATTCCAAATTACAAAAATTTATATTTTCCAATCCCAATTTCAAAACTCATGTTTTGATTTCACAAAAATTATGTCATAACTCTACAAGGCATTGGGACTTGTACACAAAGCAAACACTCCACAACCCACAGAAGAATGTGGGCCTGGTTGCGGTAAATGATGCCATGTACTTAGAGGCTTGCTTGTACCGCTTACTACACAAGCACCTTTCTGCTGAGCCCTACTACCTCGACATCCTCCACCTCTTCCATGACGTAACATCACTTCTCATCTTTTGCGTGTTTGAAGCGGCATAATTTTTCGACATTTTGAAAGAAAATAAATCTCTGTATATAATCCATATTAAATATTTCATTTAACCCGACCTTAAACGCGAAACTTTACGCGGTTAATGCCGTTATAATAATATTTGCATTTATACTGTATTGTATATAAATAAAATTGTTAAATGGTTGGAAATGGTTTACCACTTATGCAATCAACTGCTCAGGTGACCTTCAAGACGATCAGTGGTCAGTGCCTGGACACGATGCAGGAGGGCAAGGCGGAGGAGTGGATGCAGCAGTGCACTGAGGAGAAGTACCACCAAATTGTCGACTTCAAGACTGGCTTCTACTCCTTCTACCTGCCTGTCGCTTGCGCTTTGTTCATGGTACTCCTGTTCATTTGCTTCGAAATAAAATGAAAATATTTTTTTAATCATAGTGACGTTAACATCTGAAAGTTTCAAGCCACTCTGTTGTGGTGGTGACTATTGTATTGAAAAAGCATTAGCATATAGAGAGGGGGGTGATTAGTTGAATCAGAATAGAGAATAATTATTACAACTTATTCATTAATTTTACTCCGAAAAAAAAACCACTAAACTTTGTAGTAAATATTCTTTCACCATTTGCAGGCGGGCAAAAGAGACGCTCACACCCACAATGAGAGCCAGGACATTCTCATCAAGATGGCCAGGTACTTCCAAATACAAGTGCGTTCTTCCATCTTCCATCACTCTAATTCTCGTATTCCTTTCCACCATCACACCTTTATCGTAACCTTTGTACCATTTCCATCATTATCATCTCCATCACACTTTCCATTTCTTCTAGTTTTTTCCATCAAAAGCCTTTGAGGCAACCTAGTTAGCGAACTGTGCGCTATAACGAATTGTAAATTCGTTCATTCATTCATCACCACCAGCAATTGTTGTACAATCATAATCTCTCATCATAATCATGCTACTATAATCAGCATCATTTCTATTACGAATTTAAGAAAGTACTTTGCGTTTCGAAATAACTGACACGAATACTACATGAGCAATCATGACGACGCTTCACAGGATGACTATCTTGATTGCTACGGAGATCCTGCAGTGACTGGTTTGTAGTTTGTGCTCATTGCTTCAGCAACTATCCTTCATACCAATACAACATCATGGAACCTTCTAGAATGGTCAATGTATAGCTTGATTGCCTTGTTATGCAGGCAAAGTAGGCACAGACATAGAGGACAATAAGTGCTCCTGGCTTCTGATCCAAGCACTCTCTAGGGCCTCTTCCCAGCAACTGACCCTCCTTAAGGTTTTCCCAACCACAATCTTAATTTGCAATCTCTTCTAAGCATTTTTTATACATAATTATTCAATGTTTAAACGTATTTTCAAAGTATATATTATACATGATTTTCTAGGTTGCTTTTACGTTTCACACTCACATTCGAATAATATAACATATAAGGGTTTTTTTCCAAACCTTTTGGTAAATCTGACCGCGCTGATGGCAGGAAAACTACGGCAAGAAGGAGCAGGAGAGTGTGCAGGCGGTGAAGCAGGTGTACGCGGAATTGCAGTTGTCGAAGGTGTTCGAGAGGTACGAGGAAGAATCTTACGACGAGATTCTGTCGCTCGTCGACAAAATCTCTTGCAACTTGCCCAAGCAGATGTTTTTGGACTATGCTGATAGGATTTACAAAAGGAAAAAATGACGTCTGACTTGAGCAAACAATTTGTATAGCATTTACAACACTCTTCCATGTTGCTCCGCATCCATCGGTGTATTCAGGTTGGTTCAATGCTTTGATATACTCCGAAATATTTAAGCCTTATTCTAATACAATTGACGTCTTCAAATTATTGTGCAGCTTCTTATTATTTTGAGTTCATTTTTTTTTGATCTTTCAGTACGTATTTCAGCTGCGCTGCGTAAATTATTCCAATGGACCTTACTCTTTTAAAACGATCTAATTTCATTGAAATGTGAAAACTGAAACAAAAATAAAAGTGAACAGTAGTTTTATAATTCCAACTTTGAAGTTTTTTGCATTAATTGTACGCCATTTTCTATCTGAGTGGAAAAATCTTAAAGCGACATCCCCACACATCGCACGCGTACGATTACTTTCAAAAAGCTATGAACAAGTAATAAAGTCGGGTGTATTTTTTTTTATAAACCTGAAGTTAACAACGATTATTGTAATAATCGCTTGAAATACAAAAGAAAGATGACAAACATGCATTGTTTAAGGTAAGTAAAAAAATTGTTAAGTGATGATAGACATTATAAACGGATTATATACTTAAAAATTATAATATAAATGAAATCAATTTTGTAATAATATTGGAAATTATATATTCATTGAAAATTAGTGTAAAAAGACATTCTTGACAAAGCCAAATGATGAAAAGAACACAAAATATAAATCCTTTGTTAACTAGCATTCATCGTCTGTAACTAAAATTTGAATAATTGCCGATGAAGAGAACAGAAGCGCAGAAATTTCCAATAATGAATAGTGGAAAATACTCTATTTCGGTCATGGCCATTTATTTAACCCGCCAAGACATTCATACTCTTGCTGCTGTATCAAATAGTGTCACGTTGGATATTTTAAGTAACAAATACAGAGAAATTAAAATAACTTTGTACAAAAATTGTATTTCTATTACTAACCTATGACAATTTTGGTATATAAAAAAAAAATTAAATATTGTTTTGGTGGCTAGTCGGATGAAGGTTGTTGTTTTTGTTGATGGAATGACCGTTGCCTGAAGTGGTGCTGATGGTGCTGTCACTGGTTGCCTTGAGGATGGAGTAGAGGTTGAAGGGTTGTGAGACTGCATTCTCTTGAGACTTGTCATTGCTGTTGTTCTGTTGAGACTGGAGTAGTTTTTGTGGGTAGCTTTGTTGTTGTTGTTGTTGTTGTTGTTGTTGCTGGTTCATGGAGATGTGTTGGTGGAGGAGAATCTTGGTGGGTGTTTTGAGTTGGTTGTTGCACATGGTCGTGACTGGCTGCTTCAGAATGTTGTTTGTCGACTTCTGTTGCGCTAACAAGTTGATGTTGTGACCCAACTGTTGTTGTTGTTGTTGTTGCAAAGAGATGTTATTCCTACAAATATTTTGTTGAAGATTGCCTTGCGGTTGTTGAAGGTTGATGATGGTGGATAACTTGGTGGGTGAAGAAGAGGGGAGTTTAAGAAGGGTGCTGGACAGTTGTGGTGCTTGCGAGGGCAAAGCACTGACCAGTATTCGTTGGTTGTTGTTGATGAGAGGCTTGGAAGGAAGGACAGGAGTGATGGAGGCAAGAGACTTGGACCCCAGAATCTGTTGCAGCTGCTGCATAGGTTGGGACTTGTTGGACAGTTGGATGAAAGAGTTGAGGTTGAGAGGAACTTTACCTTGAGACTCTTCATTGCTGGGCACTTGAAGCAGTTTCAGTTGAGATATTTGTTTTTTTATTGGTGATTTCTGTAACTTTTGAACTTGTATTTGTTGTTGTTGTTTTAACTGCTGTTGCTGCTGCTGCTGTTGTTGTTGATGGACGTTAGGCTGGTTTCTTTGCAAAGAAGCAAGCAGTTGCTGAATACTCATGCTTCCCTTGTTAACGACGTTGTTGTTGTTGTTGTTGTTACCTTGCTTGTCGGGCATCAGAGTCTGGATGTTGTTCTGGTGTTGTTGCAGCTGTTGCAAGCTGACAAGAGACAACACGTTGGTCTTACCTGCTGCTGGAGCTGCTTTGAAGGCCTCAAGTGGCGCAATGATCGACGTGACTTCATTGCGAGTCACGTGTTCGAGATGGTTGCCTGATGGATTGGCAGTGGATGCGACGGGTGTGTGGTGGTTGAGTTGATTGCTGGGAAGTCGAATGAGAGAGGTTTTGAAGTTGTTTTCTGACACAGAGGTGACCAGGTTGAGCTTGTTGGTAGAGAGGAGATCCTGCTTGTTGAGGAGGTTCTTGATGGTTTCTGTGGCGTGGCTGGGAGTGTTGCTGGTGGTGCCTTTGTTGAGAGGCTGCATGGGAGGGTTGTTAGGTTGAGGAGTGTACAACCTGAACTGGTTGGATGCTTGTGGGGATAAGATAGTGTAAGGAAGGCGTAAGTTGCTGGGTGGTCTGGTAGGAATGACTTGGGTGATGGGTGTGGAAGATGGAGGAGAACCAAACAAGGGGGAGGAAGAAGATGGAGAAAAGGAAGACGAAGAAGAAAGGTTCAGAGTGTTGAGCAAGTTTTGATGAGTGCTTGAGGGGGTGACGATTTTGTTGATTTGAGTGGTTCCTTGTTGTTGTTGTTGTTGTTGAGTGATCATTTTTAAGATATTGTCGTTAGCGTTCAGTTGAACAATTTGCATACTCCCGTCCTTTGAAGGAATTCGTAAAGTTATAATTTGTTGTTGTGGTTGTTGTATGATCTGTTGTTGTTGTGGTTGCAATTGTTGTATGACTTGTTGTGGTTGTAGTTGTTGTTTTTGTTGCAATTGCTGATTTTTCACTTGTTGTAACTGTTGTTGATTTAATAAAATTAATTGCTGTTGTTGCATTTGTTGTTGCTGTAATTGTTGTTGTTGTAATTGTTGTTGCTGGCGTGCTTGTTGTTGTTGTTGTTGCTGCTGTATTTCCTGTTGCATTCTCATCTTCTTTGACTGTTGGCATTGCAACATCAGCTGACTTTGCAGCCTTTCCTGGGCATTATCCCTCTTCGGCAAGATTGTCTGTTGCTGCTGCAGCTGTTGGAAGTGTTGTAGTTGTTGTTGCGGGTCCATGAATTGCGGAGACGTGATGAATGTTAAGGATGCTTGAGTGGTGGGTTGTTGCGCGCTTGAGGTTGCTTCGGTGCTCTGTTGTCCTTCGTACTCAGCTATCACATTGTCAGCGTTCTCAAAGAGGAGGTTGAAGTTCTTGGGCTGGCAGGCTCTGCTCAGTGAACGCCGAGTCTTCTTGAAAGGCGTGTTCTGAGGCGAGAGACTCAAGGGCTGGTTCTGACGCTTCCTAAGCACCCTTCCTTCACTCAGCAGCATGGCCACGTTGAGGTCTACCTCACTGGCGTCTGCGTCGTTCTGCGCCTCGTTGCTCTCTTTGCCTGCCCATTTCTTCTTCTCGTTTGCCTTGATACGGGCAATGGTTTCCAGGGAAATGTGTCTGTGTCCAGGACCATCTTCTGAACCGCTTGGAGTCGGCTCGTAGTCAGGGTCACTGGTCACAGTCTCAGGCTGTGGCACCTCGTGCTCTCCTGTGAACTTCTCTTCAGGTGCCTGTTGTTCCAACAATGAAATGTTTAAATGAGTCATGTTTCGAAATGGCTTTAAGTGATACAATTTATAACTTCAAGAAACTCCCCACCCACGCTTCTCAACAACACCACGCAATAATTATCGAGTGAAAAACCTCCCTCTTCGCCACAGCACACATACTTAACAAAGTTATGAACCACCACCATTCAACCACATCACTTACAGCTTCGTGGTAGTTTTCGTGTTCTTTCCTCATCGCCATCCTCTTCTTCTTCAGCGCCTGCAACAACTTGCCTGCAATGATGACAATGGTGTTTGTGAGTTAAACATTCGTGATGGAAAGTACATTATACTACAGCGTGAAAGTGTATGGAAACAAATGGGAAAATACAATTGTTATTGAATTCATATGAGGGTGGTTGCATCTGAACAACATACAAATATTTTTAATGTGTACACGCACGTACACGCATACACAAAAAATCACCTTCATGTGGTTCAAGGTCAGCCAAGAGCTTGGAAAGGTTTGCATACAAACGACCCTGGTCACTCATTCGCCACTTCCTTATCCTGCTTTTCATTTCCTTCTGTGGAGTGGAGTGTTTTTTTTATCGTTGTTGTTGTTTTTAATTTTTGTTGTTGTGGTTGAAATGTTGTTTTTGATTTTTTTGTTGCTTAAAAAGTTTGCAGTGTAAGATGAATGATTGAAGAACGACGGAGCACAAAGTACAAAGAAATGGTGATAGTATACCTTTTGTTCATCCCTTTCACCTCCTTCCTCAGTGAAATCACCATCATCACCAGTATCATCATCATCATCGTCGTCGTCATCGTTTTCATCTTTGACACTTTTATTATTACCATCATCTGCATCCTCATCATCCAACTTTTTCTTCGTTTTTTCCTCCTCAACACCAACATTTTTTTTCTTCCTTCTTTCTTTCAGATGATTTTTTCCTATTTTATAGCTATCATTATCACTTCCACTATCTTCACCACCGCCCTCATCATCATCGGCATCTTCATCACTACCTTTACCAACACTATCTTCTCCACAATCATGACTACTTTTTCCTTTATCACTCCTACTAGCAGTATCACCTTCTTCCTCGTCAACATGTCCTTCCTTCTCTGCATTGTTTGGAACTGCAGCCTGTTTGTGTTGTTTCCTTGCCAAGTACCCCTCCATGCCAGCAGGAACCAGCTGTTTCATCAGCGCCACCAAGGTCTGCACGCTGTCAGCCACCAAGAAAAACTTGTCCTCGTCCGGCCCCTGTGGTGGTAGTAATGGTAGCATTAGTATTATTAATAGTATTATTATGAGTAGTAGTAGTAGTAGTCGTTTTATTATTATTATTATTAATAGTAGTAGTATTATTATAATTATAATAATTATTATTATTATAAGTAGTTGTAGTAGTAATAGTAGTATTATAATAATAATAATAATAATAATAATAATAATTATTATTATTATTATTAGTAGTAGTAGTAGTAGTAGTAGTATTAGTGGTAGTGGTAGTAGTATTGGTATTAGTAGAAGTAGTAGTAGTAGTAATATTATTAGTATTAGTATTAGTATTAGTAGTAGTAGTATTAGTAGTAGTAACAGCAGAGAAAAAAGTAGTGGGGTTGGCAGTGATAATTAATAGAGTGGGGAACAGTGAAATTACCAGGATGGTGGGTTCGTGAGAGAAGTTCTCATCAATGGCTTCTTCTTTGACACTCGTCTTCTCTTCATCGAGCTGCTTTTTTACCTTATCATCGTTATTATTATTTTCATCAGTACCAGTTTTATCATTATCAGCCTTATCATCCTCGGCATCATCATCATCTTGTTTCACGTGTTTATCAGATTTACCCTCTGTTTCCTGCTTGCATGGTTTCAAGCCATTAGCCACATCCTCCTCTGAACCCTTCTCCTTGTCAGTGGAATCATCATCATCACCGCCATCTTCATCCTCCTCCTCCTCCCTCTCCTTCTTCACTTTTGTCATCTGTTGCTTCTTTTCCCTCTCCTCCTCTTTCACCACAACCTCTCCATCAACTTCATTATGAGCGCTAAATGTGTCTTCAACTCTCTCTTCCTTCTCACCTCCTTCAACGGGTTCAGTCACCTCATCCAACCCATCCTTCTTATTCTCATCTTTCCTCACCTCATCCTTCTTGTCTTTCTTCTTCCCACTACCACCACCACTCTTCTTTCCAAAAGACTTGCCTCTTCGTTTCTTGAAGCGCCTTTCAATCACGGTAGCATAACAATCATGCTCTTCCTTGTCACCACCACTCTCCTTCCCCTCATCCATCCCTCCACTCTCCTTCCCCTCATCCATCCCTCCACTCTCCTTCCCCTCGTCCATCCCTCCACCCTCTTCATTCTCATCCTTTCTCTCCCCACCTTCACCATTTTCATTCTTTTTTTCACCACGCTTACCACCATTAACAACCTCCTCTTTCCTTCCCTCACTCTTAACACCACCTCTGTTACTTTTTTTGGCACCCGTCTCACCATTCCTGCCTCCTCCTCCTCCTCCTCCTCCTCCTCCCGTAATCCTCGTCTTCTTCTTCATCGGAGTGGCGTCCTTCTTCGACTCCTCAATTATCTTCCTCAACGACCTCCTAGGAGGCAAAGCATCACTGCTATTGTTGTCCTGCTTGGTGTCTCTGTGGTTGTCCTTGTGGTTGTTGTTGTCTCTGCAACGATTGTTCTTGCCACCAGACGTTTTATTTGTCACCTTGCTCACTCTCTTCCTACTTCTCCCATGTTCCCTGAATGAAGAAACCGACGAAGCTGATGATGACATCATTCTATCATCTTCATCATCATCATCGTCGTTGTCGTCGTCATCGTCATTTTCCTTTTCATAATCATCATTGTTATCATATTCTTCTTCTTCTTCTTCTTTTTCTTCTTCTTCTTCATGTTCTTCTTCTTCTCCATTCTCATCAGTAGTGCCTTCATCTTTCTTGCCTGTCTTCTTCCTTGCAGCAGACTTCACACAAGTCTTACCTGACTTCTTGTCACTGACACAAGCCTCAACCCCTCCATCAACTTCATCAGTTTCATTCGAATCTCTCTCCTCCTCTTCTTCCTCTTCATCCTCCTCAGATGAGCTGCTCGAGTCAGAGTCTTCTGTTCTGTACGTCTTGAGTTTCCTGGGATTCTGCGGCGGAAATGATTTGAATGGTCTTGCTAAAGACAATGATAAACAACAACAACACAAAGCAATGATGCCTTGCTACACTACACCGCACGTCCTACAATACACCATAACACAACACCAAATCATTTTGATCCCATACAGACAACAGCACGCCAACCCATTATATCCCACAGCTCGGCAGCCACCTGTCGGAGTCTGGAGTCCCTCGACCGGGGGGTGACACTGGGACTGCTAGGAACCTTCTTGACGTTCTTTTTCGGGAGGGAGCTCTTCACCCTCTTGAGGCTGCGCAGGTAGGCGCTGTTCAACACCCCTTGAAGAAATTTTTTCGACTTCTTCAATTTTATCTTCTTCGTCGTTGTTTTTGTCTGCGTGGGAATTAATAATGTGCAGTGTTCTTTGAGTTAAACTTTCGTGATTGAGCTCTTACTATGATGAAATACGAAATATTTGTTTGGTGATCTTAATTACTATCACCATCATCCCCACCATCATCACAACCACCACCACAGCCACCTTAACAGGGGCTTGATAGATGGACAGGTCGGGCACTCGGACCTCGAGGGCGGGCAAAGGAGCCTCTCTGTAGATCCGCACGTCATCGCCGCAAAACTGGGAGAAGTAATAGTACTGGTTGCCGTGGCTGTCGGAACCCAAGGGATGAGCTCGCATGTCAATCATATCCTGCTTCTCAATGCCCTCCAACAGGGACTTTTGTGAGTCCTGAGGTGAGATGTGGTTTTGTCGTTGTGGTATGGAGGTGTTGTTGTTGGTGTGGGATGGTGTTATTGGTGTGGGTAAGTGTTGTTGTGGGAGTTATTGTTTGAGTAAGAACGCATGCACAAAACCATTTATACACACGCGCGCGCACACATACACACACACACACACACACACACACACACACACACACACACACACACACACACACACACACACACACACACACACACACACACACACACACACACACACACACACACACACACACACACACACACACACACACACACACACACACACACACACACACACACACACACACACACACACACACACACACACACACACACACACACACACACACACACACACACACACACACACACACACACACACACACACACACACACACACACACACACACACACACACACACACACACACACACACACACACACACACACACACACACACACACACACACACACACACACACACACACACACACACACACACACACACACACACACACACACACACACACACACACACGCAGACTCACTAAAAGGTGGTCACACAATGATTTGACGATCCATACTTTTTGATAATACGTCAAGTCATGAAAGGTGGTATGGTTGAGTGGGTTTTTAAGACCTGAGGTGTTATGGGGGTAGACGTGTGAAAAAAAATCTGATTAAAAAAATTTTTTAATCACTAATTAGGTAAAATTGTGTGAAAGTTTATGAAATGTATTATTTCAAGCTAAAGTTGTGGAAGGATGACAGCATGAATAAGCTCACCAAGGACTCTGAAAAGCATGGTATCAAGAGACAATTTGTCAGAGGCCTGTGCAAGAGTTGTACAGGTGAGGTCAGTCAGTGTGTGTGTGTATGTCAGCACACGTACACAACGAAAAAATATATTTTAAAACAAAATAAATAAGAAACAAAATTGAAACATTTTTAGCAATAGCAACAGCAACATACGGATGTGAGGTCATAGCAGTGGTCATAGAGAACTTTGTACCACTGGTCAAGCAGGTCCTTCAGCTTCTCGTGCCATACACTCATCGACATCAACTGACCCAAGTGCAGTCTGCCAGTTTGTTTGCGTGTGTGCACGTAGCTGCTACTTACAATACATCACGAGTTCAAAAACAACAACAGATGCAACAAAAACAATAGCAACAACAACGGCAGCAATGAAATAAACAGCAGCAACAACACCCACTTGTTCCTCTGGGACACGGAGCTGAGGAGGGAGGTCATGAGACGTTGCATGGCGCTGGACTGCTTGGAGAGCACCAGACACCTCTCCAACTCGTACTGACTCAAGTCGAGGTTCAATGGGGTGGAACAGAGGAAGAGAAAGAGACCAATCTGAGGAAGCTGTTGAAGTTATGGTGTATGAGTTGATGGTATTGGTATTGAAGATGATGGTCTTGACAAACTGGTGAAAAATAGAAATGAATGGGGGAGTGGTGGAGAGGAAGGATGGAAGAGTATTGATGGAGAAGTGATGGAGGAAAATGAATGAAAATAGTGATGGAGAAGGTGAGCAAAACTGCTTATGACGCCACGAACCTCCCACATGTGTTTGTAGGGAATCACGACGGGCTTTTGGAAAAGTTCTTCGTCCCACTCGGCGAGGCTCTCAATGAAGCGGTCCATGAGCAGACGCCTCTCGGTGATCTGTTGCTGTCGGAACAGCTTCATTCTTTCTCGCGCAGCAATGCTCCTGTTCTTGTGACTCGACTTGTGCTCCGACTGAAGTCCTGTGGCGTAAATGGGAGTTAAAAACTCACCATAGCTGACTGTTCTGAGTGCATTGGTAAATACCCACTTACACTCGTACTCTTGTATATTTTTATCTAGATGCATTTGTATTCTCGCATGTAACAGTGTATCATAACCTTCAAACCAGCCATCCCGTTGAAAACCTCCACTTACCACTGGATGTCTTGTGGAGGGTTCTGCTCTGGAGACTCCTCAAGGGAAGCATACCACTCACCTTGTCCTTCATCTCCCTGTTGAAAGGAAAGGAATGGAGGATGAAAAATAAACATATTGTATTATTTAATAAAAACGAAAAATATTGTTATATTGACATCAAATTTCAAAGAACTTTGAGGCCACATTTTAATTTTGTAAGAGCTTTGTGATTGACTATGGCATTGATCAATCTAGTGAAATGCAATATACTACTCAACTGCTCGGTAGGTGTGAGTGGCCAGAAAATGAATTTGTGTTGCCATGAAAGTGTCATGCTTAAGTCATAAATGTAACACTAATTTCAAAGTCAAGAAAGATGAATAGGTAATTTTTGCAGAAAATGAAAAATCAAGGAAAACCTGGGAAGGAGGCTGATTTTCTGACACAACACCAGTTCCAGCTTGGATGCCTTCTTGCTGATGGGGTGGTAGGGCCCGTTGAAGAGGTGGCAGTTGTCAACCATCAGTCGCATATCTGCCACCATGCCTGCCAAGCCATCATACTCTCCCTGCTGCATCTTCTCTAATACTGTAGTGGGTCCAAGATGGTGAAATGAGACGTGTGCGCATGTGATGAGATGGGTGTTTGAGGTGTGGTTTTGATGTTATTAATGGAAAGATAAAAAACTTTATTTCTATGCACTGAGCTAAAATTTGTAGGTAAAAAATATAAATACAAATTTCATTATAATATAATCAAGAACAAACTTTTGAAAAGCCAGATAGGTCGTTTGACACTGTCGTAGTAGTCGTAGCAACCCTCCATGTTAGCATCAACAGCCTGCATGAATGGCCAGTTGATGTTTTTGTAGCTATCTGACATGAGTTCTCGCAGGACCCTGTGTGCTTGTTCCAGCTCGTAAGAGATGAACTCTTTGTCTTCTGTCACTGAGTCCGTATCTATCTCCTCATCATCATCCCCATCATCATTATCATCTTCATCTGCATCATCATTGTTGCTAACATCAGCTTCCTCTTTTGAAATGTATAAACTGGTTTCTTTGATCGGAACAGCTTTGTTGTTGAATTTGTCAGGACCAATTTCTTCTTCTTGGTAAAAGTCGTCTTGGAACATTAATGACTCATTTGAAATAACTGTTTGTGAGACAGGTGGGAGAATCGAGTTGGTGGGTTTTTGGGTACTTTCAGCAACATTATCTGTGCTATGTAAAATTTTCAAATTGGAATTTTCTACAGAAAATCTTTCCACATTTCCAAAAGTTGTTGTATAGTCTTTTTGTTCAGAATTAGTTACAAGGTAAGTATTCTGCATGGTATCACCAGGTACAGCAGAACCAACAGCATTTACAGAAGGCTGGATGCTTTGTGGCAGTTTAAGGAATGAATCAGAATGATCTTCAAGCTTGCCAACTTTTGGATATGTTTTGCCACTCTCTTTATGTGAGCAGCTATTTTGATCTGTTACTTGATGTATATTTTCATCTTGTTTCATTTTTATATTATTCTTTTTACTGAGGATTGAGCTATAACAACTGTGATGATTTTCAAACTTTTGAATTCTTGGTATGATGTTTTGATAGTCAATTTCAAAGTTCATATTTTCTAAACGAACCTGCAAAAATCATTTTTACGCCTTTGAAACTTTAAACCAAAAAATGATTTTTTAAATTCAAGTTTTATTGCAATGCCTCAACCACAGTTTCAACCAATCAGCTGATCTAAGTGTATGCTTTGAAAACAAAACCTGACCAAATCAAAAGAATTTGTGTTCAAGAGAGTAAATAACAGAGCATTTTCTCAAATTCATATTTTTTTAGATGCTTTCATAACACCGAAAATAATATAGGATTCTTGCGACAACTCAGTCACATTTACCTATAATACCACTCGGTGATCGGTGTACGCTTTTAGAGTTGTAATCAAACAAACTCGCAAATAATACAAAGTTGTGTCCAATAAACTAAATTTCCCTAATTACATGTTACTTTTCCTTGTTTTAAATTATTAATAAAAAGTTCACAAACTTTTTTTTAGCAAATCGTCGCTTTTTCCATCGATCACAATACAGAATTATATAAAATATAAAGATTGCATTAAGAAACAAAGTACCCGTTTTGAAATACTATGCGCTATACAATTTATAATTTTTCTTTTTTAAACTTTTTATTTTTGTTTAATTTCAATAATAATTAAATATGAATGTTGAATATTTACTTCAATTTTGAGATTAAACTTTTAAGATGTTTTCTATTGCAAATATTTAAATGAAATTTTTTGGGTGATAACATGAACACAAGCTTTATTTTTTTTAAATCTGAGCTTTTTCTATTTTTTAATTTGTAGACTCCCGAAGCAAGTATTAAAAATTAAAAATTAAGCTCGAGTACAGTTTAAAGATAAAAACCTTATTTCGTAATTCATGGATACAAACATTTTAGTTTTATTTTTAGAAGACCATATAAAAAAAATTGTCCAAAGTCGATTGTATATTTTTACCTATTTTAATTAAATGCTCTGAAAAATTAATTTTGTGGATAGGGAGTAGTCAGGCGAGGGAAATTCAAAAGAAAACTTGAAGGTGTTTTAGAATCGCCTGTAGGAGAATATCCTGAATCATCGGCTGAGTAGAGTGTAAGATTGTCAACCGATGTCATGTTCGTTTTTTTGACAGGGAGATGTGAAAGTGAGGATTTTAAAGCATTTTGAAAACTTTTTGTTTTATGGCAAGAATTATGTTGACTCTGATCATGAGTGCTTGAAATCGTGGATGCTATTGCTTCAGAAAACTTCGATCTTTTGTCCGTATCGCTGTAAAAAGATTATACTCAAATGTTAAAACTCAAAGTTTAATGCAAATTTGTAAAAATTAATTGAGAAAAATGACCAAATATTACTTTGAAAACGCTAGGTGCTGAGGTAGGTGGAACAAATTTGGGAGAGAGTCACTTGGCAAAGGAAGCGAAAAAGCAGGTGTGAATGGGAAGTCTTTTTTGATACGTGAAATGGATTGGCAAGGTTTGTCACTGTGGAAAAGACCGCTTGGTTTTCTAGAACAGTAGCCACTGGAAGAGTCATGAGATCTCTTTGTGGACGAATGTTCTAAAAAGGAATGGTGTGGAAAGAATGGTGGTAAACCTTCTTTCACCCATTCTCTTTTAACCCTCTTTTTCCAATCCATGAGGTTTTGGTGTCTATGAATAATAATAAAATTGTATTAAAAAAATAAAACAAAAAAGCTCCTTTATTTACTATTATATCGCTCAAAATAACCATCCATAAAAACCATTTCGTTCAATTTTAAATAAAACCATATATTTTTATGAAAGAGCTTTTTTTATTTTGAAGCCATTTAAAACTATAATGAATTGAATATCATAAAAAACTCAAATTGTTTTTAACAAAAATTTATTTATTTATCTTAATTAAGAAAAAATTGGTTACTCTTTGGCTTTCCTGATCTTGAACCTGCAAAGGAGAACAGCTAGCACCGTGAGAGAAGTTATCATGCCAGAGACCACTCCCACTGTTACAAACGCTAGGATCTAAAAAAGAATTTTGGCTAATTAGAAAAATATTTTGGTGGTGTGAACACGTAAAAAAATTATTGAAAAAGATTATTAATATGAAAAAAATTAAAAAGAGAATAAAATGACTTTCACATCCATCTTTTTAATCCGGGTTTATTTTATTGGAAGTATTAAAATCTATCCTAAAAGTGGCTTGATTGAGCGGATGAAGTGTTTAAAGATTTTTATGTGTTGAAGTGAAAAAACCTTCAGATGGAAATTCGTGTCCATATAAAGTGGTACAACAAGGAGGAATTTTACATTACTCTACAAGTCATTCACCAATGAATGAAGTGAGAATTGTAGATCCTTCGATGTCTTTCTCCAATTTTCGATTTGATTACAAAGCTGATGATGAACACTCAGATTTGCCTTGATGTAGTTTTCAGCCACTTCAATAGTAACTTTTGAAACAAATATGAATTTTCAAAATCCCTTTCATCGAATTTTTGAACCATTTATTCAAGATTCAACACACACACACACACACACACACACACACACACACGTTTGTTTGGTGTATATGTATCTGTGAAAGTTAACTATAAAACATCCAAAAACAAACACAGACACGTGCACATATACACATACATCCACACACACATTTTAACATAATAGTCTACAGAGATGCTAGCAGTGTTAACAAAACTATTCCTAGTGACGGTTCATCTTCAAAGAAGATGAATTTCTAAACTTAAATTTTTTTGAAAACCTTTATTGAAACGACACAACGTTGGAATGGTTTGAAGGTGTTGTGTAATGATGCTCATGAGGTGCTAAAAAGAAGTGATGCATGCAAGGTTACAACAAGTGATGAATGGAATGCACACAGGCTGCTGAGAGTGTCGCTAGCTGTAGCTTGGCTGCTTTTGATTCCATTAGAGCTCATAGCTACAGTTTCCAATATTTCTTTCATAGAATATATTTTAAACTCAGTTCAAACTGGCAGTCAATGATTAACATATATGCAATAAAAAACAAAATATAACTTCTTCGTAGTTGTATTGTTGATTTCGAAAAAACTTATTCTGGAAATTAAAAAAGACTTGAAAAATATTTTTAAAAAAGTAACAATTTAAAATATGCCCTCAAAACGTGCGAAAAGTTTTCTAAAACTCAAAAAACTTTATAAAAAAAACGAAATAATTTTTTCGTTGAAAACATTGAAAAAATAATCGAACAAGAAAGATGAGATTTTTGAAGCTATTGAAAAGAAACGTTGAAAAATAGTAAAATATTGAAAAAATATTTTAAAACATTTAATGAATGTTTCGAAAAATTTGAAAATATTTTTGAAAATTCGTACATAAAATTGAACAAATAAATGATAAATTAGCAAACATTTTGATGTAAAACATAAAAAGTTATTCACAAAAGTAAAAAAAGTCTGGCTACTGTGTGAACAGGGAACAATGCATGAATAAATAGGAACTTTCCAATAACTAAAGCTGATCCAGCTGAGATAGAAAGACTAACAATCATTGAGTATATCTTATTCACTGTAATCACAAAACAAAACAAGAACCATTTTGTAATTCAAATTTCTGATGCGTTTGCATAAATGTCTTCATCATAACTGTAAGGTGTATGAGTGGCTGATGATTCAGAAGGGGTGGAAATGCCATGATTATGGTGATGGTGATGGTGTTGGTGGTGGTCCGTGTGGGGGTCCGTTTGTGTCTTGTGTAGCATTTGGAGCTTTGCTTTTATTTGATGGAATGGTAGTGTGTTGTTGCTGCAGTCCTCGAATGCCTCTTCACTCGACTCATGACCAGTGGCCTGGTTGCTGAAGGCACTACGCTCTTGCAATAATGGTCTTGGGATGTGGTTGGAGGCGACGGAGGGCAGAGGGGGAGGAATGGGTATGCTGCAAGCATGGAGTCTCTTTTCTGTGGTGTCGACTGACGAACCAGTGGAGTGCATGTCTTCGCAGCTGTCGTGCCTTCCTCGTGTGGTGTGGCCGTTGGACCTTTTTGACTTGATGGTATCTTGCTCGTTCGGTAGCCTGCCGAAGGCTCTACTTTCACTGGCATAATAGGAGGCGACGCCATGGCGGGAAGGAGTATTGAATTGCTTCATGCCGTCGCATACCTTCACCTGGAGGTTGTCTGACTTGAAGGCTTGCAGGAAACTCGATGGTTTCTGGGCTTTTCCATTGGGAGCTTTCTCGCTAAATGGATAAAAATCTAATTAATATGTTTTTAATTTATAATTGTTAATTTATATAAGTAGTTGATGTAGCCAATGTTCTATTTTTTGCTTTTTATGTTATTCATAAATAATAAATGGTTCTACAACTGGTTTGATTGGAATAGATTAGATTAGTGTTCTCGAAACTCTACGGGGTTAATGCCACTATAATGATATTCGTTTTTGTATTTTATTGTATTGTATTGTATTGTATTGTATTAGATAATAGTTTCTACTATTCAGTCAAAAATATCTTTACACTCGCTAGGCCTTGAAAACACTAAGTACTAAAAAGCTCCCTAGGGGATTTTCTAGCTTAAGTGTCTTCAGACACGTACCCAAATGTACTCAACTACACCTCTAGACTCAACTGATCGTGCTTTTTATGTTGACATTAGGGCGCCTTCATGCATCGAATGATTTGAAAGGACTGATTCGGGTTTAAAAGTGCTTAAACGACCAGAGTCCTTAAATACGCAATGCTTGACTATAGAGCCTGAAAGAATGACTGAAAAAGACAACGAAAATTTATAGAAAACAGGAAAAAATATCGAAAGAAATATAAAAAAAGTGGCTTCGAAACTCTACGGGGTTAATGCCACTATAATAATATTCGTGTTTGTATTGTATTGTATTGTATTGTAATACTATTATTATTTATAATAGTTTTAATAAAAATCAGTTTTGTGCATAAAGAAATTATATACTCTTTTATTACTACCATGAAATAACTGGAAGACGGAGAAAAGTAAGATGATGAAGAAGAAAAACTAAAGCAAACCTGGTGAAGTCGTCTTTTTGACTGCTTTCAGCTTTTTTTTCCTTGCCACTGAAAAGCAATGTACATGGAGTCATGTACTGCATGTCACGGAGCCAGAGCCGTTAATAGCTTTTTATGAAACATATGATTAACACTTCTGAATTTAATTTTTTAAAAATTTAAGTTTATTCAACCATTTCGGTTCTTTTCAAAAAAAAAGTTCAACCTTTTTTTCCGTTGGAGACCCACGCACACAACCACTGCCACGATCAACAACACCAACGCCGCTGCACCAACACTGGCTCCTATGATGATGTCCAGGGGTTTCGTAATGCCTCTCGGTGGCTGTGTGGCTGTGAGCGAATAGGTTTTGTTGGAACATGAATTGTTAGCAGTGTTTAACGAATAAATTTTTATTCGTCAATGTTAATATAGTTTTTTTTCAATTAATTTTAACCTTTTATAAATTAATTCTCATCGTCAGGAGCGCTTTCTTTAACTTAATTTTTTTTTTAAACTAATCCAAAAGGTTAGTCAATTTTATTTTTCTATTTGCTGTTCTTGAAAGGCTGCTAACAAAATCCAATGAGAGTTGAACCAAATCACATTCTTTTTTAAATGGAAGCTCTTTCAAACTATGCTAAAACTATAACCATTGCCTCAGCCTAAGTTGGCTTCAAGCAAAAAATGTTTTTACAAATAAATAGCTTTATTAATGTTTCAAGCGCCACTAAGGAAATTTTGTCAGTTTTTTTTATAATTGAGAGTTATTTCCTTTAGCCACATGGGGTCTTAGGTAGCTCCCGCATTGTGTACTGTCAGCTGAATAAAAAAAAGGATCATTGTGAGCTTTAAAACAGTAACATTAATCAAACATCTATCAGGAGTTTCAAAGCAGGTTGCATGTGAAAGAATGTTTTTTATGGCTCTTCTATCAGCCCCAAACTATTCAATTTTCTGTGACTTTTTAATGTCCTAATTTTATGTGATTAATCTGTACGCAATTTTTTTTAAATGTCAAAAAGGTTTAGCATGAGAACCTGAAAGCAAAGCATTGATTAAAACCAAGTGCTTTACTTTTATTATTTTTCTTCGTAGTTGAAGTGGTTTTGATGGTTCTTTCGTTCTTTGCGTTGCTCAGAACCGTGGCAGTGTTGCATTCCAGGCCAGCTTCCTGGTCTTTGTTGACTGATGCAATGGAAAATATCACAAATAATTGAGCGTTCATTGAGACAATACAATACAATACAAAAACGAATATTATTATAGTGGCATTAACCCCGTAGAGTTTCGAGGCCACATTGAGACCCCTTCACAAATATTCACGTTTCTGAACAATCATTTCAACAAACCGTTAATAAGAAGGTTGAGTTTACTAAGGTAGACGGGCTTGAAGACAATGATTATGTATGAGTACAACTTGTTCGGGGACTTTGAAAAGTTATACGTAGACGTGTTTTCATACGTCACGCAAGTGACGTTGAGGGTGGAATCAAAAGGCGCAAAGATGAGCGGACAACTGTTTAAAAGTGAATCGATTTTTGATATTCCAGTCTTTCCTGAGCTCTTTAAGTTAACCATGTTTTTATTGGCTCTGAAATCAACCAGAATCAATTGCACGGTCTCAACGCTGTACTTCAAGCTGCAGACGCACAGGTTTCCAAAGGGTTTTACTGGCGTGTCTTGTGTAGGTATGAGAGGGTACCACCACATGGTAGGGTAGCTGGGAGTGGTTAGGTAGACGTACTTGGATGTTATGTTGGTGTTTTTGTAGTATTCACGTGTCACGTCTAAAGTCTGATATATACGTCCACTTTTGCTTTCTTCTGTTTTTGGAAGAATTTATTCAAAATCAGTATGAGAAAAAAGATAGCAAAAATGATTTTGGTAATCTTAAATTTTGAGCAAAAAAATAGAAATTATCCTAGACTTTTTCAAAATTCATTCCGCCGCCACCAATGCATGATTACTTGGCAGGCAAGCAAAGTCATCCACAATGACTGCCACTCCAGTCCACTTGTTCGAGCCTGGACAGGCGTGTGCAAACATGTTGAGGGAGACCTCACACCTGAAGAAGTTGGAGCACTTGAAAACTACCACGTCGGTAATGTCGCAGTAGGGCTGGTCAAGTAACGACTTGTAGTCCACGGAACAGTTCTGCCCTGAATTGCCTGCAGAGATTGCCGAAGTCTTCAGATTAGGAGGCAAGTTGACCAAGAATGCCCTCCTGGCCCATATTCTCTCTTCTCTAGCACACTCCAGTGTGATTCTCGAACACGCGTAGTTTAAACCAGTCTTCAAATTGAGTCCTTTCGAGGTGTGATAGAAAATGTTCATGAAAAGAATCAGTGAAATCCGTAGAATATCCATTTTATGGCAGAGGTGGAAAATGTTAGTAGTTAAACTACCCAGAAGTTCTTTCTATTCAGCCATCCTCTTCGCAACAATGGGAAACATTCTGTACGATTATATATATTGGAAATAGATTTTAGCCCTACATCGATCAATTCAGCTTGCATTGTTAAGGTGCTCAACATAGCCTTATGCGCTCATACATTTATAATTATAATGCTAGGTAAGAAATAATGGAAAGAATACTTTACAAGTTCGATAAAATTTATTTTTAGGTTATCGGTGAAAATAAGCATTTGCTTATAACTCAATCCGAGTTCGAATCAATAAAAGGTGTAGCCTCTGAATCTTTTTTGTGGTAGGAACTTGGTGAAGTTGTTGAAGCAAATTTTATTCCCGGTCAAGGCCTCTCAGCCTGCACTCAGAAGAATGCTCAGGTCAAACAACATTTCAAAGCTTCGATTAAATCAAACTAAAGTTAAGAGTGAAAAATCGGGTCGTCGTGACGTTCAAACGTGATTTAAGAAGTTTCAGGAAATTAAAAATATTACTGTAAAAATGTCTATTCAGTTACACACAATGGAACTGCTCAAAAATATACTTCTGATCCAATCGGGAAGATAATCGTGATAATGTTAAATTTAAAATTCTGAGAAAAAGCTTTCTAAAAATCAGAATGAAATATTTACTGAAAGAACGATGCCAGTGAAGAACAATTCGGAATGGCTGAACATTTTTATACTCTAAAGGTTACTTCACAGCTTTTAATCTCTCTTCGTTCACTTTGCACTTGGGAATCGACATACTTGAGCATAGCACAGAAAAGAAGCATAGAATGAAAGTGTTTGAATTTTGAACATCCAGTTGTCGAACAAAACCGAAGTTCCCAAAAAATTTCACTTCTGAGCCACTCACCAGAGTATAATTTTAATTTTAATTCAAAGAATGATTTGAAAAAAAGCACAATATAAAAATAATTAAATAAAAACTTCATTTCCTTCTAGTATTTCTATAGTGCTGAGTTGAAAGTTTCAAAACACCGGAATTGAGAAAGAGAAAATGATTGCTTTTTAAACATTAAACAGTTGCCTGAATGGAAACTACAACGAGTCAGTGACCCAGTCACCAGACTCCGCCCTGTCTACTCAATGCTTGCAACACTTGCTTCTACAAATTACACATTAGTATTTTTTTCGTTCGTTTTTCCGTTTGTTTTTCCATCCGATCGAATTTTTTTGAGTTTTTATCGAACCAAATGCCACCAAACGCTGGAAAGGTAACAGAGCAAGTTGACTGCTGCAGTTCACGATTAATACCTGGTCGCAGAGGCACGAGCCTGTGATGTAGAACAACACATAACTGTTGATAAATGAAACAGGATGATTGGCATTCCAGTGATCTAAAGCAATGCATATTTATTTGATGGCAAACCTTCTCATTAGTTAATATTAATCGCCTGTACTTTGCTTCATCAGTTGATGGCCAACGAGTCTGGTTGGATCAACAGATTTGTGCATATTCGATTCGAGAGAAAAATAAATATTTAATATGAATTTTCCCTATGAATAGTTGATTATATGTATTTAAGCAAATGGATATTCAATTGCATGCTTTCCGTTCGTTACTCCCATAGCTTTCCCAGCCCAGACACAAAGACTTCTCTTCATTTGTCCCACACCTTCTTAAAGATTTTCTCATTTTCCGTTCGTTAATGGCCTCGAAACTCTACGGGGTTAATGCCACTATAATAATATTTGTTTTTGTATTGTATTGTTAATTTAAAATCTAGTCCAATCTTATCTAATCTAATCTTATCAAAACATTTGTAACGCGTCCTTCAGAACTATTTTTATAAGCGCTCGCATGAAAACGGTTTTACTCGCTGTGGGCTTCTAGAAGACTGGATACTCTAGGACGGCAGCTGTACTTTGAGTTGCGTTTCTAAAATCCAAACCCGATCAGAATTCACAGCGGAATAGGCTCATCATTATGCCGCAGGCACAGACGTGTTAACAAAATCATATCAAATGTATAATAATGAAAAAAAACATAAAGTTAAGAGTAGTCAATGTAAAACGAAGGTGGAATGGGACCACAGAAAGAGTGATCAAACCCAGAATACGTCTTCTTTCCATTGCTTGGAAGCTCCGTTTCATTTCCTACTTTTATTTCCTTTTGCATGTTTTAATTTTCAGTATTTTAGTATGAAAAAATGTCATTATGCATCAAATACCGTCTACCTTTGGGTCCCACACCTGCTTTGTTGCCAATGTTAATGAATGCGCCAGTGTGTTTGGAGTACGCCAACAACTCAACCACCTATTGAACACCATAATTGGGCTGTCTCTTTGTGAAGTACTTACATCATCCAGCCATTCAAAAAGACACTTACATCACTCACTCATTTCATAATGTTCTAGTTAACAACCGTTTGTGACCTTCCTCCTATCCTTGTCATTTACGTAAGCTTAATATTCTGTTCGGCTCAAAAATTTTCGAGAATTTTGTAAGCAATTTTTAATATTACACTTAATAAAATTTTTCGAGCGATAGTATGTACAATTTTAACTTTTTGGTTATTCAATGAATTGAGAAAATAAAAACTCTTTCCCTTGTCCTCTCTTGTTAATTTCTGTTTTTGCTGTCATTTTGGAGTTTCTGTTTTTGTTTGTTTTTTGTTATGTTTATGTTGTTTTTTTGTTCTTTCGTTGTTATCTTCTGTTATTTTCTTCCGTCGTGTTCTTCTTTTGATGCCTCAATGTCTACTGGCTAACAAGAGACAAATCGAAGTAACTAAGAACAGTGTACAAAAAGATTAATTGGTTGCAATTTTCGCTTATTGGAATTGTTTATTCGTAAAAATTACTGAAAATGAAAATAAAAAGAATCTCTTGATTGTGGGCCGATAAATCTTTAGATAAATGATAAGGTGTAAGTTGTGAAGTCATCTCAGCAGCGTAAAATCACTGATTGACATGTGATCACAACATAACTTTTGAAGTATCAGTTTTCTATTCTTAGTTTCCCCTTGTGTCTTCCATATATAAAGCTTTGCAACAATGTACTTTGGAAATGTTTTCAGCAAGGTGGCAAGTCCAAAGAATAAAAACACCTGTGATCTAATGGATTTATTGTGAAGACAAATTTCGAATTGACTACGTCACGATTGGGATTGATTTACTATCAATGGTTCATTCTAATTAAGCATTCCAGACATCTGTTGAAAATCAAGCGACCAAAGTTACATAACTGGGAGCAAGGACAACATCGTTTCGAAACCAGCAGCAAGCTGCTGATGAAGGTCACACATAAAAATAATAGTTTTTATAATAATTTCTTATTATTTACTGCTTAATTAGTTTATTTTTGATTAGTTCACTATCAATACCTATTGCTTTTCCTCTTTTAATATTATTATTTTCTTTACTAGTACTACTACTATTACTACTACTACTACTACTACTACTACTACTACTACTACTACTACTACTACTACTACTACTACTACTACTACTACTACTACTACTACTACTACTACTACTACTACTACTACTACTACTACTACTACTACTACTACTACTACTACTACTACTACTACTACTACTACTACTACTACTACTACTACTACTACTACTACTACTACTACTACTACTACTACTACTACTACTACTACTACTACTACTACTACTACTACTACTACTACTACTACTACTACTACTACTACTACTACTACTACTACTACTACTACTACTACTACTACTACTACTACTACTACTACTACTACGGCTACTATTGCTACTACTACTACACACCAGTACCCCAACGCACACATCACTACATCAGCACACGAAAAAAGCCATATTTTTTACCTTTTCATTTCAAACAAATATAAACATATAATCCAGACAACCTTTGTACATCCTAGATGTTTCTTTGACCATCATATCATCATCTCATCGAAATCTCTCCAAAAAATTGATGTCAACTAAAAACAATTAAATATAGAAACCTAACTAAAATAAACTGAGATTTTTTAATAGTAACCTTGAAAAAGTTTTGCTACTCGACTTTTACACTACCTCCACTGAGGAATATATCTGTCTACCTAACCAAGCACAGTCACCCTTCTCGACAACTGTACCCGTATTCACACGAGAACAATTAGACAGTCATCCATCATACAACACTAACTCTCACATGATGCACTGGAAGCTAGACGTTTCAGAAGAAAAATGAAGAAAAGGTATTTCAGAGCCTTGCCACTGGGAGACAAAGTTGACTATGCTGAGGCTAAACTGAAAACAAAAAATTGATTATATCAGCAAAAGTTCAATTGATCCAAAATGAGTTATTTGAACTGAAATAAATTAATCAAATAAGTCCATCAAAAACCCACAAAACATTTTGAAGAACCTCAAGATTCTTCTCCATCGTCAGAGACGTCAAGACACGAGCAGTGATGAGTGTGCTGTTGTACAATCTTTCAACAAATATTGCCTCAAAAAAGTTCAAAATATACACAACACCGAGTCCTGTCTTTTGAATAATTTATTCCATCAACGCCAATTCAACCAAAGGCCTTATTCTAGTTATATAATTATAAGCTTAAAAAATGTAATTACACTTGATATAGAAAAATAATCAAATGTTCCTGCAAGAAAACATTACCACTTGACCTATTTCTTCACCAAGTTCTCATCAACTGCATTGAACCCCTCTCAATGGTTATTGCCAATTTAACAAACTTATCTCTCTAAAAAAGACATGTTCTTAACATGTACTAAACAGCCCAAATCACTTCAATTTTCAAAAAACCCAATCTCAATTCCACTTTTCCAGCTAACTACAGACCAAGATCGAACCTGCCAACATTTTTCAAAATCATTGAAGGAACTTTTCTACTTCAACACCAAACACGTATCACCAATAACGAAAATTACACCAGTCATCAACTTGCCTATCGACTAAACCCTTACACTGAAACAATCCTCTTTCGTTTCCTCGCTGATGTGTATTGAAGCTGCAATGGAAAACTGATTCAATTCTAACTTCCTTTGATATGGGAGCAGCTTTCGACACTCTTGATCACAATATTTTTTTTACAAGTCTTTATTAGATCAAGTCCAGACACACGCTTGAAATGTTACAAAAATCAACATCAATATATTGATTGATCGCTTCAATTTTGAGTTTGGCATCAAAGGTTTGGCGCTGAAGCGATTAGAGTTATCTCACAGGCAGAAATCAGTTCGATAAATGTGGTATTTGTACCTTCTCTACAGTTTCAATTAAGCATGGTGTTCCACAAGGATCAGTCCTTGCACCATCACTTTTCGTAACATACATACCACCTATTGGCAGTATTCTCAACACTTCCAACCTAACCTATCACCAATATGCAGATGATACCCGAGTTTTTTCGAAAAATAAATCCTTACAACCTTTTTGATATTACAACCACACTTACTTACTGCATAACAAACTACAACTGAACAACTCTAAGACTGAAATCCTCAAACTTGCTACCTCACAACAACTCAGGAGATTGTCAAGTATTTCAAGCATCAACATATGCTCCTTCTTCATTAATATCAATAAAACCTTCAAGATCTCCGGCATCACCATTGACAATAAGCTATCATTTCATCAGGGCATAAAATCTGTCATTCGTTTTTTTAACTATCATCTTTCAAATCCATCCATTCCTTACAAATGACATGATCTCAGCCCTGGCCCGCTATCTAGTCATTAGTAGGTTGGACTACTGCAACTCTATGTTCTACAACATGCACCAAAAACACGTTTACAGCAAGTTATGAACAAAACAGCTAGGTTTAATAATAATAATAATAATAATAATAATACTACTACTAATAATAATAATAATAATAATAATAATAATAATAATACTAATAAT